>OV049927.1:17764283-18098816 GCA_920104205.1 Eupeodes latifasciatus | reverse complement strand
ATGATGATGATGATGATGATGATGATGATGATGATGATGATGATGATGATGATGATGATGATGATGATGATGATGATGATGATGATGATGATGATGATGATGATGATGATGATGATGATGATGATGATGATGATGATGATGATGATGATGATGATGATGATGATGATGATGATGATGATGATGATGATGATGATGATGATGATGATGATGATGATGATGATGATGATGATGATGATGATGATGATGATGATGATGATGATGATGATGATGATGATGATGATGATGATGATGATGATGATGATGATGATGATGATGATGATGATGATGATGATGATGATGATGATGATGATGATGATGATGATGATGATGATGATGATGATGATGATGATGATGATGATGATGATGATGATGATGATGATGATGATGATGATGATGATGATGATGATGATGATGATGATGATGATGATGATGATGATGATGATGATGATGATGATGATGATGATGATGATGATGATGATGATGATGATGATGATGATGATGATGATGATGATGATGATGATGATGATGATGATGATGATGATGATGATGATGATGATGATGATGATGATGATGATGATGATGATGATGATGATGATGATGATGATGATGATGATGATGATGATGATGATGATGATGATGATGATGATGATGATGATGATGATGATGATGATGATGATGATGATGATGATGATGATGATGATGATGATGATGATGATGATGATGATGATGATGATGATGATGATGATGATGATGATGATGATGATGATGATGATGATGATGATGATGATGATGATGATGATGATGATGATGATGATGATGATGATGATGATGATGATGATGATGATGATGATGATGATGATGATGATGATGATGATGATGATGATGATGATGATGATGATGATGATGATGATGATGATGATGATGATGATGATGATGATGATGATGATGATGATGATGATGATGATGATGATGATGATGATGATGATGATGATGATGATGATGATGATGATGATGATGATGATGATGATGATGATGATGATGATGATGATGATGATGATGATGATGATGATGATGATGATGATGATGATGATGATGATGATGATGATGATGATGATGATGATGATGATGATGATGATGATGATGATGATGGTGGTGTGATTTTAGATATTAGTAAAGAAATAAATAAATAAAAACGAACAACATGTAAGGTTTCTCACCATAGACAAGTTAATAGAATTATATACGAGTAGACAAAGACTGATACGTAGCAAAAGAAAAAAGATATAAGAAGAGAGAAAATGAAGGGACAACAAACAATAAAAATTAGGATCCTCATTCTTTCTTTTATCATTGTTTTTTGATTAGAAGTTTTAAAGAAAGTAAGAACAAGAGAGTAAGATGGAAAGAGATATAAAATAAACAGTAGTAGTTGTAATAAGGACAGAACCCTAACCTCTATCACCGTGGTAAGATGATCTGTGACGGACTTTATCGGTCGTCATCGGACAGCTCGCTGTATATTGCCGCAAATTTAATTCCATTAATGGCAGTGATGTTGTTGTAGGTATTGGTAATATATTCAAGTCAGAGTAGCAAGCAGCCGTTACATATTGTTTGCTGCCACTGGTACTGCTATCACCATTTAGCTCATGTGATGTCCTTCGGTTTCTGCTTCCGCCATCATAATCACCGTCATCACCGTCATTATCATTATCACCTCCACCTCCACTGTTGAAAGCGCTTTTGTCGCTGTCATATATACAAATAATGTCATCAAGTTGGGCAATTTGCAGAGAGCACACACTATTTATATCAATTATTTCAGCACAATCCCGATCACCGACATCAATTGCTACCATTTTATCACCATAAACCTCTAGGGGATCATCAATAGTTTCAGCATCGGCATATCTAACCTGCATCGAGTGCGGTAGGAATCCAGCTACGGCCATGGCCTGAGATTGAGCTATACGCAAACCACTCGCTATATGACGCATTCCCGGTTTCAGATCATCCAGAACAGGATTCGGTGTTATTAGATGTGCAACTGGCATTCCAATTGGAATCACATCTTCGTCAGTGCCAAAGGCACTCCTATGCACCACAGCCTGGGTGACAGTTATTTTTTCATCGGATAGGGTGAATGGTGCTTGAAGGTATTTTAAGGGCGTTATGCATTGCCCGGCGATCGATCCACTTTGGTTATCCAAGGTTGTAGATTGTGTCATGGTTGTTGTAACTGAACCAGCTCCATCTGAGTCCTCAACGCTACCATTGCGTCCCACAAACGTAACAATTACTTCATCAGTAAGAAGCCCGAAAGCGCAATCATCGCCACCACAACTACGATTGTAGTTGCCGCAAATATCGAGGAGGCGATTCGAAAAACGACTTGGAGGAGGAGTCGGTGGGATTAGTTCACCGCTTAATCTGTCCTTCTTAAGTGTGGTCATCATGGGCGCATAGCGCTTTGTTCCACCAGCTGACACCGGCAGATTTGTCAAAGTTGCCGAAAATGGTGGTGATAGGGACAACGGCGACAACGTCGTGGTAGTTGTTGAGATTGAACTTATTTGGCTGTGTCTTACACGACTCATTGAACATGAAGCAGCACCTTTGGCTGCTGATGATCCTGCTAATTGTTGATCGTCTAGAACTACAGATGGTCGAGCATCATCGGCCACTTCATCGTCATCGAAGAATTTCCAATTTGGATCGTCCAATGTCATCGTAGTAGCAGCTAGCGTGGTTGATGCAGGCAGCACATGAAACTCCTTCGATGAAGAATTCGGACTCCATATTGAACAACGATGATGAAGCACTTGCATGGGAATGCTAAAGTCCTCCTGCTGTACAGACTCGGAAATTGAATTTGGTAACAGAAGATCGTGGTGATCCGCACTGGACTCATTTGGGAGATTTCTATGGTCCTGATGGTGATGTTGTTCCTGGAGTCGATGTTTGGAATGTAAATGATTTTGATGATGCTCTTTGGTGTGGTGGTGGTGATAATGTTGTTGTTGGTGGAGTTGTTGTTGTTGTTTTTGTTGTTGTTGTTGTTGATCATGGTCAAGGTGGTGGTGATGTGGATAGTAGTAAAATGATGCTAAATCCGGTTCGTCTTCATTCTCTGATGAGGACGATGAGGACGTTACTAGTCCTTCTCTCATTCTAAAAAGTAATTAAAACAAAAAACGATGTTGCTGTCTATTTCTATCTTCACTTTTTTTTATAAAATAATTATTTTTTTCTTTGAACTATTATTTTAATTGTTTTTCTTGCGGTTTCTAAATCACTTACATTGAAAATAATATTTATGGGGAATAGGGTATGTAATATGTTAATTAATTTTAAGCAGTTATTGCAATTATTATGAACAAAATGTGGGGAAATTTGTAAAAAACATTTTTGTTTTCAAAGAAAATAATACAAAATTAAAATATTTATTAATAAAAAAAATGGTATCAAAATTTAAATTTAAATAATACATATATGTATATAGTTCAAATTCGAAATATGTATAAAAAATACTATAAGTAAGTATTTATTTAGATAAATCAGTATTTCTTGTGTTAAATAATTGCATTACCAATAATAAAAAAAGTAAAAACTATAGATTTCGAAATATAAATATTTTCATATTCATACACTGTAAACTTGAAATCTATATTTTACTAAATCGTTTTTAGTCGATTTAAATTAAATTTGAAGGAAAAGAAGAGTTTATAAGAGCATTTAGAAGAAATTAGAGAAAACTAATGTGTTAGTGGTGTGGAAAAAGTTTTAAAAAGTTTGGTGTTAGGTGAGTGTTTAGAAACAAAAAGGAGCAAACAAAACTGCCTTATGATTTAAAAAAAAAAACTTTCTCTAGGTACCTTTTTGCAACGTCTCTTAAAATTGAGATTGTTTTAAAAAAAGGTTGTTACTAAGTCTCAATCACGGTGGTTAGTATTTATGTACTTATTTTGTTATATTTTTACTTATATTGTTAAATATTTTTAAGTAGTCTTTAAGAGCTGTGTCTCTGCTTGATGAATAAATAAATAATAAAAAAACAAGTATAAAGAATAGAAATCGATAATAACTACTTTCTTTGTTATAATAATATGAAACAGCCACCCGGACAAAAGTTTGAGACTTTTTAATGGAAAAGTTATGAGTTTATAAGTAGATGCGTCTACTTCAGCTCATGAATAGAAATTTAAAGAGAGTAGACTTTTCTCAATACTTAAAATATAAGAAGGTCTTAAAATAACATTGTTACAATCTGCCTACAGAATTTATTTATTTATTTGTTATTTATTTATTCTTTCATAGCCTTTGCAAAATCCTTGGGAAGCACTTTGTCAGTGGTTATCTGGTTGGCTTATGAATTCAACCACACAAATTTCATTGGGATCCAATTTAATGAAACTCTCAGGAAACATTTGATTGATCTTAGTATTCCACATAGTACACTAGATAAGAGTTTAAATGAAAAATTCAAATGCTTCGAACCTCGTTTACTGATGACAATTGAAGGAGCTTGGAGGATAGTTTCGGTAAAACCTTATATTAATGGAGTACTGAAAAGGTTTTCATAAGTCAATCAGAACTCCAAAGAAGAAAAAAGGGCCATTCATTTGTTAATAATCTGTAAAGAAATTTATTTTGCAGATTTACACGAAGGATATGGAAACTCTACACAAAGTAATACGGTTTTCGATAGTCAACTTTCTTTTTAATCGAAATTTAATAAAATTAAAAACTTTATTAATTTGGACTTAAACTATAAACAATGGACACCTTGTGCGTTCCTGTATGCGGTTGAAATTTTTTGAGGGGAGGAATTGGAAGACTATGAGCACTGTTTATGAAAATATCAGTAAAAAATTACAAAGAAATATTCCATTAGATAACGATCACCTATCATTTTAAGTGTTCTCCTTTGAATTCTGCTCAAGAAACTCAAGTGGTTGGTTATTGGAGCCCCTGCCCATATATGGAAATTATACTGGATTCTTGAACGAAGAAAGGCATTACATATTTATATGACATATCAAAATCGAAAGAGCAAATCTAAACGCTTTAGTAGCATTTTCGGCTTCGTAAAATATGTGACCACTCCACAAATATGGCCCATAATACACATGCCAAGAACTAAAAGCTATTAAGTTTCCTTGATGCAAATGGCACAAATGGATAGTGGAATTGGAGCTTAAGCGGCAGCAAAAATAATGAAGACGCATGAATAATACACTCCTACTTTTTATATAAATAATGTAAAACTGAGTTAATGAAATAAACAACAACCAACACAACCCAGTTTCTTTAGGCACAAAAATAGTCTTGAGACAAAGTTATTCAAAGAAGTTAGAAGTTTTTTTATGTTATATAAAAATGAAACCAACTCTCTGAAACAAAATTTTCGAAAAAAAAAATAAAAACAAGAAGAAAATGTGAACTCCCCTAAATTTTTTAAACAATAAGCAGTACTAACTTTTCGTTGGAAGCGAATCCAGATAATTTATTGATTTTTGTTAGGCAGGGTATTATGCAGATTTATGTACCTATGTATATTGTGTACATGGAGGGTAAAAATTAATCCTAATCTTTATTTTGGCAAAATAAACCACAAATCTTTGATTGTTAAATAAAAAAAAATATATTGTATAGGCTTGTGTTTATTTAGAGAAAATTTGTAGTTGTATTAAATTGTGCATAACTCAAAGTTAGCGTACTTAAAATTCTGTGAAAATTAATAGTGAAATTTGAATATTAAAAAAAAATACTAAATAAAATAACGTCTGTTAGTGAAAGCAAAAACAAATACTATACCGCCATTCACTTCACAAAACAAAATTAAAATCTAAGTAAAAACGAACGAAAAGAAATTTATAAATTAAAAAAAAGAAATTCCTTGCAAATTAATGTTAATGAGAATTTTATACTTTGTTTAGGAAAAAAATTCGAAAAAATCAGATTATGATTAGTTAATTAATAAAATTTTGGTTTTGTTTTGAAAGAAAAAAACAAAACAAAAAACAACTCCTGTCGGCCTTTTATATATTTCTCTTACCGTTATAATAAGGATGTAATAAGATACCACGATTTGATTTGCTGAAAGGAAAATTTTATGTTTTACATCGAGTAAAAGAAATTAAAATAAATCGACAAAAAAGAACTTAAAAATGTTAAATAATACATTTTAAAAATCAAATTGAAATGAAGTCTCGTAAGCAGAGTTTTTGTTGGCCTAGAAAATATAATCCCTAAATGTTTATCTTCGACACATATGTATGTATATACGTATATTCCAGAAAAGGTGGGTTTTTGCACATTGCCTTTGGTCTCTTCGCCCAGGAAAACACAAATTTGTTTTATAGAGTATTTTTTTTAATAAAACAACGCTGTTTCGTTTGAAAACATATTGGTACTTACTCGTATGACTGACTGCTAAGTGGATTCGAACTGCCTCCATCCGGACTACCACCCAAAAGGCCACCACTACTGCTGCCATTTTTCATCATCAATGGCCTCATCGGAATGCTTTCGCTGAATGTCCGCAGCTCTCCGCTACCACTAAGCTCAGTATTGTAACCCAAAGGACCGCTTCCAACTCGGGTCTGCATGATTGTTTTTGTAATGTGATTTATGCCATCGGCAACGCTTCGGTGCATCGACCTGTACAACTGATCGTTGGATATCGAATTGGGCAATTGAAGGCCATTGTTCCCGCCACCGCCGCCGTTGCCTTGTGTTTTGCGATTCCGTACAAATGGTCCTGTTCCATGGCGGCGCAATGAAGACCAAACGCTTCCAAAAAGGGTGTGGTTACGCTGCAAAAGACAGGCACAATAACAACAGAACATCATTAAACTACATTTAAAACCCTAAACTTTATGTGGATAATTCAAGCTCCTAAGATTATCGGAGAGAGTTAAGCAGCCAGTAGACGATTTAATTTAATATGCATTTTTTTTTTAAATTAATTAACGGGCATTGAAGGGTTTATCAATACACTTAACATGTTTAAAACTTTAACACAGTGCGAGCTTTAGGAAAATATTGAAGGATTAAAGAGGAGATATCGGGGCCCATTGGTCTAAAGTTTTTGTATAACAAAATGATAGCGAAGAAAAGAGCATTCCACATTCCCGATGTTCTGTTAAAAAAAGAATCTTTATACAGTACGTCCGAAATTAAGCTCAAGATTAAACTGATGAGCAATCCTAGTGCGAGTATTACGGCTGAATTGTTTTAGTGGGGCAATGCAACTGGTTAATTCGACATACCGGAAGAACAACGAAAAGCGTGAAACATTGAGGCGGTGTTCGAGTGAAATGTTTTTTTTCGGTTAAAGTTCTATTGCCTATTATTTTTAAAGTACTTTTTTGGATGGTATCCAAAAGACTTAAACTTGTTTTAGGGGCACCTACCCAAATATGCGATTGTGGATTGAAAAAGAAAAGAGCATGGAGATTTCTTCAGTTATTAACAAGGTACATATGTACATACACATACATACATTATATCTATTTGCGTAAAACAATAGCTGAATGGATTTTTAAATAAAGTTGGTTTAAGTTAGCTTAGCGTAGGGTTAAGTAAAATGACTAAAGAACTTGTTATTGTAAATCAAATAACGTCCAATCAATGACAAGTTAAAATAAGTTGACTGAAGTATGTAAATTACATTGATTTTGTGTATAGTATGCTTAAAGCACAGATAAGAAACTATACAGATGTCTCATCCCCATAGAAGAAAATGTCCCATATTTTTTTCACTACTCCTTGGCTATCAACCGACAAAAAGCTTTTTGTCGTTTGATCGTCAAGCACAAAAAGCTGTTTTTGATTTCACATATTGGCTTGCCAGTATGCCTGTTCAAAGCTATGTGTCTAACTATAAAAAATTCTAAAGTTGTTTTTTCTCTCAAGTCAATGTCCATAGAGACAAAGAAGAACAGAAACTGTTTTGGTTTCGATGATGTTTTGGTCCCGATGTTACCATATTTCAGTTGCTATTGTTCAAAAGATGTAGGTATTTTATGCTATTTATGCTATTTATTATTGAATATGAAAATAAAAATCATAGTTATTAATTTTTCCATGTTATATTTTACTATATCAAATAAAACAATATACACATGTTGAAAATGCATTTAAGAAAGGAAGAGAAGATGAGTTAGGTGCAAGACATTTAAAAATAATTTGTATGGATTCCTATGGTAACACTGATGCAAATGTACGTGCGCCGCCGCCGCTCGCTGGTGCGCGTATGAGGCTTAGTTTTGGTTGCCTTCCTTATTTTGATTTTTTTTGATACATATATTGAACGCATGTGTGTATGTCATGTATCCATAGATATATATGACAAAAGGGTAAGTTTCAATTTCGGTCTTTTTGTTGTTTGTTGGTTGTTTCTTTGTTGTCCTATGCAAAACGTAAGTTGCGTATTTTGTGAATTTAAACAGGTGTAGGTAGGTACTCATGTAAATAATTTCGATACAAAAAAGAGGCTCGGATGTGACCCACACTGATAACTTACTATTGATGCCCACTTAAATTTTTCAAAATTTATTTTTTTTATTTGGAAAAATTGTATTAGTAAGTAAGTTAGTATGCAAAAATATACATTTAAGCTGTTTTCTGTGGAAATAGATGCATCGAAAAGTTAAATTAATATATTTTGAAAGAAGTTTGGTTTCTCTAAAATAAACATTGTCTTATGTTACAAAACATTAACAACAATATTTCTATGGGATGAAACAACTTTAAAGTCAATATCTTTCTTTATTCAATTTAATTTATAAATTCAATTGGGTTAATATTTTTTTTGCTTAAGGTTTTTAGTTTTCTGTAAAATAAAAAATTGTTTCATTCTAAATTTTCAATTGTAAATCCGGCAAGCAGCTGCCTTAAACTGCAAGTATAAAAATTTCATACAAAACCCTTAGAATTGTTAAAATTAAAATCTTGACCAGCGTCAAACTCTTTCGCCTCATCTCCCTCCTCATACGAATCCAATCGAATTGTTGGCTTATGAAAAGAGAAGGAGATAATAGAAAGAACCTGAATAAAAACAACAACAATTACTTGTGTGTACTTAGAAAAATGCTAATCGGTTCAGTATAGTTCGATAGAACGAAAAAACCTGTAATTGGCTTACAACTTTCATGTGGGTGCGGTGGCGTAGTGCACTAGCTCCTCACACGCTAGGTCGCTTGTTCAAGCCCAGCTCGGGCAAAAGTTCTTCAAAAAATTAAATTGAACATAAAGCGATTAAGCACCACTAAAGGAGTCTGATGATCGGGTTGGCCCCCGTGAAATAGCTATAACTCCAGCCTATGAACTTGGTGGTAGCACACACAAGTTGTTGTTGTTTCATTCTAAATTTTCAATTGTAAATCCGGCAAGCAGCTGCCTTAAACTGCAAGTATAAAAATTTCATACAAAACCCTTAGAATTATTAATTCTTTTGTTTTTCGTGATAAACACTTTGTCAGCATTTTATTTCTCTTTACGATTTTTCTTAATGACAATAACAGGAAATGGTATCAAATGAATGTTCAATAGTTGAATATGAATTTGATGCTATTTCTTTTGTTTACAAATAAAAATTGAGTATAAAAAATTCTTTGTGTACTTTCTGTGGTTATAACCTATGTATATGTAATTTTTTTTTTTTATAATTCACAAGCACTCAAGGGGTTATTAGTACCCTTTATATGTTTATATTAAACACAGAGCGAGCGTTAGGAAAATAGGGAAGGATTTAAAAGGAGATACTGGTGCACATTGGTCTTAAAGTTCTGAACATCAAAATGGGAGGGAAAAACAGAGTTGGCCAAAGAATTCCACATTCTCGATGTGCGATTTAAGAAAGAATCTCTATACTTGACAGTACGCCCGATGAGCATTCCTAGAAGTGCGAGTATCACGGCTGAATAGTTTAAGGGGTGGAATGCAACTGGCTAATTCGACAGAACATTGTTTGTAAAAATATCGATAAAACAACGAAAGGCATGAAACATTGCGGCGGATTTTTATACCTTTTATGTTTTGTGTCAATTACCCATTTACAATTTTTCCAAAGTAAGACTTTTATTAAAAAAAGTATGATGTCAATTTTATGTGCATAGCATTCATCGGAATCATCAAACCAGCTTGGATATTGTCTGTTTGTTGCGTTTATACGTTCTCTTACAATGATTTCTTTTAATCTCGGTATAAAAGATGTTTTTTTGAAGAAAGTTGTAAATATTTTTACGCGAAGACTACAGACTTTTCTTTTTGAGGTTTCGTATTCTCTCAATTTAATTAATATTTCCGTTAAATCAAATTGAAGCTTATCTTTTGGCATTTGTTGAATACAGTTTTCACAGATACTATTCATTTTTTTCATCGATTTAAAAAGGCGATTTCCGGCATCTTTATCAATATCGTGTCTTCAGGCGGTAAAGCATTTAATTTATTATCAATATTCATGTCGTTTTCTATATTGTTATATAAAGGAAATGTTCTCACACGATTTGCCTGACAAACATACTATAAAATAGCTTTTCACCATACTTTGTACTTGCAAGACAAATACTTTAGTGTGACACTGTATTTATTATCATTTGGTTTTTCTTCAGTTCATCTTCTACAAACAACAATAATTAATGTAAGCCTTCTTATCAGCCTAGCAACCAATTGACCAATGATAGTTGATGTTCTATCTTGAACATCTATCTCGTTTTTAAGTGGTCTGGTTGTCCAAGCTCACTTCTCGTCCAACTCACTCTTCATTAAGACGTCTAAGTTATGTTTTGTAAAAATGTATTATTTGTACGATAAATATTAAAGTAATTTAAATTTAATAAAATAACTTCATGAACTTAAACTTTGTTGTTTAATTGTGTTTAATAAAACACGAACCTTTACTATATTCTCAAATGATTCACTCTCCGGTAGCTCATACGAAATCGATATTTGTTCCTTAGCATTGGTTTGTAAAATAGCATTCCAATCAATTTTAAGATACTCTGTATCGTCTTCTTCACAGTTTGAACATTTAGATTTGAATACAAATTTCATAGCTATAACTTTTGCTAGAAGGGAGCCAAATTCAGCAGCATTCGGATTACTTTTATTAACATTTCTTGCTCTTATCTTTCCAAATAAATTTTCGAAGGGATCTTGGTTAAATTTGTTAATATTTAAATAATATAAATCATTATGGTCTATATATAATGCTTTTTGTATTTGCAAAATGCTCTCAATACTTAAGGCAAAACCTTTGAAACAAAACGCTTTGCTTCTTGAATTAATAGGCTGAATGTTGAGAATATATGTTTTCATTTCTCTTATGAATATTAGATTTTGATCATTTTTTTTAATAGCTGGTTTTCTATTTAAAAGGTCGAAGAGTCGGTTTATTTTGTTTATAAAATTAGCTGTTGGTTTTGCAAAATGCGCTATATTTATAAGAAATTTATTTAGACCTAATAAAGCTTCAATTCCACAAGCTACAGATCTACTTAGAACTTGTGACGCCAACTTTACATTCATTTTTTGAAATTCTGTTGGGTCAATATGTGCTGATGTTAATTTTGGAGAAATTTTTGTTGCATTTAATCTTTCAATAAATTATTCCTAATGCTTTTCAAAAGATGAGGAATATCATACATACCATACATTTTTTGTTGTTTGTAAACAAAGTTACAACTTTTGTCATCTAGACATAATTTACTAAACAAACTTCTATTTGTAGGCCCTTGATCGCAGCAAATAGCTCGTACATTTAATTTTAATTCTTCGCATATATCCAAACAGTTATGCACTTCTACCTCAAGTTGTTGCGAAGGGATATTACTTGGGCAAATGACATGTTACAAAACTTGTTTAAAGTTGCCGCATAAACTACGTATCATAAAAACGCAGGCTGACTTAGCACTTACATACATATGTATATCAGATCTTTGGTTTTTGACATAATCTACAAAACCTTCAATTACATTTTTGTATTCATTGTAGGTTAAACTTGTCTGAAGGCTCATTTCATCAAAAATTAGAACCACTTCTTTCTCTTTTGTTGCCAATTTTGAGGTAATTTTTTCTATCTCCTCTAAAACGTTTTTGTTTAAAACCAACCGAAGGTGTAAAAAAAATTAGCAATAAAATGTCTTTTATCGCATACGCTGCGAAGAGTATTAATGATAGGACAAAAAAATGTTTTCTAATTTAGTGATTCATGGTCTTTTTAATTGACATGCTTATAACTTAAATATCTGTACCTATTTATGTCTACCCGTACGCAGCCGGGACGGGCCGCTAGTTGAATTTATAAATTAAATTGAATAAAGAGAGATATTGACTTTAAAGTTGTTTCATCCCATAGAAATATTGTTGTTAATGTTTTGTAACATAAGACAATGTTTATTTTAGAGAAACCAAACTTCTTTCAAAATGTATTAATTTAACTTTTCGATGCATCTTTTTTTTTTTTTTTTTTTTTTTTTTTATTTTCGTGATAATTTTTTCAAAGGCCTATGACCGCACGTTTTACATTCAGAGATATGAAATATATTTTCTTACTACTGAAACATTATTTAACAAAAGAAAAAGAAAAAAAATTATAAAGTAAATTTTTTGATAGAAGGAAAACACGATTGAAAAACCTCCATATAGTTTAGAAAAAAAAGTGTTCAAATAATAAAATAATATGTATGTATACGCTAATATACATACTTGTATACGCTAGTATACATGATATTTAAAGAGTTTATAGCTCAAAAGTACAAATTACTATTATATAATAACAATAATAACGTAATACTAGTTAAATAAATAACAAGTAAATAAATAATAGCATACAAAAAATAAATAACGTGAATGAAAATCAATAAATAAATTAATAATTAAATAAACAAAAAAAAAAACAATTAAATAAATAAATAAATGAATAAATGAATAAATAAATAAATAAATAAATAAATAAATAAATAAATAAATAAATAAATAAATAAATGAATGAATGAATGAATAAAAAAATAAATAAATAAATAAATAACTAAATAAATAAATAAATAAATAAATAAATAAATTAATAGATAAATAAACAAATAAATAAATGATACAAATAGCTACAAAACGAAAAAATAAATGACATCAATTGAACATGTAGCACATATGTATAGTACAAAAATATATAATATAGAAAGAGCAAAACGAAATAAGTTAATTGTTTATTATCACAGGTAAGTAAGCTGTTGTATGAGTGGATTTTCCGAAATCTCGCAACTGTTGTAAAAATTATTCGTTAGCTTGCAAATCCTATCGGATTTTCGATGCATCTATTTCCACAGAAAACAGCTTAAATGTATATTTTTGCATACTAACTTACTTACTAATACAATTTTTCCAAATAAAAAAAATAAATTTTGAAAAATTTAAGTGGGCATCAATAGTAAGTTATCAGTGTGGGTCACATCCGAGCCTCTTTTTTGTATCGAAATTATTTACATGCGTACCTACCTACACCTGTTTAAATTCACAAAATACGCAACTTACGTTTTGCATAGGACAACAAAGAAACAATCAACAAACAACAAAAAGACCGAAATTGAAACTTACCCTTTTGTCATATATATCTATGGATACATGACATACACACATGCGTTCAATATCAGCGTTGCCGATGTGGCACGATCGTGCCATTTTGACACGGAAATTTTCTCGTGGCACGGTGGCACGAAAAGTTTAAATATGGCACGTTTTTTTTACCCCAAAAATAAATGTATTAGTTTCAGATATATACATATCTACTTTTCACAAAATTATGCTTAAATTTTTTTAAAAGAAGATTATGTTAATTCTTTAAAAAACAAAGATTATATTTGCTATGAAATCGAAAACTGTAAACCAATAGATGATATTTTTTTGGGAATTGAATGCACAGAAGAGCTTCAAAATTTAGAGACTAACGAAAAATTGAATGTTTTAAAAGATTGTCAAATATTCTATAAAGAACTTTTACAAGAATTTGAAAGAAAACTTAATTTAAAGGATAATGCGTTTAAGATTATTGATCCAACCTTTTTAAAAAAATAATCCAAACATACAAAGTATTTTGGTGTCAGAATTTTCTCATCTATTAGAGTGCAGGAAAGATGTTTCTATTTTTGAGATTAAAAAGCGTTTTTCTTGAAGATTCAAAAACGTTTTGGCTTAATAATATTTTTAATAATAATACCTACTCATAATGTGATGTGAAATAGGTAGTTATGAACTTGCCAAAAACTCCTGTTTCTGGACAATGCCAACACGAATAGAAGAAGCGATTTTTTTTGTAATAGTAATAGTATTGAATTAAAATTTATTTTTAAAGAAAAACTTGAATTTTTTTTTCATATGGCACGAAAATTTCATAAATGGCACGTTTTTTTTCAAAAAATGTGGCACGAAATTTTTTTTTTGGCGGCAACGCTGTTCAATATATGTATCAAAAAAAATCAAAATGAGGAAGGCAATCAAAACTAAGCCTCATACGCGCACCAGCGTGCGGCGGCGGCAGCGCACGTACATTTGCATCAGTGTTACCATAGGAATCCATACAAATTATTTTTAAATGTCTTGCACCTAACTCATCTTCTCTTCCTTTCTTAAATGTATTTTCCACATATGTATATTGTTTTATTTGATATAGTAAAATATAACATGGAAAAATTAATAACTATGATTTTTATTTTCATATTCAATAATAAATAGCATAAAATACCTACATCTTTTGAACAATAGCAACTGAAATATGGTAACATCGGGACCAAAACATCATCGAAACCAAAACAGTTTCTGTTCTTCTTTGTCTCTATGGACATTGACTTGAAAGAAAAAACAACTTTAGAATTTTTTATAGTTAGACACATAGCTTTGAACAGGCATACTGGCAAGCCAATATGTGAAATCAAAAACAGCTTTTTGTGCTTGACGATCAACCGACAAAAAGCTTTTTGTCGGTTGATAGCCAAGGAGTAGTGAAAAAAATATGGGACATTTTCTTCTATGGGGATGAGACATCTGTATAGTTTCTTATCTGTGCTTAAAGTATTCTTCTCTGAACCTAAGAGAGAAAATTTCTCCGTTTATCCGCTTTCAATTAACAAACACTTAAGGTTACGTTTCGAACAGCAGAAGATAATACTTACTCTATGCATGGGTTCAGGTTCTTCGAGTAACTCATCTAGATTTCCTGAAATCGCACGCTTCAAGGCCGGTCCAGCATCATGAAGTGTCCTCAATCCAGCTTGCAAGCTAACCGTATTATTACTATCTTGTCCCTCTTTGCCTTCTTGCTCTTTGCGTTTTTTAAACCGTCTAAAATAATCCTGAATCAAATAAGTGGCATAGAATTTGCCAACAGTAACTTCATCGTCATTGCCTGGTGGCGGGACAACTTGGTCTAACAACTTAGGACTTGTACGTTTCCATATTTGTTTAATGACTGCCCGTAACTCCGAATTAGCATCATCGATATTACCATCGGTCTTGATACTCAACGATGTCCGGACAACAGCAAACAGTGTGGCATTGAACAACACAGTTCCATCACTATTTAATGGCATATTCATTGAGACCAAACGTTTGCATGCCATTCGATGAGGACATAGCTTGCCAAAGCCTAATGGTGGTGATATTTTTCTTAGCAATGTCACAACATCAAGATGTTTGATGCGACCCTTGGCATCGGGATCATATTCGCTCCACAAGCGAATAAATTCATCCAAATGATGTGGCCCGAGAATTGACCAATCCCGTGTCAAATAGTCAAAATTGTCCATGATGACCGCGACAAATAAATTGATGATCTAAGCTCGAAAATGTTAATTACCCATATTGACTATCAATCTTATATTGAAATGAAAAAATAAAACAAGAATACAAAACTCACCAGAAACGAACAGAGAACATAAAACGATATGAAATACGGAAAGGCAATATTAGATCCGCAATTCTTATTGTTACTGTCATCCGATTTCGCATCGCATACGACGATATCCGGCCGAACTGAACAATCCATCATAATGTCCTGCCAGGCTTCTCCAGTTGCCGAACGGAATAGAACTAGAACAGCTTGCGGGAATGTTTGAAAATTGTTGTTCCTTGTGATGGCTGAGTCATCGTTTAAAGCTATTTTTCCAAAAACCTTTGTTTACGGTTTTTGGTGTGTGTTTTGTTTTATATTTTAAAAACATATATTTTTTTTTTTGAAAAATTCATACCTGCATACCAATAACAGCATAAATAAAGAATAACATGACAATCAATAGGGCTACGTAGGGCAGCGCTTGAAATGATTTTATAAATGTCCAGAGAAGTGTTCGGATGCCTTCGCCTTTGCTAAGAAGCTTAACCAAACGCATCACACGAAATAGTCGAAAGAAATTTATCGAAATTAAATTCGATCCAGACTGTTTCCGTAGTGTTTTGGTGTAAGTAAATAGAAAAAATCCCAGAAAAAAGTGTATTGTTTTGGTTGTTATTTGTTTGTTTTTGTAAAAAAGAAAGAATTTTAATTTTTTTTTTTAATTTTAATAAACTAAAAAGTATTTAACTATTTTTTTTAATTTTAAGAAAATGTGGTGAAAAATATTTAGAATTTAAAAAATGTTATTTTTAAATAAAAAAAATCAAGCACAACTAGCACTAGATTTATTTTAAATACTCTATTGATTTTGTGTTAAATAAATAAAACTTTATGTGTTATTAAAAATTAAACTGGATTCATTTTGTCTGATTTAAGAAATTAATTAAAATTTAAACTAGAAGACTTTATCTATACGAAAAATGGAATGCGTATTTTTATGAGGGTCCGTCTAATGGACAATATTTTGTTTAAGGTGTTATTCAATAAGTACACGTTATTTATAATGCAAATATTGTTTTTCCATTTTTTTCTAAAGATATTTTAGCTGTTATAAAAAATCAATGTTACTAAAAACTATAATTATAAAGATAATTTTCAAGTAACAAAATAACTTTCCAGGGCATTAAGTTCCAGAAATAAAAGCGTAAGCGTAAAATAAGTAAGTTCAGACTCGATTTAAAATATTATGTTGAATGATGTGAATAGACATCGCTTAGCGATTATATTTTTGAAGTAAGTTTACAAAAGATATAAGGGCAGATTTAAAAAGAAATCCCCTTCCAACATATTTTAAAATAGCAAATCAATATAATAATCATGTAGATACATTCATTTAAGTGACACCTAACAGGATTGCCACTTTTTGTAATTAGTGGGAAATATTAAGCCTGGTAAAGTTGAATTGTTTGAGGGGAGGAACACAACTGGATATTTGTGAAAATATCGATAAAACGATGATAGACATGAAACCTTGCAATCGGTGTTCGAAAGAAGCAAATGTCTCAGTAATAGAACAATCGCCTATGATTTTCAAAGCTCTTTTTGCAATTTTATCCAAAAGACTCAAGTACGTTATTGGGACACCAACGCAAATATGATACTCTAGTTTTGGACGAATAAAAGTTTTGTATTTTATTGCTAGATCACAAGGGGTACAAAACTTCTTGCATCTTCGAAGGAAACCTTAACATTTAACAGCCTCTCCATTGTTTTTATATCTTTAAGGTGAAACTGAAGATTAATGCATTTTTTTCTCTTATAGTTTGCAGATCTTAAAAACTATCAAACACCAAAACGTTGGGCACAATTTGTGTCCGTACATTATTTTTTAATGAGTTTTTAAACTTTTAAAATTAACTCTTTTTTTGGATTTCTAATATAAAGAGCTAAAGATATTTTTATAAACATAAAAAAAAGACTGTGCATGGCATTCTAGGGGCAACATCCTTTACTTTTTTAATTAATTTTTTTGCAACCGTTTTAAGGTTTCATGCCTAACAAAAAAACACAATACAAAAAGTAGTGATTTAATAATTTTGTAAAGTACTCAAAAGCAAGTTCTTTTAAAATACAAAATTGCTTTTTATTAAGAGTAAATTATTGTATTCAAACAGAGTCCCTATACTCAAAGCAATAACTTTAAATATTGCAATGAAAATTATAAAGGGTGTCCCAAAATTAACGCAAGATTTGAATTTGCCGCCATTTGTGCAGTGAAGTGTTGGCAACCCTGAAAAAACGCAATTTGACAGCTAACAGTATAGGGTTATTAAAAATGGAGCGTTACACGATAGAACAAAGTGTCTTCATTATTAAAGAATATTTCAAAAATAGTGAAAGCTTGGCGGCTGATTTTTCGAGCAAAATCATCCTAAGCGATGAAGCACATTTTCATCTTGATGGCTTTGTCAATCGCCAAAATTGCCGCATTTGGGGTTCGGAGAACCCACATGTGATTGTCGAAAAACAAATGCATCCACAACGCGTGACTGTATGGTAGGCTGACCAGGCGTCCTCTTTATGGAGGACATGTCCTCTTTTTGACCTAAAAAACATTTGTCCGGTGACTTTTTTTTAAAAAAGCGATTTGTCCTCTTTTTCGGTTTTCTCTTAGTTTTTCGATTTATATTAAAAAATAATTTACGTGTGAAGACGGCCTTAAAAGAATGGTGGAAATAGAAATGAAGTTTTGAACATTGAACAAAATTTAATTGAGGTTTATGCTAGGTGCTTAAAATATCTTCAGAGCTGGTGTGATTCTCTGGATGAATTTAATTGCTTTATTTGGATTAATTTTAACAAAGTTCCGGAATGGAACGATATCCAAAATTCTTTACTCTTTTTGGGAGAGAAAGGCGTTAACTTAAATGAAAATAAATTGTTTGACCAATTTTGCAATTTAAAAACGTTTTTGGAACAAGAAATAAAAAATATAAATTTTATAAACGCATCTATTCACGAGAAATGGGTAAATTATTTTGAAAAAATGTGCAATCTTGAATTACATATATAGTGAACTTTTGATGATTGCCCAGTTTGTATTCGCGATTCCTGCTCATAATGCTAATGTTGAGCGCATATTTTCATTAATAAACAGTCAATGGACTCAGGAACGCAATAGATTAAAAATAGAAAACGTCAAAGCAATTCTATTTTGTAAACATAATTTTAAAAAGAGGCTGGGATGCGACCCACACTGATAACTTCCCATCCCGTCTATCGATTTGTCTTGCTTAAAAGTTTGTCTAAATGTATCAATTCTTGCCAAATTTGCGTTCTATTTTTTGTAAAGGGTGTCCCAAAATTAACGCAAGATTTGAATCTGCCGCCATTTGTGCAGTGAAGTGTTGGCAACCCTGAAAAAAAGCAATTTGACAGCTAACAGTATAGGGTTATTAAAAATGGAGCGTTACACGAGAGAACAACGTGTCTTCATTATTAAAGAATATTTCAAAAATAGTGAAAGCTTGGCGGCTGCAGTTCGAAAATTTCATACAAAATATGGTCGGAATAGTGTTTTAACTTCGTCAACTGTGAAGAGATTAATTGAAAAATTCATGGAAACTGGATCCGTTGGAGACGCCAAACACACTGGTCGTCTAAAAACAAGCCGTTCAAATGTGAATGTCGAAGCAGTGCGTGAGAGTGTTGCTGACAATCCAGGAACCTCAATTCGACGTCGTGGACAAGAATTGCAAATTTCAAGAACCTCTCTACAGCGTATACTCACCAAAGATCTGTGTCTTTATGCTTACAAAATGCAATTAACACAACAATTGAAGCCTAATGACCATGGACAGAAAAGAGAGTTCGTTGAATGGATTATTGAACATCAACAAATGGACCCTGATTTTTCGAGCAAAATCATCCTAAGCGATGAAGCACATTTTCATCTTGATGGCTTTGTCAATCGCCAAAATTGCCGCATTTGGGGTTCGGAGAACCCACATGTGATTGTCGAAAAACAAATGCATCCACAACGCGTGACTGTATGGTGTGGATTTTGGGCTGGAGGCATAATTGGGCCATATTTTTTGAAAATGATGCTGGTCAAGCAGTGACTGTTACTGGTGCTCGATATCGCGACATGATTACACAGTTCTTTCTGCCAAAATTGGATGATATTGATGTGTCCAATATGTGGTTCCAACAAGACGGTGCCACATGTCATACAGCCCGTGAACAATTCAATTACTGCATGAGACATTTCCAGGTCGTGTACTCTCTCGTTTCGGTGATCAAAATTGGCCTCCTAGATCGTGTGATTTAACACAATTAGACTTCTTTTTATGGGGTTATTTGAAATCACAAGTCTATGTCAACAAGCCCACAACCACCCGTGCATTAAAGGAGGAGATTCAACGCTGCATCAATGAAATTCAGCCACATTTATGCAGAATGGTCATGGAAAATTTCAACAAAAGAGTGCGCATGTGCATGCAAAGCCGTGGAGGCCATTTGTCCGATGTGTTATTCCATACATAACCCTATCCTATGTACTTTACGATTCAATAACAATATAACTATCAAAAGACTAAAAACGACGTTTTCTATTTAATTCAAATCTTGCGTTAATTTTGGGACACCCTTTAGATTTTATTTTTTTTATGAAAAAACGGACTGTTGGATTTTTATAAAAAAAATACTGAATATAAAAAACAATATTTTCTGTGAAATAAAATAAGTTTGAAGCCAATATTTTTAATTTTTGAAAAGCTATTTGAGCCGAAAATCAATTTTTACCAACTTTTATTAATTTTTTTGTTTAGGTTTTTATTTTTTGTAAAAAAACTGTCAGTTCGATTTTTCTCAAAATTTTTCCTAATGTTGAAAACAATATTTCTTATAAGTTAAAATTAGTTAGAAGCCATAATCTCAAATTTTTGAAAAGATATTTAAGTCGAAAATCAATTTTTACCAACTTTTGTTAATTTTTTTTTTTTCGGTTTTTAATTTTTTGTAAAAAAACTGTCAATTCTATTTTTTTCAAAATTTTACTGAATGTTGAAAACAACATTTTTTGAAAGATAAAAGTAGTTTAAAGCCAATATCTCAAAGTCTTGAAAAGATATTTGAGTCAAAACTCAATTTTTACCAACTTTTTTGTTATTTTTTTTTTAGGTTATTATTTTTTGTAAAAAAACTGTCAATTCGATTTTTCTCAACATTTTATCAGATGTCAAAAACATTATTCTTCATTGCACAAAATTGTTTTGGAAATGGAATCATATTTTAGTCGTAAAATTTTCAAAGTGACAAATTTTTTTTTTTTCAGTTTTTTTGATTTATAAAAAAAACCGTTAATTGAATTTTTTTCCAAAAATATAATTGTTTTGTATCACGTTACAATATATAATATAAAATTTAATTCAAGTCTCTAGCGTCATTGGTTCATGAGATATTTAGGGTTAACCAAAATTTTCACCTTTTTTTTAAACTGCTATGGTAAAAAAACCACCCACGCAATTTTCTTGAGAGCCCTTTCTGCATCTTTCTGCCTTATTATCTGTATAACAAAATTTATTTGAAGTCGATATCTCTTCTGGTTCTTGAGCTATGGACGACGAAAAAAACGTCGCGAACGTACGGACGTACAGACGTACGGGCGTACGGACGTACGTACACACGCACGCACAGACATCTTTCTAAAAATCTTTTATTTCGACTCTAGGGACCTTGAAACGTCGAGAAATGTCAAAATTTTCAATTTGTCAAATCGGACCCATTACAATAACTTCCTATGGGAAGTTAAAAATACTCGTATGTCATGTACTGAGTTTTATAATTATATTTTGCAAAGTCCCGAAACTTTGAATAAAATAATGTCTAATGACAAATACAACCAAATCGAAGTTATAAATCATAAGAAAACAAAAAACATAATGAAATGTTTTTTCTTAACTATTTTTATTTCCATGAAAATACGGTGCTAATAAAACCTGAATAATATTCTTATATGTTTATATCGATACATTTATCATTTTCATGCAAAATAAGCCCTGATATTATGATTTCTTTTATTAACTGGTACTTTTTTGTTAGAATTAAATAATTTGTTTTGTTTTATTCAAATAAATTATAAAAAAATTGAACTTCTGTTTTTTTTTTGAGATTTTGGTACGTGTCCTCTTTTCCTTGACTCTATATCTGGTCACCCTACTGTATGGTGTGGATTTTGGGCTGGAGGCATAATTGGGCCATATTTTTTTGAAAATGATGATGGTCAAGCAGTGACTGTTACTGGTGCTCGATATCGCGACATGATTACACAGTTCTTTCTGCCAAAATTGGATGATATTGATGTGTCCAATATGTGGTTTCAACAAGACGGTGCCACATGTCATACAGCCCGTGAAACAATTCAATTACTGCATGAGACATTTTCAGGTCGTGTACTCTCTCGTTTCGGTGATCAAAATTGGCCTCCTAGATCGTGTGATTTAACACCATTAGACTTCCTTTTATGGGGTTATTTGAAATCACAAGCAGAGGCGGCGTAGGGCGTGGGCGACGTGGGCCACAGCCCACGGCCTCGCGGTCCAAGGGCCTCGCGCCATGGAGATTTATATATTACTTAAACCTAAGCCATGAACGCGCTGAAAAAAGTGCTGGCGTCGCTATCACTCGTGAGAAATCTCCGCTGTAATGCACGTCACCGCTGGCCTAAAAAAGGGTATTCCCCTGAAATTGCGTTCCTATCGCTAGCGAAGAATTTCCGCTGCGCGGCGCCGCCCAAAACAAAATAGGGTATTCCCCGTTCGTCAAACAACAGCCTCCCTCCCGTACCCCGCAACTTTTTGACGATTTTGTTTTCATGCTATTGGTCGTCAAAGCAAAGCGTATAGTCAGAGAGAAAAAACTAAATGAGAGAGCCAAACTTCCTCGTCTCCGTCCCTTCGAAACCTCTTACTCTCATTTTGTAAATCATTCGTCGTTCGTTGGTCGCGCTCATGTGAAAGCTGCTTAAAGGTGGTCGCCATTTTTAAAAGGTGGTGAGCAGAGAGAAAAAAGAGAAAAGTTTATTCTCTCTCGTGGGGAGTATGTGCACAAACTTTTATAAGTATTTGTTCCCCACATTTTTTTTATATGGAGTTAATACATATGCAATTGTTGGCAAAATCACAGCTTGTACGCAAAAAGAGAGCAACCGTCGAAGTTGGTTCTCTCTATTAGTTCTTTCTCGATGGTATAGTCTACTTGGGTTGACTTGTCGTGAATAATTGATAATATCTTTTTTTTATGTGACATTCTATTTAAGAAATTAAAACTGTGGTTTACTGTTTCAAAACGCTGTGTTGTAACTATAACTACTTATAAAATAATAGATACGTAGTCTAGTACTTAACTATTGATTTATTGTTTGTGATCTGAAGAAAAACAATTGTACCGGGATTAAGTGAAGGGTAAGAAATTATTTTATTTACACATAATACAAGTCTATGTCAACAAGCTCACAACCACCCGTGCATTAAAGGAGGAGATTCAACGCTGCATCAACGAAATTCAGCCACATTTATGCAGAATGGTCATGGAAAATTTCAACAAAAGAGTGCGCATGTGCATGCAAAGCCGTGGAGGCCATTTGTCCGATGTGTTATTCCATACATAACCCTATCTTATGTACTTTACGAGTCAATAAAAATATAACTATTAAAAACCAAAAACGGCGTTTTCTATTTAATTCAAATCTTGCGTTAATTTTGGGACACCCTTTATGATGATCTGACATCACTGTGGAGAAAAGAACGATAAGAGAGAAAAAAATCTCAAAATTAAAATGTTCCCATAAATTACACTATTTATACTTTTGTACAGAATGTACTTCATCAATCATTAAAATATAAAAGATACGGAAAAGGGCCTATCATTGTCACTTCACATTTTTACACACATTTTGTACGTACATATATTACCATTTTAGCTTTTACACCCTTTCAAAAGTTAAATAAAGTTATATCTGCTATTTAAAATTTTAGTTGTTCAGCTTAACTCTTTTTATTCCACAACATAAGTTTGAGTATTCATTGGTAACAGAAAATTAATAAATTGACAAAAATCTAAGATAGCTGAAAAATGAAAAGCGAAATTGGCGTAAAACTTTAAACGTATTTTTAAGAGCTTAACTTTTACTAAAGTTATCAATTAAAAATAGAAATTCGCTTTGATTCAAAATGCTGCATTTGAACGTCTTTTAAAGTTTAGACCTAAAAATAGGGAACGTCCCTAATTTAATATGAAATGTCAGAAACTTGAAAGTCAATAGAATTAGCAAATAACTAAACATTTGAATTTAGTAAAAATTCTTTTGCTTAGTAAGTAAAATTGTAAATTGTAATTGCTGTACATTTTTAATATCGTTTAAAATTTTGCGTGATTAAATTCAATGAAAACAACAAGAACATGCATTTCACAAAAACGAAAATCAAAAAAGCATTATGAAGAAAAAAAGAAACACTGTGGTAATAATGTCAAAAATTAAGTTTTTATATTTTTTGAAAAGCTATTTTTTATTTTTTTTAATTACAATCTCCGACTTACTTTTTTATTTTTTGTGAGGTCTTCGATGTTATCTAAACTTGCGTGATGTTTATTCTTATTATCTGGAGTGAGTGACTTTTTTGTTTGATACAAAATGAATGATGAAAAGTGGGGGAGGTATAATAAAAAAAAATTAAAAAACAAGTTCATTCAATTTTGAGCAATCACCCTTTCTTGAGTTGGTGGTGATTTCTTTGTTTTTTATTCTTTTCGAATTTATTTTTGAAAATAAATTTATTAAAATTAAGTTTTTGGTCAGATTTTGCTGTGGCGAAAGTGTAGCGGTGATCGTTGTTTGTATTTTTGTTTTTTTACGAATTTACTTACGTTTATTTATTTAAATTCCTATATATGAAACATTAAACATTTAGAGAGACCATTTATTTAAAAAACATTAATTTCACCGGCATGCTTTTATCTTAAAATATAATGCAAACAAAATGCTTATGAATGAATTTTCATTTATCGTATAGACATTAACATAATACAAACGCGCGTATATGGGGTGCCTTTAGTGTAATTAAAGTCAATATCGAAATAAAATTAAACATACAATTTCCGAACAGAACGTCAAGCTTGAAACACTACGACGCGTATAACAAAAACTAAATATGAGCATTGAATATTTTTGCATTTTATGGAAAAAAATCTTTGCATCCAAAAATCCTTTGTACCAAAACCCTAAAGACATCATTAACCTTATGAAATTTCAAAAACCTATCGAAGAATATTTGAACATTTAAAATTGCTTTGTTTTCAAAAAAGAAACTCTTGACCGATGTTTAAAAGCTTTTGTTTAAAATACTAAAGTAATAAAATTTCAATAATCTCAAAAGTAATAAAAGTATAATAAATGTATTTAAATGGATTGATTTTGTTATTTGCTGTTAATGACGTCATGGCAAATTGATTTTTGCCTGTAAGAACCAAACCATTCGGGATATAACGACGAAATTGGTAATATTTTCAAACTATCTGATCTTTCATCGAAAAGTATTTTTGTTTTTTTTTTTCAAAACGTCGGGTATAATAAATTGTTCTCCATGTAAATTTTATTTTTAACTTTAAATTTCGAAGTGAAACCACGAATTGCAAGGTTTTAAAATAATCCTATATTTAACTAAGAGCACTTTAAGCGAACAAAAAATCCACCTTCGATAATTTTTTTTAAATTTCATCGGGTTAATAAAGTCTCCAAGTTAAGATCAAATCGTGTCGACGCAAAAATGTTGTCCCACAAAATGTTTTTAGTTTTTGTTATTTGCTTTTTTAAGGTTAAAGGGATTTTTAAACCAAGCCGAAATTACAGCACATAATTAGCTCAAAAAAGCCTTTAATTCTCCCACTATTACATATTTTAAATTTTGCTTGGTTTAGTAACTCTCCAAAAGTATCTGCTTTTTGACTCAATTTTTTGGTGTAAGGGTTTGAAAAACCAATTTTTATTTCCTCGAACTAAGGAGAATACAAATTACTACAAATTCCCAGATCATTAGTTTCTATAGAAAGTCTCCAAATGTTTCATCCTTTCGGCTTAATTTTGAAAGTAAGGGCTTGAGAAGCCAATCTAGAATTCCGAGAACTAAGGAGTCCAAAAATAGACCTGAATTGCCAGATAATTTATTTTTAGAAATTCTCCAAAGATTTCAGCTTTTGAACTTAATTTCGGGAGTAAGGGGTTGAAAAATCAATAGAGTTCCGCAAACTAAGGAGACACAAAAGAGCCCTAAATTCCCTCATCATTACTTTTTTTAAGATTTTCAATCTTAAAGTTTTTCCAAATTGACTTCAAGCTGGGATCACAGGTTTAAGGCGGAAGAGTTTTTTAAACCAAGCCGGGATTGGAGTACTGAAATAGCTCACAAAAGTCTCAAAAAGTTACGGACCTAATAAATTTGTGCGTTTGCATTAGTGCATCTTTTTCGTATTTGTTTTCAATTAAAATATACAGGATGTATTCATATATACATCAATTCTAGTTATCAATATTGAAGGTGAAAAAATACGACTATTCATCAAAACATGCAAGGAAATATTGAAAAAAAATTTGTTAACAGATTTGCTTTCTAGCTTCTTTGTTTCGAGCGAAAGATTTTTGTTTTTTCTTTTTTACATCGAGGAACACGAAGTAGAACAATGCAAAACATAAATATATCATATCAATGTATTGAGAATCAGTACAAACTTTATTCACGGCTCCTCCAGCACCACTTTCAGCCCCAGTAGTATCTGATTGCAGACCTTTGCTTACTTTTATCTCCGAATAGACAATATCAATAAAACTACCCAGAACTATTATGAAATCAAATACATTCCAAGCATCTCCAAAGTAATTCTGCAGATATTCAGGATACAGAAGAAATAATATTTTTTAAAAAATGTTTACAAAAACAAAAATTGTATAAAATTCCAATTTTTTTAAACAATTTGACAAAAAAACTCATACCTTGAATCGAAATGCAGCCAATTTGAATACGAATTCTAGTGCAAATACGGCTGTAAACATCATATTGAGTGCATCCAACAAATCCGTATACCAGGGTGGTTGTTCGTAGAATTTCATAGCCAATGTTATTGTATTTATCATAATTAAAATAAATATAGTATATTCGAATGAGGCCGATGTGACAAACCACCAGACTTTATACTGAATTCCATGTTTGGGTATGTAACGTCGGACGGGCTTCGCTTTTAGGGCAAATTCAATGCAGTTCCTTTGATTTTTGTCGAGCTCACAGTTTTTATATTCTTGTTCGCCCTCATTTTGGAATGTAACAATAACAAAACCGACGAATATGTTAACCATAAAAAATGCTATGATGATAATGTAAATAATATAGTATGCAGCGACAATTGGTCGGAAATTGTGTATGGGGCCCTTATCCTCCTCGTTTGAATCGATGGATACATAAAGAAGTCTGCAAGTGGATAATTTTTTTCAAGCCTTTAGCATCATTTGAGTTTATATACGTTTGAAGACATATTTCCATACAAATTCTTAACAAAACGATAGCAATATAGTTTCTATTTGATTTATGATGCATACTTTTACTTTTCAATATCATATATTATAACGAACTGTCAAACTTTATTCGCGTCCCACATACCATCCACACTGCAACGAATAAAAAAATCGCGCGTACTTAACCTAAAAAAATCGTTCTTGTTTTGGTTTCGGTGGTGAATGTCAAACTTCATTCGCGACGAATTAAAAACTCTCATGTGAAAGAAATGTCAAAATCGACGAATATTCGTTCATTCGTTGGTCGTTGGTCGTGCTCATGTGAATATTGCTTTTCTGTTTCGTCTCTTCAATCAATACTTAAGATTACAAAATTAAAAAAGAGGCTGGGATGCGACCCACACTGATAACTTCCCATCCCGTCTGCCGATTTGTGTTGCTTAAAAGTTTGTCTATATGTATCAATTTTTACCAAATTTGCGTAATATTTTTTGTAGATTTTATTTTTTTATGAAAAAACAGACTGTTGGATTTTTATAAAAAAAAATTACTGAATATCGAAAACAATATTTTCTGTGAAATTAAATAAGTTTGAAGCCAATATTTTTAATTTTTGAAAAGCTATTTGAGTCGAAAGTTACCAATTTTTAATATTGTTTTTTTTTTTAGGTTTTTATTTTTTGTAAAAAAAACTGTGAATTCGATTTTTATCAAAATTTAATCGAATGTTGAAAACAATATTTCTTATAAGATAAATTTAGTTTGAAGCCAATGTCTCAAAGTTTTGAAAAGATATTTACGTCGAAAAACAATTTTTACCAACTTTTCTTAAATTTATTTTAGGTTTTTAATTTTATGTACAAAACCTGTCAATTCGATTTTTTTCAAAATTTTACTGAATGTTGCCAACAATATTTTTTGAAAGATAAAAGTAGTGTAAAGCCAATATCTCAAAGTTTAGAAAAGATATTTGAGTCGAAAATCATTTTTTACCAATTTTTGTTAATTTTTTTTTCGGTTTTTAATTTTTTGTTAAAAAACTGTCAATTCTATTTTTCTCAAAATTTTTCGGAATCTTGAAAACAACATTTCTTATAAGATAAAATAAGTTTGAAGCCTTAATCTCAAGTTTTTGAAATGATATTTGAGTCGAAATTCAATTTTTACCACCTTTGAGTAATGTTTTTTTTAGGTTTTTATTTTTTATAAAAAAACTATCAATTAGATTTTTCTCAAAATTTTATCAGATGTCAAAAACATTATTCTTCGTTGCACAAAATTGTTTTGGAGATGAAATCATATTTTAGTCGTAAAATTTTCGAGGTGACAATTTTTTTTTCAGTTTTTTTGATTTATAAAAAAAAAAAACCGTTAATTGGATTTTTTTCCAAAAATATACTTGTTTTGTATCACGTAACAATATATAATATGAAATTTAATTCAAGTCTCTAGCGTCATTAGTTCATGAGATATTTAGGGTTAACCAAAATGTTCCTCTTTTTTTTAAACTGCTATGGTAAAAAAACCACCCACGCAATTTTCTTGAGAGCCCTTTCTGCATCTTTCCTTGCCTTATTATCTGTATAACAAAATTTATTTGAAGTCGATATCTCTTCTGGTTCTTGAGCTATGGACGACGAAAAAAACGTCGCGAACGTACGGACGTACGTACACACGCACGCACAGACATCTTTCTAAAAATCTTTTATTTCGACTCTAGGGACCTTGAAACGTCGAGAAATGTCAAAATTTTCAATTCGACAAATCGGACCCATTACAATAACTTCCTATGGGAAGTTAAAAAGAGGCACCAAGTTAAAATAAATCAGCCTATGTGTTTAATTTTTAATGTATTTCAATTTCTAGATTTTTATGGAATTCGGTACATTAAATCTGAAATCATGAATGAAAAAAAGGCTTTGATACGACCCACACTGATAACTACTCATCCCGTCTGTAGATTTGTTATGCTTAAAACTTTAACAAAATATTCATAACAATATTTTATGTGAGATAAAAAATTTGAAGTCAAGTAGGTTTTGAAGGTTTGAAGAAGTAGGTTTTCGGGTTTTTCTAAGAAAAGTTGTCAGTTGAATTTTATCGAATATCAATTTTTATCAATTTTGCGTACTATTTTGTTTAGGTTTTTATTTTTTGTAAAAAAACCTGACAATTCAATTTTGTTCAAAATTTCATCAGATGTCAAAAACGTTTATCTTCGCAGCGTTAAATTATTTTGGAGATACAATATTTTTTTGTTCGTAAAATATTCGAGGTCACAATCATATTATAATAATATTAATAATATTTTGGGTTAATAAAAATGTTCGTTTTTTTAATTTGTTATGCTAACATTTGTTATGCCTGCACTTTCTGCATTATTTTCTGTATAACAAAATTTATTTGAAATCAATATCTCTACTAGTTCTTGAGGTATAGATGACAAAAAAAAGCATCCATCTAAAAATCTTTTAGTTTTCAGGGACCTTGAAACGCCGAGAAATATCAACATTTTCAATTCGAAAAATCGGGCCGATTACAATAACTTCGCATGGAAAGATAGCAAATCGAAAACCCCACTTCAGAGAATCACAAGATTTTCTTCAACGGGTTTAGTTTTACAACCTTTAAAAAAAAAGACACTGTTCTATTGAATTGTTATGTCATATTTGATCAAAATCCATCCACAACATCTCAACACCTAAAATCCGCAATATTACCTTTTGATTTGGTATAATTTTGTAGATTTTGGATTAGAAATTTCTTTTTGAAGAACAATGCCATAAAAAATATGGTCACAAATTTAAATTAAATAAAAATGCATTAAACTTACGAAGGCCAGCCCTCAAAAGTTGACACAGTAAACAGGGTGAGCATTGCTTTGGCGACGTCATCGAAATGAAATTTATTTGGTGTCCATTCGCGTTCTTTAAGTCGTGGTTTTTGAACATCTCCATCATCATAAACTAGATATGTTCCACTGTTTGCAAAAATTAAAAAAAAATAAACATATGTTATGAATAAGTTTGTCAAACTTGTTTCCACTCATTAAAAACATAAAAAAAAACTCACTGGCATTCATCCTCGACCATTTTTGAACCATCTGTGCATTTGAAGAATTTTCCCTTTTTTGTTTTTATTTTGTTTTGAAGATAAAAACATACAAATTTCGTATTAATTCAAATATTTCTTACAAGAAATTTTAAATTAAATTATATTAAATATAATATAATAAATGAATAAATTTTTGTATAACGTTAGCGAAAAATGATTTTCTCTTTTCTTTAAATTGGCAACATTTACAATACAATACGAAAATTTGAGAAAATGCTTAATGTTTATAAATATTTTCGCTGACGCTATAACAAAATAAAAATATGATTATAATAAGGACGGATAGTGAGAAAAAATCGTTAGGATATTCTAGGAAAACACACTAAAATTTTTGAAATTTAATTATATCTATGTTTATTTTTGAGTAGGTACCTACACTAATAAAGTATTTTTTTCTTATTTTGATTTTGTTAAGAAAAAAACATGAAATATACAGTCACCGTTCGGAAAAATGTAGATACACTCAGAATAATTTTAATGTCCATTTAGCCATTTGTATGCGCCTTATAAATTATAAACATTTTGTGAGTAAGAAACTTAGTTGATCGACGATAGTTTCCTTTCTATACTCAAAAATATATTAAGGCAGTTCATCAAAAAACTACCTTAAAATTATGATAAGTGTAAGCTTTCTTCTGGCGGTAACTGAATGTGTTGGATATTAATTAAACACAAGGTGTTAACACACAAACACACAGGCACACAAACTGCACAGAAATTTGAATTTATTTATATTTAGGTAAAATGCAAAGATGGAAGCTCTAAAATTCTAAGGGCTTCGAGTTTGGTAGAAAAATTTAGCAATGCGGCGAGCATGGGAACTGTACAATATATACCTTTAAATAAGATTGTAAGGAGCTAAAAATCAAGACACGGGTTATAGGAAGGGTTTGATAATCGTTAAAGTTTATACATTGATAAAACAAAAAAAACAGTAAAGTATCAGCTAGATAAAACACAATTGTTTTTCTAGCAGTTTTTTAACTTTGAACTGAATGACTATGAAACTGATATGTAGTCCGCTTAACAAAACTTGGTTTACTCACATAACATCCAAAGCTGATTGTTTTAAATATTTATTTTACTCTCTAATTTTGTCAAGGCCTAGGTAATTCCTAACAAGGTTATGTTAAACTATAAGAACTAAATAGAAGCTTTATCTTTGCATTTCAATTTATTTGACGCTAAGCACACTTCAAACAATTCACTAAAAAGGATTTAAAACGAAAATAAATACCTAATGTGATGTGTATGAATATGAATATTTAACATATTGTTATGACTTTTGAAATTATATAATAATAAACACTTCAAAACACACAGAAGAAAACTATAGGTACAAAACAAGTGTTATTGATGAGATCTTTTAATATGCAATTAAAAACAAAAAATTAAAAAAAGAAAAATGAAAAAAATTAATAGAAATGAAAACAATAACTTTTAACAATTTTCGTCCCAAATAATATTAAACAAAAAAATATTGGAAAAAATCGAGAGTAAATAAATAATTTAGATTTTTTTCAATTTCTCTTGTATGTTAAAAAAGAAAGGAATGAACATTATCTTATATAGTTAGATATCATTTGTTTTATAGGAAAGCAATAAGTTTAAAATGTTCTTATAGTTGCAAAGAGCCAGCGAATCAAAACTTGTAAGATCTAAGAAGATTCGAGTGGGGCCTAAACTACTGAAATCTGTAAGTTAGTAATTGAGCTTCCAGCACAACATCCAATTGTATACAAAAACAAAGAAAAACAAAACTACTCTTCCAACAAAAGTGCACGCACCCGTTAAACCTGGCTCGCCTTTATCCGGCTAGAGTGACTAGGTCGCAGCGATCGGTGGGATTTTTGACACAAGGGGGTGCATTATGCGTTTATGGTAAGTTAAAAAGATGCTTATAAGAAAAGAGCGGCGGCCGCGCCGGCAGTAATAGGTATTTAAACGAATTCTGTCAACACATACCTATAAATCCTCAGATGTACTGAATTCTCACCAACTATGGTAGACAGTTAAGTGAAGGCTTAGGTCAGATACGGAAAATTGCATAACATGTCTAGGTACATAATACATGTACATGACTAGTCCAATTAAATGTGTTTCAATTTATATATAATTACTTATAGGAACATTACTGCAGTTAGGCGAAACAAAGTGATCCAGAAACAATTATTTGCAAAAATCAAAATGTTGGAGAAAATGATGTTTGAACGTTTATTTATTTCGGAAAATTAAATCGGTGAGCAGTAGAAGGAATTTTACCAGTTCGAGTTTTTTGAAGTAAAATTTTTTGATTTTTTCACACACTTAATATAAAGACGAGTTTTTGAACACCGCTTAAAAATGTTCTCTAAAGAAGGCTCACAAAATTTAAATAACATAATGTGTATCTTAACCTTATACATATGTATTTATATTTTTCAAGGGCTTAATTGACAACTTTAGGTATTAGATTATTTGAGAACACTGTTTTCAAGCAAGATATACTATTTAATTTGAACGACTTCAAATAGAGGGTTTTGGTACGGGAGCGGGCCGAAATGATGTATTTTAAAATACTGTATGCTCAAAATTCTGTATGATACTGTACGATACTGTATAGTCATAATACGTGTTGGGGTCGAAATACTGTATGGATCATAATACTGTATTTAAAAAGTTTTTTGTATCTCGATCACAACTAATTCTACGAAAAGAACAATTAAGAAACAAGGAAGTAACATTGTTGGGGGGATTCCAATATAAATCCCAGGGTCAAATAATGATAAGCTGTAATATAAAATCTTTGCAGTACCAATATAAATAAGAAACACAATAACCATTTTTTTAACTTTTGAACTATTATTTAATAAATGTCTTGGCACGAGTACGATAACTTTGGCGCCAAGAAATAATAACGGTTTTAGGTAGAGGGGCTTAATACAAGCATTTTTTACTATGGGAGTGCGGGGTCTATCTCCCCCCGTTCAGGCGGTAGGGGCAATTTAAAAAAAATATTATTTAAAATGGAAAAAAATAATTAAAAAATAACGGTGATACTTACAATTAAGTTTTATACATTTTTTAAAGCCAACATTCTGTTTTATTAGCCAGTTTTTAATTCAAGTCAAAACTGTGCGTAGTTTTTGAAAAATTTAATTTTAAACTCAAAATTTGAGTAAAAAAAGTTAAAAAAAAGGTTTAAAGTGTAATTTTTCAATACTTCAAGATTATCTACCATTGTTTTTATTTCAGAATTTATTGCTCTTATTTGTTTTTGATCAAAAACTGAAAACAAGATGATTTTATGTCTTTTAGTTTTTGAGAAAATTAAAAATAACCACAACTACTATTTTAATTTAATTCTTTCTTTTCTTCTTCTTGCTTGAGTGGTCTTATTTTGATAGTAACAATGGTAGGTGCGAGTTTGGGTGTATGCAACAGTGGGATCTGTAAGGGGGGGCATGCTGCCCCCCCTGCTAGGGAACACTATAGGATTTGGGGTGGGTGCAAGTTGGTGTGCGTGCAAGGGGGGGGGGGAGGGGGCACGGTTCGGTGGGTGCAAGATGGGGTGCATGCAAATTAAAAATAACCACAACTACTATTTTAATTCAATTCTTTTTTTTTTGCTTGAGTGGTCTTATTTTGATAGCAACAATGGTAGGTGCGAGTTTGGGTGTATGCAACAGTAATGTGTGTGCGAATTTGGGTGTATGCAACAGTGGGATCTGCAACCCCCCTGCTGGGGAACACTATAGGATTTGGGGTGGGTGTAAGTTGGAGTGCGTGCAAGGGGGGGATGGGGCACGGTTCGGTGCATGCAAAGTTTCTTTTGCATTTAAATAAGCTTCTTTTTCTTCTACTCTGAACGTCGAACTTGTCGAGTTGTAGAAGCTGAGTAAGGTCAATGATTCTCGAGAATTTTCTCCAGATGAGTCCTGAAACTAAAGGACGTTCTTATCCCTCTACCTTCCCAGAATCATCATCCACTCCCACATAAACAAGGCATACCAACCTACGTTTAGGTCACCAACTCCCATCCCACCTCCCACGTTGTAATGGCGAAAAAGCTAGACAGCGCTCCTATCTCCTATGCTCCTTCTCACTCTAGGTAAATAAGCTGAATTGCTGTTACCGAATCCCAATCTTTTCTTCACATATCAGAATGATGAATTAACATCAACTGATTCCTCACCCTATCTCTTCCTTCCCTACCACCTCTCATCTTTATTGGGCTGGATCCAAGGTGTTAAACGACCCGTGCCGATGATCAGCCTGGCTGGGGGCCCAATTCAAAATTAGCCCAGTCTCTAACGGAGTATCCGGATACCTGTCGACCTCCGGATTAACTAGCCTTATCTGTACATGCGAATCTCTGTGCAGACGGACCTCTTTTCTTCGCAACTCGTGGGATTAAGATGAATACAAAAAATAAAAATGTAAAGGATGATGAGACCGGTATCTCTTCAGGACCGGGCGGCAGTTTGGCGTCAAAGCCTGTTGCCGTATCTCTTGCGGCCAACACAGAGAAGGGAGTAGTGGCTAACCATGGACCCTCCTCTGCAGTTGGTAGCAACGAGGATAAGAAGGTAGCGATACCTAATTTCAGTAGTGGCAGGGTTGTGAAAAATGGCCCTACCACTACTAATGAGAGAAAGGGGAAACTCTCTAAAAGCCAATATAGACAAAGGCGGCAAGCGGCGAAAATCCTAAAGGCCTCTGGTGCATCATCGGGGGCTGAAAGGACACCGCAGCAAACCGCTAGCGTCGAATGGGCTAAAAGCATACTTGCTACAACAAAGACCAATAAGGACTCTACGTCCAAACGGGAAAGGTCTCGTGAGGGGGCCGTACCGACACCAAAACGGCCTCGGGTGCACAACACCAGCACTCCCCTCAATCCCATCAAGAAAGCCAGTTTCAGTGACGTCGCGAAGGGCAAAGTCGTGGTTGCGGTCATTGACAGGAGCGATGATGATGGAACAATATCGGCTGATCGTTGGCAGTTGGTCAAGGTTAAGCTCTCGGGTGGCTTTTTAAACATTTTGAGGGAGCTTCCAGGACCACTTCCTTCCATAAGCGATGGGGGTTGGCATCAAGGCCATGTCAAACTCATGGTTTGTGGCGATCAGAGGTCTTGTGACTTATACAAGCTCGCTGTCAGCCGGTTAGGTGAAGTTTGGCCAGGTGCGAAGCTCGAGGTTGTCGCTAAGGAAAACATTCCTAGCAGACCTAGAGCCCGCATTTGGATCCCAATGGAACCTGCTGGTATCGAGGACATTCTCGAGATGATCAGAGTTTGTAACCCGTCCCTTCCGACTCATAACTGGAAGATAGCCAAGCTAGAGGAGGTGAAGAATCTTTATAGGAGCGCCATTTCGGTACTCAATAAGGAATCTTTGGCTCCTCTAGCCATAAACGAGGGCTCCATAAACTATGGCTTCGAAACAATAAAAATTCGAGTCTATAAAAAAGATGAGGTTAACGCGGAAAGCGGGCCTCCAAAAACAATCGAAGATGAACTAGCGGTTGGTGGGCCTGGGACATCGTCTTCTCTCTTAAAAGAGGGTGTCGATGCACCCATGCCCTCTCCAATAGCGACTTCACCCTCTACAAAAGTCGTAGACAGTCCATCCTCAATGGAGACTGAGGACGACCTCAACATGATCCTTTTGAGCGAGGACGAACTCTTGGGTTCATCCTCAGACTCAGAGGATCAGAACAAAACCGTGGTGGAGGTTGATCTGCCTAATTGTAGCCAAAATGCTGCAGTTAGTACAGATTAATCTCCAGCACTCCGTAAAGGCCTCGGCCTCACTTCTTCTCCGGCTGGCAAGAAACGGGGAAGACATTGTCCTGATCCAAGAGCCATGGATTGTGAGATCCGTTGTTCGAGGACTCAGGACTCCTGGGTACTACACACTGTGTGTGACAGATAAAGGTGAACCTAGATCTTGCATACTAGTGAAACATAGCATTAATGTATTTTTACTCCATCATTTCAGTGACAAAGACACCACCGTAGCTAGGCTGGAAACAACCAAAGGAAGTTTCTGGCTAGTGTCGGCGTATCTTGGCCATGACCACCTTGGCCCTCTCCCTGGAAAACCCTGGAGAAAGTCGTCGCTGAAGCGGTAAGGCAAAGGATCCGCCTAATTATTGGGAGCGATGCTAACGCTCATCATACGGTATGGGGAAGTACCAATATCAACGACAGAGGTGAGTCTCTTTTTGATTATATTCTTGGTACTAACCTCTTAGTAAGTAATGTTGGAAATGAACCAACCTTCATAACTAAAACTCGACAAGAAGTCTTAGACATAACTCTTGTCTCAGATACAATACACCATATGATCTTGGACTGGAAAGTATCCAAAGAACACTCGTTCTCTGATCATAGATATATCCAGTTCAATATCAATGTGGATGATAACCCGAGTCCATTGACTTTTCGAAATTATCGGAAAACTGATTGGGCTTCATACAGGAACTCATTACAGAGTTTACTAAAACCTGGACTATCTTGTCCTTCCTCTAACGCTAATGAACTTGACAACAAAGTCAATGAACTTACCTCAGCTATGAACAGATCGCTAGAAATTGCTTGTCCACTTATACACATAAGAGGAAAGAGGAAACCACAATGGTGGGCCTCAGAGCTTGACTCGCTCAGGAAAGAATGCAGGAAACTTTTCAACCGAGCCAAAGCCGCAAGACTAGCCTCTCACTGGGATTCTTACAAAGAATCCCTAAGAATTTACAAGAAGACACTAAGGAAATCTAAACGATCTTCTTGGAGATCCTTCTGTGGCACGATAGAAGAAACTTCTGAAGCCTCTAGGTTACGGAAAATTCTTTCAACTAATCCAGCGATGCCAAGCTGCTTGAAAAATGCAGACGGCTCCTGGACAAATTCAAGTAATGAATCGCTGAACTTACTACTGGATACTCATTTTCCTGGAAGTTCTCTTACCGAGACTTGCAACGGTTATATACGTTCAAGTCCCAATACAACATATCCACAAGGTCTGATCACAAGGGACAAGCTACAATGGGTTCTCAACAGCTTCAAACCATTTAAATCTGCAGGACCAGATGGAATAATACCAGCCGAGCTACAAAAGACTTCTGACATAATTGCACCAATCCTCGAGGCAATTTTTGCCAGCTGTCTTTACCTGGTCCATGTTCCCTCGGCATGGCGAGAAGTTAAAGTTGTTTTTATACCCAAGGCAGGTAAATGCTCGCAAGTTAATCCTAAAGATCTACGAACTATAAGTCTATCATCATTCCTTCTTAAGACCTTGGAAAGATTGATTGATATCCATTTAAGGGAAAGTATTGATACAAGACTTCTGTCTTCGTCTCAACATGCCTACTGTAAAGGTAAATCGGTGGAAACAGCGTTACACACCTTAGTACGCACCGTCGAATATTCCCTCCATCATAAAGAGTTCACTATGGTTGCTTTCCTTGACATCGAAGGCGCCTTTAACAACGTGGACACATCTGCAATCACATCTGCACTAACATCTCTAAATGTAGAGAGTTCGCTTCGGGAGTTAATTCATTTAATGCTTACTAGCAGGATAATTAACTCAAAACTGGGCAACTCTTCTGGCAGACGATTCGTTAGTAGAGGGACACCGCAAGGTGGTGTTCTATCCCCTCTCCTCTGGAACCTAGTGTTGAATGAAATCCTAACTAGTCTGGATGCGGAGGGTTTCAGAGTGATAGCCTATGCGGACGACGTTGCTATAGCAGTTTCAGGAAAGCATCTTAACACGTTAAAAGAACTCTTACAAAATGCCTTAGACAGACTAATACTTTGGGCTGATCGGTGTGGACTGGGTGTTAACCCACACAAAACCGATTTGGTCTTATTTTCGAGGAGATACAAAATTCCATTTGTCAACCCTCCCCATATTAAAGGAATCCAATTAAAATTCTCAGACGAGGCTAAACACCTGGGTCTTGTCTTAGATAAAAAACTAAATTGGAAACGCAACGTAGAGGAAAGAGTCAAAAAAGCTACTGTAGCTCTCTTTTCTTGCAAAAAAGCCATCGGTAATAAATGGGGCTTACAACCCAGAATCACGCATTGGCTATACACATCGGTAATCAGACCGATTTTAATATACGGTGTGGCAGTATGGTGGACTGCTTTAGAAAAAGGTATAAACCGAGATAAATTAAATAAAGTCCAACGTTCAGCTTGCCTATGTATAAGTGGATCGCTTCGCACGACCCCATCTGCGGCACTGGACACCTTACTCTACCTAACACCTCTTGACATTTTTAGCAAACAAATAGCTGCAAGCTCTGCTATTCGCCTCAAAGCTTCGTCGCAGTGGACTAACAACAACATTGGCCACTCCGTAATTCTTAGTTATTTAGAATCAATTCCAAAGCACACAGACTACACCATCCCCCAAATGCAATTCGACAGAAATTTCCAGATTTCTATACCTCCCAGATCTTTTTGGGAGGATAGGACATTCCTGGAAGATGAGTCGATCCATTTCTATACAGATGGGTCAAAAACAAAAGAAGGGGTTGGTGGAGGTGTGTACTCTGAACGACTGAAATTAAGTCTCTCATTCCGCCTTCCCAATCATTGTAGCGTGTTCCAGGCGGAACTTTTGGCGATAAAAGAAGTCTTGTCCTGGCTTAAAGAAAACGTGATATCAACATCTGATATCCGTATTTTCTCAGATAGTCAGGCCGCTATCAAATCTCTGGATTCTGTCTCTACAAACTCTATAACAGTCCATAACTGTCGATCATCTCTAATGGAGATGGCACAACAGTTTAATATTCACCTTTGCTGGGTGCCGGGCCATAGAGACATTCCAGGTAACTGTAAGGCAGATGAACTCGCCAGGAATGGTACAGTACAGCCCATCCTACCACGTTTGGCACGTACTGGCATACCAATCGCTACTTGTAAACTTTTGCTAATGCAAGACGCTGTGAGGAGGGCAGGCACCAGGTGGAACAACATCACCACGTGTCAAGTCACAAAAAACATCTGGCCAACACTGGATTTAAAACGTTCAAGGTGCTTGCTCTCTCTAAGCAGATCGCATATAAGCTCGATAATAGGTGTCATAACCGGACACTGTCTAATAGGAAAGCACGCCACGAGATTAGGCGTATTCTCAAATGATTTCTGCAGAAGCTGTATGGACGAGGAAGAGGAAGAAACAATTCTTCATCTTCTCTGCACATGCCCTGCTCTGGCTCGAAAACGCAAGAATTACCTAGGAGAATTCTTCTTTAACGATCTAAACGATCTAAATCATATCGGCATAATCAGCCTCTCACGTTTCGTAAGAGACTCAAACTGGTTCCATTGAGCTTAGGAAGTAACCTCAAGATTCATGTGGTATCACAATGGGCCATTAAACTGGCCTAAGTGTGTCCGTTTCCATCTTGGACAGCCACTATAACCTAACCTAACCTAAATAAGCTGGATTTAAGAAAAATTAATTTACCCTAGGTGTATCTTAATCCATATTCGATTATTACTATCAAAATAAGACTACGTTAATACTTAAGCAAGGAAAAAGTAATTTAATTAAAATATTTATTTTGGTAATTTTCAATTTTCTCAAGAACTAGAAGACATAAAGTCATCTAGTTTTCAGTTTTTGATCAAAAACAAATAAGAGCAATGAATTCTAAAAAAAAAAACAGTAAATAATTTGAAAGTTTTGAAAAACTACACTTTAAACCTTTTTTTTTTAATTTTTTTTGCATAAATTTTTAGTTTAAAACAATTTTTTTCAAAAACTATGTATAGTTTTGACTTGATTTAAAAACAAGCTAATAGACAAAAATGTTGGCTTTAAAAAAAGGTATAATACTTAATTGTAAGTATTACCGCTATTTTTTAATTATTTTTTTTCCATTTAATGTACATATTTTTTTAAATTGCCTCTACCGCCTAAACGGGGGGAGATAGACCCCTCCCATAGTAAAAAATGCTTGTTTTTAGCTGTTCTATACAAATCCGTCATTAAACTTTGTCGCCAAAGTTATCGTACTCTCCCCAATGTCTTTATTCTTCAAATATAAATTAAGAACTAACTTACAAAAGAAATTAAAATAAGAAAATAGTCAAAGCGACTATCACGGAGGTGAATACACAAACTTAGTTTGCGGAGAGGTGAATAACAAAAAAGTTTACAGATTACTCAACTTCATTAAGAACATATGATAACTTAATTAGCGTTACTTAGAGAACAAAATGCCTAAAAGTATGCTTTACATTTTGTGTGCATTATTTGAATTTGAATATAAATTATTTGAATTTAATAAAACTGACGTCAACATTCCGGCCTCCCTTTGCAGGAATGCAAAGAGTAAAATCCATGTATCCGAAATGCAGATTGTTTTTCAATTCGTTATAGTTATTCCATCGGTGGAGGTATTTGTTATGGAAGCGCCTCGATTCGCTACCCAGGAAAAAATATAAAGTTAGTAAATCCAACGTCGAGGGTTGTTTAAAGAGTGCCCTTACTCACTCAGTCATGTTAATAGGATTGTTTAAGTTCAATTTAAATAAGTAAATTTAAAGGTTTAAATTTAGAAGATTTAAATTTATAAAATTAAAATTTATAAGACTAAAATTCATAAGGTGCTGTGCATTCAGCAATATAAAAGTATTTATAAAAAATATGAAATCTCAAAAACTAAATAAATTTCAATAAATTATTTTTATTCTTTTCTTTGTATTGCATGATACACCTGAAACAATTCTTGATCGACGGGCAAAAGACACAATTTCACTACAGGTCGTAGAATATCTCCTTGTTGAGTTTTAAGTGTAACAACGCGTACCTTTCCATCGTTCCCTGGGTGAACAGTCACAACTTTTCCAAGATGCCATTGAGTGGGTGGCATATTTTCATTGCGCACAACCACAATGTCTCCAATTTCAACATTACGTTTAGGAAATTCCCACTTTGTTCTTCGCTGAAGATCACTTAAATATTCTTCCTTCCAACGCTTAGAAAAGGAGTGTAAAATTTGTTGAACTCTTTGCCATTTCTTTAGGGTGGTACTTTCACCAATTTGTCTTTCAGGGAAGGAAAGCAAAGGCGAACCTTTCAAGAAATGACCTGGTGTCAAGGGTAAAGGTTCGAAAGGATTTTCACTTATTGGAGAAATAGGGCGGGAATTCATACAAGACTCAATTTTGACGAGCAGTGTAGATAACTCTTCGAAAGTTAGCTTGGAGTTTCCAACAACTTTCTTAAAATGAGTTTTAAAGGACTTTATTCCGGCCTCCCAAAGGCCGCCCATATGAGGAGAACCTGGTGGGATAAAGTTCCATTTCAAATTCCTAGGCAAGTACGTTTTTTCAGCTTCCGAGGTTGAATCTGCCAAAACCTTTCGAATTTCATTAGTAAGAACTTTATTAGCAGCGACAAAATTAGTACCATTGTCGGAAAAAAGCTGTTGGGGCACACCCCTTCGTCCTACAAATCTATCGAGAGCTGCCAAAAACGAGTCAGTAGAGAGACTTCTAAATGTACAGCTTTTGTACAGAAACAAATAAAAAGACAAGCATAACCTCTTATGGCTTGATAGAACCGACCCTTCTGAACCTTTAGTTCGAAGGGGCCAGCGAAATCGAATCCTACGTGGGTGAAAGGAAACGAATAGTTTACCCTTTCTGGTGGGAGTGTTCCCATCAGCTGGGTTTGAAAATCCTTTTTGTGCCAGACACAAACTAAGCAACGATTTACACAGAATTTTATTAAGTTTTTTAATTTTGGTATCCAAAACTCTTTTCGCATTAAGTACAAAACTTGCTGGTTCCCTCCATGTAGGGAAATTTTATGGACAAATCCAACCAAAAATTTTGATAATGGACATGAATATGGCAAACTAATGGGGAATTTTTCGTTATAACTCAAATTTGCATTTGTTAAATGACCGTTTACTCTAATTATAAAGTCAGGGTCTAGGGAGGGATTAAGAGTCAAAATTGTACTATTTTTACTTAATGGTTTTGAGTTATAAAGAGATTTGTATTCTTCACTAAAATAAAGGCGTTGTGCTAGTATAACTAGGCGGGTCTTAACAAAAACTATTTCATGATTTCTTAAATTTTTAGAAAAGTATCTATAGGGATAGAAACTTTTTCTTTTGGGAGAAGCGAGATTGATAAATCTAAAGCAATAGGCTATTACTCTTACAGCACGAGCATAGCACGAAAATCTTTTCAAAATGTCATGACTGAGATTTTAATTCACAACGAAGCTTTTTATTTGTTTTATTTCAAGATTCCAATCGGAGTCCTCTTGAATTTTTGTTACTGGCCAAGTTTCCTTTGAAGACTTTAACCAACTTGGACCGTGCCACCATTGGGTATTATTTATTAAGTTTTGAGGCATAACACCTCGAGAAGCGACGTCCGCGGGATTTTGTTCTGAAGGAACATGTTTCCAAAGGCTACCTGGAGGACATTCAGTTTGTACTTTAGACACCCGGTTTCGGACAAAGGTTTCAAGCCGAGATGGACAGTCACGAATCCAATAAAGTACAATCATCGAGTCCGTCCAAAGGTAGACAGGACAGTTTTTAAGGCGTAGACTGCTTTGTACAGCGTTTACTAACTTTGTCAGCAAAAGAGCTCCACAAAGCTCTAGGCGAGGTATCGAAATAGCTTTCAGGGGAGCTACTTTCGTTTTTGAGGTAAGAAGGTAACTAAAAACGTTTCCAGATGAATCTGAAATCCTTGAGTAAACGGTGGCAGCGTACGCACTGAGAGATGCATCACAAAAGCCGTGTATTTCTACACACATCTCTGGGGTATAATTAATCCATCTTTGGATTTTAATATCTTTTATAATTGGAAAAGATTTCACAAATTCTTTCCAAGTTTCTACACGGTTGGGTTTTATGGGAACATCCCACTCTGTTTTGTCCTTCCAGACATCTTGCATCAATATTTTTAATAAAATTGTTGTTGGTGCTAGCCAACCGATAGGGTCATATATTTTTGAAATATTTGAAAACAATTCACGTTTTGTCATACCAGAATCTGGTAGAGGAAATAGCTCACAACGAATATAAAATGAATCTTCCCTCGCATTCCACCCAACGCCTAGAACTTTCGAATGTGAAGACTCTTCGAACATAAGAAAGTGTTGATCTAAAACATCCCCCCTAGGGATGTTTTCCAACAAGCGAGGGTGGTTAGCGGTCCATTTCTTCAAACTAAATCCGCCAGCCAAAAGAAGTGATTTCAATTCTTCCTGAATCTTTAGGACTAGATCCAGACTGAAACCTCCAGAGAAAACATCATTAACGTAAAAATCCGAAAGCACCACTTCTTTTGCTAAGGGATATTTATTTGCTTCGTCCAAAGCAAGTTGGTGCAACATTCGGATTGCTAAGTATGGAGCACAGTTAACTCCAAAAGTAACTCGGTTGATTTCAAAATCAGCTAAATCTGATTCTGAATCAAAAGATCGACAGATAATCCGTTGTAATTTTCGATGACTCTGGTGAACATATATTTGGCGATACATCTTTTCAATATCGCTATTGAAAACATATGGATATAATCGCCATCTTAACAAAATAGTTTGCGAATCGTTTTGCAAAGCAGGGCCACTGTAAAGAATGTCGTTAAGACTTATTTCTTTGTGTGTAGATGCACTTGCATTGAATACAACTCTTACCTTTGTCGAAGTGCTATCTGGTTTTACCACAGCGTGATGCGGTAGGTAAAAGTGCGGACTGGAAAGGTTAAAACTACATGGTGGCACAAAGGACATATGTTTTAACGAAACATATTCCTTTAGAACTTTGTTGTATTCTTCTTTCAGACACATATTGTTAAGAAGACGTTTCTCTTGACGCAGATACTGAGAAACTGCACTCTTTCTGGAAAGGCCCAAATCTAAAACGTTAAAGTTGGGCTTGAATGGAAGTTTCACTATATAACGACCATCTTTATTTCGAATTGTGGTATCCACATAAAATTTTTCACAAAATTTATCTTCACCAGATAAGGGTTTGACATATGGAACCGCTTCGAGTTCCCAAAACCTTTGAACTTGTTTCAAAAGTAAAAGTCTAATAAAAAATGTATTAAGGGTTGTTTTGTTTGGATTTTCATTACATGGGCCTGAAATAATCCACCCAAAAACCGTATTTTGTGCAATTGGAGAAAGGTCTTTTTCTCTCTTTATACCTTCACACAAAATAAGAGGGTAAATATCTGCTCCTATCAACATATCTATAGAAGCGGGTTTATCAAAATTAGGATCTGCCAATCGCAATCTTTTAAGCTCAACCAAGTTTGATGCGTCAACAGTCTGCGATGGCAAATTACCTGTCAGCTTTTTCAAAACAACAGCTGCAATGGGAATTTGTACATCAGGGTTGATGCGAGATTCGAGAGTGAGAGGACACATACTCGTTGAAAGTTCACTTTTAACTCCTCCAATGCCACAAATAGACGCACTGGTTGAACGGGTGAAAAGCTTAAATCGGGTCACTACAGATTGCAATATGTATGTAGCTTCAGATCCAGGGTCGATCAAAGCTCTCAGGAGAAATGTTTGGTTATAAACAGTAATTTTAACCAAAGCTGTTGCTAACAAAATATTCCTTTTCTGGTTTACCAGAAAACCTTGAAGAGTTGAAGAATCAGATGAAACATCTTTTCCTGAACTAGTGGATGGTTGTTGCTGAGCAACAGAAGTGGACTGTGGGTTGGTGATAATATCCCCCAAGATATAATCCCCAAAGGAAAATCCCCAAATCCATAATCCCCAAAACGAAATCCCCAGGAGCAAAATTCCAAAAGAGGAAATACCCAGGACGAAAATCCCCAAGTGAATATCCCCAAAACAATTATGTTCAAGTAGTGAATCATGCGATTAAATCGCGCGCGGAATTTAATAGCATGATTCACTACTTGAACATAATTGTTTTGAATATATTAAATTTCATTTATATTGCATGAAATGCAAGCAAAAGATTTGGAAACAATAACATCATCCATTTCAATTTTTATTCCAAAATTAAAGAAATACTCGACACTACAAAACAACACTTAGACAGCACTAAACAAGCACTACGAATACAATGATTCTCTATCAATACTAAAGTCAGACTGAGAAGTGCATGCCTTCATAGTGATTTTTTGTTTAGAAACTGTTTATCATTATCATTTATAAATATCACAATAAGAGAATTTCATAAGAGTTTTTCTAAAACCTACATGCATAAATGAAGATATGCACGGATACTGGGGGTTTGGAGATTTCGTGGGGATTTTGGCAAAATAAATTATTTAGTTGGGGATTTTGTCCATTTGTCTTATGTCTCTGGGGATATTATCAAATGGATTAAATTTGTTTGGGGATATTATCCCGTGGGGATTCTTTTTTTTGGGGATTCAATACGACACCCGTGGACTGTATGGGGATGGTACTTAATGAAGTGTTGGGTTGCGAATAAGATCTTGTATCGGGAGAGGTGGGTTCTGGTGAAGTAAAGTGCAGTAAGCTATGGTGTCGTCTACCACACTTGTCACAGGACACTTTACTTTTACATTAGTATACCGAATGTATGAGCGCAAGACAGTTGTAGCAGCACTTTTGGGATTGAACCAGCTTACGTCGAGATGCGACATTCATGTCTAAAAATTTCTTACATAAACGCAAGGGATGATTACTGTTGCATATTTTACAACAAAAACTCTTTTCTGCAGAATGAAATGAGTTAACTTTCTTAAAATAGGAATTTGAATTTGAAATGTGATTAGCCTACGGGAGCATTGCGTTACTTCTTCCACAGATTCAAGAATTTTATATCTGGAAGCGAGAAAATCCTCCAAGGATTGTCAGGTTGGAACTTCTGTTTCTGTTTTCAAACTTTGTTCAAAAAGGAACAAAGTATTTTCAGGTATCTTTTGCGAAACAAGAAAAACTAAAATCGGATCCCAGTTTTCAGTCTTAACGCTAAAACTTGAAAGAATCCCTAAACAATCGCGCACGGTTCTATGTAATTTTCTTAAGGCAGATCCACTTTCAATAGTAATCGATGGAATTGAAAAAAGTGTTTTAAGTTGAGTATTTATTAAGATCCTTTTATTTTCATACTGGGATTTTAAAGCTTCCCACGCAAGAGTAAAATTATCTGCAGTCAGTGAAAACTTGTCGACAATATCATGAGCTTCCTTTTTGGTTTTTAAGCGTAGATGATATAGTTTTTCTACATCACTTAAACGGGGGTGGTTTGCATAAATACTTGTGAACATGTCACGAAAGGTAGGCCAGGATTTGTAATCACCTTCAAAACATTCAACGTCGCAAGGTGGAACTTTAATTCCAAAATCTGGTTTAGTGGACTCAGATATTTGAGAATGTTTTAAATCTTCTTTAATTTCGGTTTCCTTGTTTTTACTACTTGTACCCATCTCAATTTTATCTATTATACTACCTACTGTACTGAAATAATTAAGTGATACTGAATTGCATTTTTCCTTTATTGTCGATAATTTTGCATCGTCTATGGTTTTATCCTCATTACTTAAACATTTTGCATACACTGTGCGAAAGTTATCCCATAAATCTTCGCATTCCTTTTTCCAAACCTTGAACATACCACAAGTCATTGTATCTTTGTTTGGTACATTCCAAAAACTTTCAATTGTTTCGTTTATTTGCTTAACGCTCAGAAAAAAATCTTTAGATGCAGCCATTTTCAAAAAACAACGATGAAAAAGAAAATTAACTTGTTCTCAAACGAAGAAAAAAGGTGCACAAATTGAAATAAACTTCCAAAAAAATAGAAATAATCAAATTTCTGAACAAATTTTACTTTAAAAAACCAAAAAAAAATCTTTTAAAATGGAAGAACCGAAAATTATCTCAAAAAATAAATTGTTGTTCACCAAGAAAATCCCAGAAAATCAATTCATATAAAGATTAGATAATCCTTAAAAGGATTTAAAAAAACACCGTAAGAAAACTGTACTATCGGGTGATTTTTTAAGAGCTTGAGAACTTTTTTTTTTAAAAAAACGCATAAAATTTGCAAAATCTCATCGATTCTTTATTTGAAACGTTAGATTGGTCCATGACATTTACTTTTTGAAGATAATTTCATTTAAATGTTGACCGCGGCTGCGTCTTAGGTGGTCCATTCGGAAAGTCCAATTTTGGGTAACTTTTTCGAGCATTTCGGCCGGAATAGCCCGAATTTCTTCGGAAATGTTGTCTTCCAAAGCTGGAATAGTTGCTGGCTTATTTGTGTAGACTTTAGACTTGACGTAGCCCCACAAAAAATAGTCTAAAGGCGTCAAATCGCATGATCTTGGTGGCCAACTTACCGGTCCATTCCTTGAGATGAATTGTTCTCCGAAGTTTTCCCTCAAAATGGCCATAGAATCGCGAGCTGTGTGGCATGTAGCGCCATCTTGTTGAAACCACATGTCAACCAAGTTCAGTTCTTCCATTTTTGGCAACAAAAAGTTTGTTAGCATTGAACGATAGCGATCGCCATTCACCGTAACGTTGCGTCCAACAGCATCTTTGAAAAAATACGGTCCAATGATTCCACCAGCGTACAAACCACACCAAACAGTGCATTTTTCGGGATGCATGGGCAGTTCTTGAACGGCTTCTGGTTGCTCTTCACTCCAAATGCGGCAATTTTGCTTATTTACGTAGCCATTCAACCAGAAATGAGCCTCATCGCTGAACAAAATTTGTCGATAAAAAAGCGGATTTTCTGCCAACACACATTTCGAACCGAACACTGATTTTGGTAATAAAATTCAATGATTTGCAAGCGTTGCTCGTTAGTAAGTCTATTCATGATGAAATGTCAAAGCATACTGAGCATCTTTCTCTTTGACACCATGTCTGAAATCCCGCGTGATCTGTCAAATACTAATGCATGAAAATCCTAACCTCAAAAAAATCACCCTTTATATCACGAGATTAATAAGAAACCGTAGGGAAACTGTACTTTATCACGAGATTAAAATAAACCGTAGGGAAACTGTACTCAAACCTTTCGATCAAAAATTGTATCAAATATACCCACATTAAAATATTTTATATCACTCATATTTTCATTAAATAAGTTTTTAAATAAAATTTCTTTAATTTAATTTGCATAAGCCAATAAAATTAATAAACCAATAAAATTGATAAACTAATAAAATTATATTAATCACGGTCAAAAATAATTATTTTATATAATTATAATTATACCAAATAAATGTATAAAATCATCACCAAATTTTAATGCACAGCACCTACCTTGGGTAAAGGGATATAGGATTTCCAATAGGAGTGCGCAATTTCCATAAAAAGTCTTTCTCGCAAAAGTCCAAAAGATTTCATCCAATGATCAAGATTCGCATCAATTCAATTTTGTCCAAAAAAATAACTCAAAGGGATATGAGTTGGGATCACAAAATTAAATGCTGTCCATAAATCAGCATTCGGCTCGATTGGACCAAAAAGATGTTGGGGGATTCCAATATAAATCCCAGGGTCAAATAATGATAAGCTGTAATATAAAATCTTTGCAGTACCAATAGAAATAAAAAACACAATAACCAGTTTTTTACCTTTTGAACTATTATTTAATAAATGTCTTTATTCTTCAAATATAAATTAAGAACTAACTTACAAAAGAAATTAAAATAAGAACTTAGTTTGCGGAGAGGTGAATAACAAAAAAGTTTACAGATTACTCAACTTCATTAAGAACATATTGTAATGTGTATACACTCTTTATCTCTTTCAATAATAAGGGGCAACATCTAGTGGTAGTAATAGGAGAACTCGCTTCTTTAAGCATCGAGAAACCTCTAGTGGCTTAGAGGGGAACTCATTCAGCGCATACAAGAACCTCGAAAGGGGTAAGCATCTAGTGATAAAGTGGAGAACTTCGTTAAGCATCGAGAACAACCTCGTAGATTCTCGAACCGATTGGAGGTATATAAATAGGCGCTTGGAAGCGAAGCGGTTCATTATGGATTGTGAATTGCTGTAAAGTAAAGACTGTGTTTGAAAAGTAAAGACTGTGTTTAAAAAGTAATAATTGAAAGTGTGGAATAAAGAAATTTTGTTAGGAATTTAAATAAAGTGAATTTGTGTTTTTATTTACGAAGTGTGAATAAGTTTTAATTATCGGACCAAGCCGAATATTACAATATTGTAATCTGTATACACTCTTTATCTCTTTCAATAATAAGGGGCAACATCTAGTGGTAGTAATAGGAGAACTCGCTTCTTTAAGCATCGAGAAACCTCTAGTGGCTAATAGGAGAACTCGCTTCTTAAGCATCGAGAAACATCTAGTGGCTTAGAGGGGAACTCATTCAGCGCATACAAGAACCTCGAAAGGGGTAAGCATCTAGTGATAAAGTGGAGAACTTCGTTAAGCATCGAGAACAACCTCGTAGATTCTCGAACCGATTGGAGGTATATAAATAGGCGCTTGGAAGCGAAGCGGTTCATTATGGATTGTGAATTGCTGTAAAGTAAAGACTGTGTTTGAAAAGTAAAGACTGTGTTTGAAACGTAATAATTGAGTGTTCAATAAATAAGTTTATATCGATTTAAATAAAGAAAATTTGTGTTTTTATTTACGAAGTGTGAATAAGTTTTAATTATCGGACCAAGCCGAATATTACATTGGTGTCAGAATAAGGGATTAAAACTTATTGAGAATAAAAACAGTGAGCAGTGATTGAAGTATTTTGTGTGAAGTAGTGAAGTTAAAAAAATAAAATAAAAAATGAGTAAAGTTTTGAAAGACTTAACTGTCCCTGAGCTAAAGGCCGAACTAAGCAAACGTGGCTTAAGTGGGACAGGCGTAAAAACCGAACTCGTTAAACGGCTGCAGGAATATCTGGAGCAGCAAAATGAAGACAAAGATACGTTTGCTTTCGAATTAGAAGCAAAAGTGGAAGAGGTAAATGCAAATGTTGCCTTATCTAACATGGTGTCAGTTCTTTTAGCCAAATTTGAAGAAAATAAAAATGATGTCCTGAAACAACTAGAAGCCCAAAGAAGCGACCAAAAGCAAGAACAGCAGAATGTCCTAAAACAACTAGAAGCTCAAAGAAGCGATCAAAAGCAAGAACAACAGAATGTTCTCAAACAACTAGAAACTCAAAGGAATGATGTCCTGAAACAACTAGAAGCCCAAAGAAGCGACCAAATGCAAGAACAGCAGAATATTCTAGAGCGGTTCGACGAACAGAGAAACCTTTTAGAAGGCAGGTTTTCGGTCTTCGAAGGAAAAATCAATACTCTTGACGAGCGCGTCGAGCGTGTCGAAAAACAAAACGCACGTATCGAGAAAATAGACGAACGAATCGAAACCATTACAAATGAACTAGAAAAAGTGCGAAAGATGAAAGTTCGAGAACCTTCTGGTGAGTGCTCAAGGAAGAGAGAAGTGAATCCTCCAAGCTTTGACGGGCAGATTCCGTGGTCAATCTACAGGAAACAGTTTGAAGCAGCAGCGTTAACAAACGTCTGGGACGATCACGAAAAATACATTGCTCTTACGCTTGCTTTAAGAGGATCTGCGGCTGAACTGCTACAAACCATCCCAGCAGAGAAGAGTGGTGACTTCACAGTTCTGGTAAACGCAATCGAACAGCGGTTTGGGGATAGCCACATGACAGAAGTCTTCCGAGTTCAGCTTAACAATAGGACACAGAAAAGAGGTGAAACTCTGCAGCAGCTTCAGGCAGATATCGAGCGATTGGTTCACCTGGCATATCCAACAGCTGGTAACGAGATATTAAATCAACTTGCTGTTGAAGCCTTTGTGAGAGCTGTGGGCGACATAAATCTCCAAAGGGCTATCCGCACTGCCGGAAAGCGAACACTACCAGAAGCATTGGCTTTCGCTCTGACGATGGAAGCTGCAGAACAAGCTTCCCCAAACGTGCATCGTGTAAGAGAATTAGAAGTCCAAGAATGCTCTTGTCAGAAGGCTACTGTGGAAAGGAGTCAGCGAGACGGACCAGCACGATGCTGGAACTGCAATAAGACTGGGCATCTACAGCGACAGTGCAGATTACCGCGAAGAGGAACCGCATGCCAACACTGTGGAAACAGAAGTAATTCAACTGGTCAAAGCAACACCCGGGAACGTTGCTTCCGAAGTTGTTTCCCACAGGGGAAACGAATAAGAACCAACTTCGAGGGGCAGAATCTGGTTCCTGGTATCGATGGCCCCAGAAACAACATCCAGGTTTCTCAAACGAAACGTGACAACAAAAGCCTGACCGTGGAAGCAAGTATAAACGGCAATAAATGTGTGGCTACCATTGACACCGGTGCCACGGCGTCCATCATACGGCAAGACCTCGTTAAGAAGGCATGGCTCCACAACACCAACAGCTATCGTCTAAGGACTGCAACTGGAGAGGCCGCAAAAGTTTATGGGGAGGTACGTCTTAAGATCCGGATGGCAGACTTGGAATTCTCTCACCTGTTCCTGGTAGCAGATATATGCGACGAGTGCATTGTCGGCGTCGATTTCATGAAAGATCACGGAGTGATATTGGACATCGGGAACCAAGTCCTGAAATATCGAAACATCGAGATTCCGATGATCTATGGCACTAACTCGTTTGAGACCTCGTCATCTGTGAAAACCGTCATCAAAGAAGATCTCACTTTGCCTGCTTCTTCAGAAGTATTCGTGTGGACGAAATTGAAGGGTAAGCCTGGCAGCCATCGATACCTCATGGTCGAACCAACATCTGTAAAGTCCTCCCAAAACGTCACCATTGGGAAGACTCTTGTGAGACCTTTAAAGAACATGGTTCCGGTACGAATACTGAACATCAAGCCGTATGAAGTTAAGCTTAGAAAAGGTGAGATTGTCGGACAATGCGAATCTGTATCAGCGATAACAAGGATCAACGAAGAAGAGTCAAGGCAATCCTTGAAGTCCGAAGAGCTGAACTCCATAAAGACGAACATTCTCAAGTCATCTAATCTTGGCCACCAACAACGAAGAACTGCAGAAGGTCTCCTCGAAGAATTTGCAGACATCTTTTCGTCATCGAAAGGGAAATATGGCAGAACGCAACTGGTGCAACATCGAAGCAATACCGGGGATGCAAGGCCGATTCGTCAACCTGCAAGACGCCTTCCACTAGCCAAACAAGGTGAGGTTGAAGAACTGATAACCACCATGAAGGGAGAAGGTCTGATCGAAAACTCTAAAAGCCCTTGGGCGTCTCCAGTGGTCCTGGTAAAGAAGAAAGACGGATCAACCCGCTTTTGCGTGGACTATCGAAGGTTGAATGATGTGACCAAGAAGGATAGCTACCCTCTGCCTAGGATCAGTGATACTCTGGATGCAATGGAAGGAGCACAATGGTTCTCAACTTTGGACTTGAAAAGTGGTTACTGGCAAGTCGAAATCCATCCTGAAGACAAAGAAAAGACAGCATTCTCAACAGGAAACGGATTGTGGCAGTTCAAAGTGATGCCTTTTGGACTTTGCAATGCTCCAGCGACTTTTGAGCGCCTAATGGAATGCGTCCTGCAAGGACTCACATGGAAATCTTGCCTGGTCTATTTGGATGACGTCATAGTATACGGGAAAACATTTGACGAACACTGTACAAATCTGAGAGCCGTGTTTCAAAGACTTCGAGAAGCCCACCTCAAGCTTAACCCAGAAAAGTGTTCACTCTTCAAAACCGAAGTAAAATAGCTGGGACATATAACTCATCCCAAGGAGTAAAAACGGATCCTGATAAGGTTGACACCGTGAAGAATTGGCCAACACCACAGGACAAACACCAACTCCGAAGCTTTCTGGGTCTAGCCACCTACTATAGGCGCTTTGTGAAGGACTTTGCTGGAATCGCCAAGAGTCTACATCAGCTAACGGAAAAGGGAAAGCAGTTTAGATAGTCAGGTGAATGCGAGCGCAGCTTTCAAGAGCTCAAGCAACGCTTGTGTAATGCACCAGTGCTGACCTACCCAACTCCAGGAAAACCGTTCATAATTGATGCTGATGTCGGGATAGGTGCTGTACTATCGCAGGTGCATAATGGCGAAGAAAAGGTGATTGCCTATTACAGCAAGGTACTCTCGAAGTCGGAAAGAAATTATTGTGTGACCAGAAGAGAACTTCTTGCACTGATTTTGGCAACAAAGCACTTCCATAAGTATCTCTATGGACAGAAGTTTCTTCTTCGAACTGACCATGGAGCATTTAACTGGCTTTTGAATTTCAAGAATCCAGAGGGTCAAGTGGCAAGGTGGATTGAGAGGCTGCAGACGTACGATTACGAAATTCAACATCGGAAGGGGAAGCTTCACTCAAATGCAGATGCGCTGTCTCGGAGACCATGTAAACAAGACTGTAAGCATTGTAGACGACAAGAAGAAAAAGAAGTGGTTACTGTCCAACGAACCAGAGCCGATCCCATTTATGGCTGGAGCAACGACGAGTTGAGGAAGGCTCAACAAGAAGACTCAGATATCGAACCCATCCTCGCTTGGAAGGAACACCAGGAAAAACCAGAATGGGCTGATATCTCCGATAGAAGTCCGACTCTGAAGGCCTATTGGGCACAGTGGGACTCGCTTCATGTCCAAGAGGGTGTCCTTCGACATAAATGGGAATCAGCAGATGGAAAGTCTTATGTAATGCAGCTAGTCTTACCGAGATCGAAGGTTATGGATGTTCTGCGAGAGATGCATGGTGGAGTTTCGGGAGGTCATCAGGAGACTGGCTACATGCAAGGGAAGATGTCGAGAAGTGGTGCCGAAAATGTGATACCTGTGCTGCCACCAAAGGCCCGAACAAAAAGAACCACAGCCAAATGCAGCAGTATAATGTCGGAGCACCCTTCGAAAGGATTGCAGTAGACGTGGCGGGTCCATTTCCGGAAACAAATAATGGAAATCGTTATATTCTGGTCGTCATGGATTACTTCAGCAAGTGGCCTGAAGCATACGCCATTCCAAATCAAGAAGCCAAAACAGTCGCAGACCAAATTGTCTTCAACTGGGTGAGCAGATTCGGCGTTCCATTAGAACTGCATACCGACCAGGGAAGGAATTTTGAATCAAACATATTTCAGGAAGTTTGTGGGCTTCTTGACATCAAGAAGACAAGAACAACACCACTTCACCCACAATCTGATGGCATGGTCGAACGATTCAACCGAACCCTGAAGGAACATCTTCGCAAAGTTGTGGACGACAACCAGCGAGATTGGGATCGACACATTCCACTGTTTTTGATGGCGTATCGAAGTGCAAGACATAGCTCAACTGGCCATACACCGTCTGAGATTTTGATGGGAAGGAACATCAGACTGCCGAGCGAAATAAAATTTGGATGCCCCACATCGGAACCGCAAGCCGAGGATGACTACATTGATGACCTCAGAGAAAGACTCCTTCAGATCCACGACAATACCAGGTTGAAAATAAAGATATTCAGTGACCGAATGAAGACACGCTACGATATACGAGCGACAACAACAGAGTTCCAAGCAGGAGATCGGGTGTGGCTTTACAATCCCCATCGACAAAAAGGATTGTCACCGAAACTTCAACGGGACTGGGAAGGTCCATATACAGTCATTACAAAAATCAACGATGTCGTGTACCGGATACAAAAGGGAGTCAGAGGAAAACCTAAAGTTGTACATCGCGACCGGCTACATCGCTACAGTGGTGATGAGAACGATGGATTTGTTCGGGACGATCAATCCTAAGGAGGGGGCAATGTAATGTGTATACACTCTTTATCTCTTTCAATAATAAGGGGCAACATCTAGTGGTAGTAATAGGAGAACTCGCTTCTTTAAGCATCGAGAAACCTCTAGTGGCTTAGAGGGGAACTCATTCAGCGCATACAAGAACCTCGAAAGGGGTAAGCATCTAGTGATAAAGTGGAGAACTTCGTTAAGCATCGAGAACAACCTCGTAGATTCTCGAACCGATTGGAGGTATATAAATAGGCGCTTGGAAGCGAAGCGGTTCATTATGGATTGTGAATTGCTGTAAAGTAAAGACTGTGTTTGAAAAGTAAAGACTGTGTTTAAAAAGTAATAATTGAAAGTGTGGAATAAAGAAATTTTGTTAGTAATTTAAATAAAGTGAATTTGTGTTTTTATTTACGAAGTGTGAATAAGTTTTAATTATCGGACCAAGCCGAATATTACAATATTGTAATCTGTATACACTCTTTATCTCTTTCAATAATAAGGGGCAACATCTAGTGGTAGTAATAGGAGAACTCGCTTCTTTAAGCATCGAGAAACCTCTAGTGGCTAATAGGAGAACTCGCTTCTTAAGCATCGAGAAACATCTAGTGGCTTAGAGGGGAACTCATTCAGCGCATACAAGAACCTCGAAAGGGGTAAGCATCTAGTGATAAAGTGGAAAACTTCGTTAAGCATCGAGAACAACCTCGTAGATTCTCGAACCGATTGGAGGTATATAAATAGGCGCTTGGAAGCGAAGCGGTTCATTATGGATTGTGAATTGCTGTAAAGTAAAGACTGTGTTTGAAAAGTAAAGACTGTGTTTGAAACGTAATAATTGAGTGTTCAATAAATAAGTTTATATCGATTTAAATAAAGAAAATTTGTGTTTTTATTTACGAAGTGTGAATAAGTTTTAATTATCGGACCAAGCCGAATATTACATTGGTGTCAGAATAAGGGATTAAAACTTATTAAGAATAAAAACAGTGAGCAGTGATTGAAGTATTTTGTGTGAAGTAGTGAAGTTAAAAAAAAAAAAATAAAAAATGAGTAAAGTTTTGAAAGACTTAACTGTCCCTGAGCTAAAGGCCGAACTAAGCAAACGTGGCTTAAGTGGGACAGGCGTAAAAACCGAACTCGTTAAACGGCTGCAGGAATATCTGGAGCAGCAAAATGAAGACAAAGATACGTTTGCTTTCGAATTAGAAGCAAAAGTGGAAGAGGTAAATGCAAATGTTGCCTTATCTAACATGGTGTCAGTTCTTTTAGCCAAATTTGAAGAAAATAAAAATGATGTCCTGAAACAACTAGAAGCCCAAAGAAGCGACCAAAAGCAAGAACAGCAGAATGTCCTAAAACAACTAGAAGCTCAAAGAAGCGATCAAAAGCAAGAACAACAGAATGTTCTCAAACAACTAGAAACTCAAAGGAATGATGTCCTGAAACAACTAGAAGCCCAAAGAAGCGACCAAATGCAAGAACAGCAGAATATTCTAGAGCGGTTCGACGAACAGAGAAACCTTTTAGAAGGCAGGTTTTCGGTCTTCGAAGGAAAAATCAATACTCTTGACGAGCGCGTCGAGCGTGTCGAAAAACAAAACGCACGTATCGAGAAAATAGACGAACGAATCGAAACCATTACAAATGAACTAGAAAAAGTGCGAAAGATGAAAGTTCGAGAACCTTCTGGTGAGTGCTCAAGGAAGAGAGAAGTGAATCCTCCAAGCTTTGACGGGCAGATTCCGTGGTCAATCTACAGGAAACAGTTTGAAGCAGCAGCGTTAACAAACGTCTGGGACGATCACGAAAAATACATTGCTCTTACGCTTGCTTTAAGAGGATCTGCGGCTGAACTGCTACAAACCATCCCAGCAGAGAAGAGTGGTGACTTCACAGTTCTGGTAAACGCAATCGAACAGCGGTTTGGGGATAGCCACATGACAGAAGTCTTCCGAGTTCAGCTTAACAATAGGACACAGAAAAGAGGTGAAACTCTGCAGCAGCTTTAGGCAGATATCGAGCGATTGGTTCACTTGGCATATCCAACAGCTGGTAACGAGATATTAAATCAACTTGCTGTTGAAGCCTTTGTGAGAGCTGTGGGCGACATAAATTTTCAAAGGGCTATCCGCACTGCCGGAAAGCGAACATTACCAGAAGCATTGGCTTTCGCTCTGACGATGGAAGCTGCAGAACAAGCTTCCCCAAACGTGCATCGTGTAAGAGAATTAGAAGTCCAAGAATGCTCTTGTCAGAAGGCTACTGTGGAAAGGAGTCAGCGAGACGGACCAGCACGATGCTGGAACTGCAATAAGACTGGGCATCTACAGCGACAGTGCAGATTACCGCGAAGAGGAACCGCATGCCAACACTGTGGAAACAGAAGTAATTCAACTGGTCAAAGCAACACCCGGGAACGTTGCTTCCGAAGTTGTTTCCCACCCGGGAAACGAATAAGAACCAACTTCGAGGGGCAGAATCTGGTTCCTGGTATCGATGGCCCCAGAAACAACATCCAGGTTTCTCAAACGAAACGTGACAACAAAAGCCTGACCGTGGAAGCAAGTATAAACGGCAATAAATGTGTGGCTACCATTGACACCGGTGCCACGGCGTCCATCATACGGCAAGACCTCGTTAAGAAGGCATGGCTCCACAACACCAACAGCTATCGTCTAAGGACTGCAACTGGAGAGGCCGCAAAAGTTTATGGGGAGGTACGTCTTAAGATCCGGATGGCAGAGTTGGAATTCTCTCACCTGTTCCTGGTAGCAGATATATGCGACGAGTGCATTGTCGGCGTCGATTTCATGAAAGATCACGGAGTGATATTGGACATCGGGAACCAAGTCCTGAAATATCGAAACATTGAGATTCCGATGATCTATGGCACTAACTCGTTTGAGACCTCGTCATCTGTGAAAACCGTCATCAAAGAAGATCTCACTTTGCCTGCTTCTTCAGAAGTATTCGTGTGGACGAAATTGAAGGGTAAGCCTGGCAGCCATCGATACCTCATGGTCGAACCAACATCTGTAAAGTCCTCCCAAAACGTCACCATTGGGAAGACTCTTGTGAGACCTTTAAAGAACATGGTTCCGGTACGAATACTGAACATCAAGCCGTATGAAGTTAAGCTTAGAAAAGGTGAGATTGTCGGACAATGCGAATCTGTATCAGCGATAACAAGGATCAACGAAGAAGAGTCAAGGCAATCCTTGAAGTCCGAAGAGCTGAACTCCATAAAGACGAACATTCTCAAGTCATCTAATCTTGGCCACCAACAACGAAGAACTGCAGAAGGTCTCCTCGAAGAATTTGCAGACATCTTTTCGTCATCGAAAGGGAAATATGGCAGAACGCAACTGGTGCAACATCGAAGCAATACCGGGGATGCAAGGCCGATTCGTCAACCTGCAAGACGCCTTCCACTAGCCAAACAAGGTGAGGTTGAAGAACTGATAACCACCATGAAGGAAGAAGGTCTGATCGAAAACTCTAAAAGCCCTTGGGCGTCTCCAGTGGTCCTGGTAAAGAAGAAAGACGGATCAACCCGCTTTTGCGTGGACTATCGAAGGTTGAATGATGTGACCAAGAAGGATAGCTACCCTCTGCCTAGGATCAGTGATATTCTGGACGCAATGGAAGGAGCACAATGGTTCTCAACTTTGGACTTGAAAAGTGGTTACTGGCAAGTCGAAATCCATCCTGAAGACAAAGAAAAGACAGCATTCTCAACAGGAAACGGATTGTGGCAGTTCAAAGTGATGCCTTTTGGACTTTGCAATGCTCCAGCGACTTTTGAGCGCCTAATGGAATGCGTCCTGCAAGGACTTACATGGAAATCTTGCCTGGTCTATCTGGATGACGTTATAGTATACGGGAAAACATTTGACGAACACTGTACAAATCTGAGAGCCGTGTTTCAAAGACTTCGAGAAGCCCACCTCAAGCTTAACCCAGAAAAGTGTTCACTCTTCAAAACCGAAGTGAAATATCTGGGACATATCATCTCATCCCAAGGAGTAAAAACGGATCCTGATAAGGTTGACACCGTGAAGAATTGGCCAACACCACAGGACAAACACCAACTCCGAAGCTTTCTGGGTCTAGCCACCTACTATAGGCGCTTTGTGAAGGACTTTGCTGGAATCGCTAAGAGTCTACATCAGCTAACGGAAAAGGGAAAGTAGTTTAGATGGTTAGTTGAATGCGAGCGCAGCTTTCAAGAGCTCAAGCAACACTTGTGTAATGCACCAGTGCTGACCTACCCAACTCCAGGAAAACCATTCATAATTGATGCTGATGCGAGCAATGTCGGGATAGGTGCTGTACTATCGCAGGTCCATAATGGCGAAGAAAAGGTGATTGCCTATTACAGCAAGGTACTCTCGAAGTCGGAAACGAACTATTGTGTGACCAGAAGAGAACTTCTTGCACTGATTTTGGCAACAAAGCACTTCCATAAGCATCTCTATGGACAGAAGTTTCTTCTCCGAACTGACCATGGAGCACTTAACTGGCTTTTGAATTTCAAGAATCCAGAGGGTCAAGTGGCAAGGTGGATTGAGAGGCTGCAGACGTACGATTACGAAATTCAACATCGGAAGGGGAAGCTTCACTCAAATGCAGATGCACTGTCTCGGAGACCATGTAAACAAGACTGTAAGCATTGTAGACGACAAGAAGAAAAAGAAGTGGTTACTGTCCAACGAACCAGAGCCGATCCCATTTATGGCTGGAGCAACGACGAGTTGAGGAAGGCTCAACAAGAAGACTCAGATATCGAACCCATCCTCGCTTGGAAGGAACACCAGGAAAAACCAGAATGGGCTGATATCTCCGATAGAAGTCCGACTCTGAAGGCCTATTGGGCACAGTGGGACTCGTTTCATGTCCAAGAGGGTGTCCTTCGACGTAAATGGGAATCAGCAGAGGGAAAGTCTTATGTAATGCAGCTAGTCTTACCGAGATCGAAGGTTATGGATGTTCTGCGAGAGATGCATGGTGGAGTTTCGGGAGGTCATCTAGGAGTGAACAAGACGCTAGAAAAGGTTCGACAACGATTTTACTGGCTACATGCAAGGGAAGATGTCGAGAAGTGGTGCCGAAAATGTGATACCTGTGCTGCCACCAAAGGCCCGAACAAAAAGAACCACAGCCAAATGCAGCAGTATAATGTCGGAGCACCCTTCGAAAGGATTGCAGTAGACGTGGCGGGTCCATTTCCGGAAACAAATAATGGAAATCGTTATATTCTGGTCGTCATGGATTACTTCAGCAAGTGGCCTGAAGCATACGCCATTCCAAATCAAGAAGCCAAAACAGTCGCAGACCAAATTGTCTTCAACTGGGTGAGCAGATTCGGCGTTCCATTAGAACTGCATACCGACCAGGGAAGGAATTTTGAATCAAACATATTTCAGGAAGTTTGTGGGCTTCTTGACATCAAGAAGACAAGAACAACACCACTTCACCCACAATCTGATGGCATGGTCGAACGATTCAACCGAACCCTGAAGGAACATCTTCGCAAAGTTGTGGACGACAACCAGCGAGATTGGGATCGACACATTCCACTGTTTTTGATGGCGTATCGAAGTGCAAGACATAGCTCAACTGGCCATACACCGTCTGAGATTTTGATGGGAAGGAACATCAGACTGCCGAGCGAAATAAAATTTGGATGCCCCACATCGGAACCGCAAGCCGAGGATGACTACATTGATGACCTCAGAGAAAGACTCCTTCAGATCCACGACAATACCAGGTCGAAAATAAAGATATTCAGTGACCGAATGAAGACACGCTACGATATACGAGCGACAACAACAGAGTTCCAAGCAGGAGATCGGGTGTGGCTTTACAATCCCCATCGACAAAAAGGATTGTCACCGAAACTTCAACGGGACTGGGAAGGTCCATATACAGTCATTACAAAAATCAACGATGTCGTGTACCGGATACAAAAGGGAGTCAGAGGAAAACCTAAAGTTGTACATCGCGACCGGCTACATCGCTACAGTGGTGATGAGAACGATGGATTTGTTCGGGACGATCAATCCTAAGGAGGGGGCAATGTAATGTGTATACACTCTTTATCTCTTTCAATAATAAGGGGCAACATCTAGTGGTAGTAATAGGAGAACTCGCTTCTTTAAGCATCGAGAAACCTCTAGTGGCTAATAGGAGAACTCGCTTCTTAAACATCGAGAAACATCTAGTGGCTTAGAGGGGAGGTCATTCAGCGCATACAAGAACCTCGAAAGGGGTAAGCATCTAGTGATAAAGTGGAGAACTTCGTTAAGCATCGAGAACAACCTCGTAGATTCTCGAACCGATTGGAGGTATATAAATAGGCGCTTGGAAGCGAAGCGGTTCATTATAGATTGTGCATTGCTGTAAAGTAAAGACTGTGTTTGAAAAGTAAAGACTGTGTTTGAAACGTAATAATTGAGTGTTCAATAAATAAGTTTATATCGATTTAAATAAAGAAAATTTGTGTTTTTATTTACGAAGTGTGAATAAGTTTTAATTATCGGACCAAGCCGAATATTACAATATGATAACTTAATTAGCGTTACGTAGAGAACAAAATGCCTAAAAGTATGCTTTACATTTTGTGTGCATTATTTGAATTTAATAAAACTGACGTCAACAAACATCATTTGAAGAAAAAAATGAACTGAAACACATACGAAAAGAAATAAAAGAAGAATCAAAAATGGACATTCAAATATTCAATGACAAAGCAATCAAAGACATTCTAACCTTCACGAAATCAATTAAAAAGACAAAACAATTCTTGAACAAAGGGAAAGACTGGATTCTAACAATTAAAAACAACAATAAAAGCATATCAGACCGAAAAAACATTAATGAAACAGCCACACAATTTTTTGAACAACTGTTTAAATCCAGCAAAGATAACACAGACGCAAATATAAATACACACAAAATTATAAACAATAACATAAATAACAACCCACTCCTAATCAAAAAGGATGTAGAGCAAGAAATTGACGATCTAAAGAAAGAGAAATGTTGGAAACGATGGTATAGCGGCTGAGATGCTTATATACGGAAAGCAATCACTATCTCCTATTTTGACGTTGCTATTCAACAATATATTAAAAATGCAAAATATACCCAAACAGTGGACTCAGACCACCATAACACTGATTCAAAAAAAAAGGACAAAAGGATGATATAAACAACTACCGACCCATAAGCAATATATCGACTATTTACAAACTTTTCTCAAAAATAATATACAGAATCATCAAGGAAAAACTTAACATGAACCAACCAATAGAACAAGCTGGATTTCACGAAGGATATTCAACTGATCACCTACAAACGATGAACCAACTGATAGAAAAATTCAAAGAATTCAAGAAACCACTATACTTTTTATTTATTGACTTCAGCAAGGCGTTCGACTCCATTGAACATGACACTATCTGGGAAGCCTTAATAAATCAAGACATAAACCCTATCATTATCCAGACATACAAAAACATTTATGACAACAGTTGGGCAAAAATAAAAACCGAAATAACAGGACGAGAATTTAAAATAAATAGAGGAGTAAGACAAGGAGATCCGATGTCCCCACCAATGTTCTCAGCTGTATTAGAAGAAATTTTCAAGAACCTAAACTGGAAAACACGGTATGGCATTAACATAGGCGGAAAATATCTAAACAACTTGAGATTCGCTGATGACATCGTACTTATTTCAACGAACGCCAAACAAATCGAATCGATGCTAAAAGAATTGACTACTGCTTGTAAGCCCTATGGACTCAACATAAACCAAACAAAAACAAAAGCAATGACCAATCACACAAAAATAGATATCACATTAGACGGAGTAAAGATAGATTATGTAGAAGATTACATTTATCTTGGACAATTAAAATCATTCAAAGACCAAGAAAACAAGGAGATAAACAGACGAATCACAAACAGTTGGAAACAATTCTGGAATATACATCAAATAATGGAATCAAATTTAAGTAACAACACAAAAAAATATATAATGGACTCAGGAATACTACCCGTTATGACTTATGGACTACAAGCACTTGGATTAACCTCAAATTTAACAGAAAAACTAAGGATTTGCCAAACTAAAATGGAAAGGAAAATTCTAAAAATAAGACAAATTCAAAAAATACGAAACCAGCATATAAGACAACAAACAAAAATCATTGATGTAGTTGAAAGAACAAGAAGGCTTAAATGGAGCTGGGCAGGACACATCTCAAGGCTTCAAGAACAAAGATGGACTAAAGTAATCACAAAATGGACTCCAGCTGACAAAAGACGACCTGGAAGACCCAAGAAAAGATGGGCTGATGATCTATCGGACTACAGACAAAATTGGTATAATGAAGCTAAGGACAGAGAATTATGGGCAACATTGGGCACAGATAAGAAACTATACAGATGTCTCATCCCCATAGAAGAAAATGTCTCATATTTTTTCACTACTCCTTGGCTATCAACCGACAAAAAGCTTTTTGTCGGTTGATCGTCAAGCACAAAAAGCTGTTTTTGATTTCACATATTGGCTTGCCAGTATGCCTGTTAAAGTTGTTTTTTCTCTCAATTCAATGTCCATAGAGACAAAGAAGAAAAGAAACTGTTTTGGTTTCGATGATGTTTTAGTCCCGATGTTACCATATTTCGTTATTATTGTTCAAGCGATGAAGGTATTTTATGCTATTTATGCTATTTATTATTGAATATGAAAATAAAAACCATAGTTATTAATTTTTCCATGTTATATTTTAGTATGTCAAATAAAACAATATACACATGTTGAAAATACATTTAAGAAAATAAGAAAAGATAAGTTAGTTGCAAGACATTTTAAAAATAATTTGTATGGATTCCTATGGTAACACTGATGCAAGTGTACGTGCGCCGCTGGTGCGCGTATGAGGCTTAGTTTTGGTTGCCTTCCTTATTTTAATTTTTTTGATACATATATTGAACGCATGTGTGTATGTCATGTATCCATAGATATATATGTATGACAAAAGGGTAAGTTTCAATTTCGGTCTTTTTGTTGTTTGTTGTCCTATGCAAAACGTAAGTTGCGCATTTTGTGAACTTAAACAGGTGTAGGTAGGTACTCATGTAAATAATTTCGATACGATACAAAAAAGAGGCTCGGATGTGACCCACACTGATAACTTACTATTGATGCCCGCTTAAATTTTTCAAAATTAATTTTTTTTATTTGAAAAAATTGTATTAGTAAGTAGGTATGCAAAAATATAAATTTAAGCTGTTTTCAGTGGAAATAGATGTATCGAAAATTTAAATTAATATATTTTGAAAGAAGTTTGGTTTCTCTAAAATAAACATTGTCTTAAAATGTTACAAAACATTAACAACAATATTTCTATAGGATGAAACAACTTTAAAGTCAATATCTTTCTTTATTCAATTTTATTTACATATAAATTCAATTAGGTTAATAATTTTTTAATTTTTTTTTTGCTTAAGGTTTTTAGTTTTCTGTAAAATAAAAAATTGTTGCTAATAACAACAATTTGTACGAGATTTCTCCTTTACCCGATATTTCAGTTTAAGAATCAATTTCACGTTTTTTTAGTAATTTTTTTTAAGGTTTAAATTAAAGGAAAAAACTATCGGTGGGGAGAGTACGATAACTTTGGCGACAAAGTTTAATGACGGATTTGTATAGAACAGTTAAAAACAAGCATTTTTTACTATGAGAGGGGGGGGGGGGTCTATCTCCCCCCGTTTAGGCGGTAGGGGCAGTTTAAAAAAATATGTACATTAAATGGAAAAAAAATAATTAAAAAATAACGGTAATACTTACAATTAAGTATTACACCTTTTTTTAAAGCCAACATTTTTGTCTATTAGCTTGTTTTTAAATCAAGTCAAAACTATGCATAGTTTTTGAAAAAAATTGTTTTAAAGTCAAAATTTGTGCAAAAAAAGTTAAAAAAAAGGTTTAAAGTGTAATTTTTCAAAACTTTCAGATTATCTACTATTTTTTTTTTATAATTCATTGCTCTTATTTGTTTTTGATCAAAAAGTCTTCTAGTTCTTGAGAAAATTGAAAATTACCAAAACAAAATATTTTAATTAAATTACTTTTTCCTTGCTTAAGTATTAACGTAGTCTTATTTTGATAGTAATAATCGATAAGATATACCTAGGGTAAATTAATTTTTCTTAAATCCAGCTTATTTAAATGCAAAAGAAACTTTGCATGCACCCCATCTAGCACCCACCGCACCTTGCACCCTCCCCACCATGCACGCACTCCAACTTGCACCCAGCCCAAATCCTATAGTGTGCTCAAGCAGGGGGGTTGCAGGGGGGCAGCATGCCCCCCCTTACAGATGCCACTGTTGCATACACCCAAACTCGCGCACACCCTACTGTTGCATACACCCAAACACCCATTACGCATACGCAAATACCATTATTACTATCAAAATAAGACCACTCAAGCAAAAAAAAAAGAATTAAATTAAAATAGTAGTTGTGGTTATTTTCAATTTTCTCAAAAACTAAAAGACATAAAATCATCTAGTTTTCAGTTTTTGATCAAAAACAAATAAGAGCAATAAATTCTGAAATAAAAACAATGGTAGATAATCTTGAAGTATTGAAAAAGTTACACTTTAAACCTTTTTTTAACTTGTTTTACTCAAATTTTGAGTTTAAAATTAAATTTTTATTTTCAATTTTCTCAAAAACTAAAAGACATAAAATCATCTAGTTTTCAGTTTTTGATGAAAAACAAATAAGAGCAATAAATTCTGAAATAAAAACAATGGTAGATAATCTTGAAGTATTGAAAAAGTTACACTTTAAACCTTTTTTTAACTTTTTTTACTCAAATTTTGAGTTTAAAATTAAATTTTTATTTTCAATTTTCTCAAAAACTAAAAGACATAAAATCATCTAGTTTTCAGTTTTTGATCAAAAACAAATAAGAGCAATAAATTCCGAAATAAAAACAATGGTAGATAATCTTGAAGTATTGAAAAAGTTATACTTTAAACCTTTTTTTAACTTTTTTTACTCAAATTTTGAGTTTAAAATTAAATTTTTCAAAAGCTACGCATAGTTTTGACTTGATTTAAAAACTGGCTAATAGAACAGAATGTTGTCTTTAAAAAAATGTATACAACTTAATTGTAAGTATCACCGTTATTTTTTAATTATTTTTTTCCATTTTAAATAATATCTTTTTTAAATTGCCCCTCCCGCCTAAACGGGGGAAGATAGACCCCCCCTCCCATAGTAAAAAAATGCTTGTATTAAGACCCTCTACCGAAAACCGTTATTATATCTTGGCGCCAAAGTTATCGTACTCGTGCCCTATCGGTTGATTAACTTTTTATTTTAAACTATATTTTCAACATTTTTTGTATTAAATTAAATAAGTTTGAAGTCAATATCTGTCTCTGTTTTCAAGATGCTTAGTAGAATCTATTTTTACCAGTTTTTAGTAGTTTTCTCTAGGTTTAAAAAAAAAAAATAGTAAATTGGGATGTTAAAATAGGTCTGTTAAGTTTTGTTTAGAAGTTTTTATATGTTTAATATATCACTGCTCTTAGCCTATTTAAGCAAAGGTGGTTTTATAAAAGTTTAAGAGACAATTTTTGGCCTTGACAAATAAAAATAAAATATCGTAAGTATTTATAATATTATTTATTTTATTATTGATCTTTTTTAAAATTACCTTTGCTTAAATAGTTTCCAGGGGTCACGAACGGGGACGTGGCAGAATATCGACCCCACCCACCTACCACCCGCTGAATTGTACATTTAGGGGAGAGTGGGGCACATTTGAACACTTTTTGCTTTCGCAGCTGCTGGAACCATACATGTTCGATTTATTGATGTGTAAAGCTTACTTACATGGAACAGTGTTCCATGAACTTCGATTTCAAATAATGTTTGGTTCATTTATGAACATATTTTTATTAAATTTTAATTTTTAACCAATATACATGCTTATGTTCAAAAGTGCCCCATGTATGGGGCAGTTTTGAAATTAGAAGGGGCACTTTTGAACAGCAGTATTATTTCGTTTTAGTAATTGAATAACACTTTAAATTTTTAGTGTTTTTATTAGTTTTATTAGTAAAAGGATAAAAAAATCTTACAAAATAAAAATAAAAATGACATCACATTCAAGGAATCCAAAAGTAACAAAAAATCATAAAAAATAAAATTTATACTTCAATTATCACATTCATTAGTTGAAAGAGAACACAAAAAACTCATTTAAACATAACATAGAAAACATAGATTAAAGTATATTGCCCCATACATGGGGCACTTTTGAACATAAGCATGTATATTGGTTAAAAATTAAAATTTAATAAAAATATGTTCATAAATGAACCAAACATTATTTGAAATCGAAGTTCATGGAACACTGTTCCATGTAAGTAAGCTTTACACATCAATAAATCGAACATGTATGGTTCCAGCAGCTGCGAAAGCAAAAAGTGTTCAAATGTGCCCCACTCTCCCCTAAATGTACAATTCAGCGGGTGGTAGGTGGGTGGGGGTCGATATTCTGCCACGTCGCCGTTCGGGACCCCTGGAAACTATTTAAGCAAAGGTAATTTTAAAAAAGATCAATAATAAAATAAATAATATTATAAATACTTACGATATTTTATTTTTATTTGTCAAGGCCAAAAATTGTCTCTTAAACTTTTTATAAAACCACCTTTGCTTAAATAGGCTAAGAGCAGTGATATATTAAACATATACAAACTTCTAAACAAAACTTAGCAGACCTATTTTAACATCCCAATTTACTATTTTTTTTTAGAAAAAAAAACCTACAGAAAACTACTAAAAACTGGTAAAAATAGATTCTACTAAGCATCTGGAAAACAGAGAAAGATATTGACTTCAAACTTATTTAATTTAATACAAAAAATGTTGAAAATATAGTTTAAAATAAAAAGTTAATCAACCGATAGTTTTTTCCTTTAATTTAAACCTTAAAAAAAATTACTAAAAAAACGTGAAATTGATTCTTAAACTGAAATATCGGGTAAAGGAGAATTCTCGTACAAATTGTTGTTATTAGCAACAATTTTTTATTTTACAGAAAACTGAAAACCTTAAGCAAAAAAAAAAAATTAAAAAAAATATTAACCTAATTGAATTTATATGTAAATAAAATTGAATAAAGAAAGATATTGACTTTAAAGTTGTTTCATCCTATAGAAATATTGTTGTTAATGTTTTGTAACATTTTAAGACAATGTTTATTTTAGAGAAACCAAACTTCTTTCAAAATAGGTATATTAATTTAACTTTTCGATACATCTATTTCCACTGAAAACAGCTTAAATTTATATTTTTGCATAGTACTTACTAATACAATTTTTCCAAATAAAAAAAATAAATTTTGAAAAATTTAAGCGGGCATCAATAGTAAGTTATCAGTGTGGGTCACATCCGAGCCTCTTTTTTGTATCGTATCGAAATTATTTACATGAATACCTACCTGTTTAAGTTCACAAAATGCGCAACTTACGTTTTGCATAGGACAACAAAGAAACAATCAACAAACAACAAAAAGACCGAAATTGAAACTTACGCTTTTGCCATACATATATATCTATGGATACATGACATACACACATGCGTTCAATATATGTATCAAAAAAATTAAAATAAGGAAGGCAACCAAAACTAAGCCTCATACGCGCACCAGCAGCGGCGCACGTACACTTGCATCAGTGTTACCATAGGAATCCATACAAATTATTTTTAAAATGTCTTGCAACTAACTTATCTTTTCTTATTTTCTTAAATGTATTTTCAACATGTGTATATTGTTTTATTTGACATACTAAAATATAACATGGAAAAATTAATAACTATGGTTTTTATTTTCATATTCAATAATAAATAGCATAAATAGCATAAATAGCATAAAATACCTACATCGCTTGAACAATAATAACGAAATATGGTAACATCGGGACCAAAACATCATCGAAACCAAAACAGTTTCTGTTCTTCTTTGTCTCTATGGACATTGAATTGAGAGAAAAAACAACTTTAGAATTTTTTATAGTTAGACACATAGCTTTGAACAGGCATACTGGCAAGCCAATATGTGAAATCAAAAACAGCTTTTTGTGCTTGACGATCAACCGACAAAAAGCCTTTTGTCGGTTGATAGCCAAGGAGTAGTGAAAAAAATATGGGACATTTTCTTCTATGGGGATGAGACATCTGTATAGTTTCTTATCTGTGCATTGGGGGAGGCTTATGCCAGAAATATATCTTCATGAAAAGAACAATCAAAGGTTTATATACTTACTAACTAAATTTTCAATATAATTAATTAAAATTTTCAAAATAATTAATAAGTTAATACCAGACTTTGTTTGTAATTTAAATTTATTATAGATATAAAAAAAAAAAAAAAAACCATTGTTAAAACGAAAATTGTATAGGTATATAAATTTAAGAAATTCAAATGGCAAATAAAAAGCTTACAATAATAATAATAATCACATTTTTACATCAATTGTTTCTATCATAATCAACAATTGCACGAAACTAATTGATCTGCCAAAACTTCCAGTTTTATACAGTATTATGAGATACAGTATTTTGACAATACAGCATTTTGAGACACGTTATTTTGAAATACAGAATATTAATCATACAGTACTTATAGTACTATACAGAGAGTTACAAATAACTAAGAAGAATAAAATGAGAAAGAGAAAATAAGAAGATACCATTTATATTGTTTTTGTTTTTATTATTTCAAAGACTTATGAGTTATTATTATAGGTACATATGTTACTGTTCATGGGAAGTATATTAGAACATTATGCTAATACAAAATTATTAAGATGTTTTCTTAAAAAAAGTAATAAAAACAGTTTTGTTGATGTAAAAAGTGCTCACTTTTTTACATTGCCAAAACTAGAATTTTGAAATACAGAATTTTGAGATGCAGTATTTTGAAATACATTATTTTTAGATACAGTATTTTAAATACAGTATGATCCATACAGTATTTCGACCCCAACCCTTTTGGTACATTTCAGGCAGAAATGTTAGAAATTGTGTTGAAACGTAGCGTTTTTTCCAAAAATAATATATTCGGTTTTTTTTTTTGGCATTTCTATAAATTCAAAGAACGACACAAAAATAAAGATTCAGAAAAGTGTGATCTTTTTTCATAGGAAAATAAAACAGAATCTAATATGAAGAATTTTCTGGCTTTTTTGACGTTTTTTTTCGGACTCAATTTTCGGGAGGCTATTATTACTATCGTTATCAGTCTGCTTAGTCGTAGATTGCAGCTGATCCTAGAAAACAAATTCTTAAAAAATTACTGTTTTGCGTGAACCTTTTAAAAATATTTTAATCTTAAAGGAGTCAACAAAACATACAAAATGTGGAGAGAAATGTGTTTGTGTCTTGAATTTAGCAAAAAAAGTGCATTTAGGTACATCATTTCTCTAAAAATTTAAAACAAACAAACTAAGGTTTCAGAAGCTCTTTTCACTTCAGTTCTCGGGAGATCTAAAGCGTTTATATTAAATAAATAGATATGAAACGTTCAATGAGTTTTTCAATTATCCATCGGATTAACGAAAGTGTCGCTATTGCTGGTTTTGAGAAATTTATATTCTTGAAATTCGTGTTTGAATCTAAGTTTTAGAGCATCCAAAGCAAATTCAATTTAAAAAGGAGATTTCATTAATTTCTTAACATCTTAAAAGTGTTTCTATCTAATAGAAAATCAATTTTGACAAAAAAAAAGCACTTTAAGAAAGCCTTACACCATTTATGTGCTTCAAAAAAATAAGATGGAATTGAAGACTAGTTTCAGGAATTTAAAGGCGACTTAGAGCCCCCGCAGACTGCAGACTTTTTATCGGCCGATAGTTTGGTCGGCTTCTTAATCAGTATGGAGAGGAATGCATATGCGCACACTACAGCGATTCATTATCGGCCGATAAAAAAGTTTGATAGGCTACCCGATTGCATTCAAACTAATCTGTCGGCCAACTATCGGCCGACTGTTTAATCAGTATTGGCGCATACACGCCTGCGCATACATGACGATTGTTTAGTCGGGCGATAGTTCAGTTCGATCTGTGATTTGGCGTCGTGTGCGTGTATTTTGAATATGGCGTCGCCCTAATCACAATAGAATAGTCGGCCGACTGTTGGATAGTCTGCGCCCTGTTCACCAACCAAACTGTTTAGTTGGTTCGGTGTGCGCACTTTCAGCCCAACCCGACTAAACTATCGGCCGATAAAAAGTCTGCAGTCTGCGGGGGCTCTTAATATTATATTTGTGATCTCTTGTTCAAGGTTACTTCTTAAGAACCCGAATATTAGCTCTTTCTCTTAGAAAAGATCTTATGAAAATAATTTAAAGCATTACTTAAGTTTTTCCAAACTCCAAATTGTGTGAAAGCAATAATTTAAGTTGTTTTTGACAGCAAATCACTTTTCGCTGAATATCGTTAGGGCTGGATTTCCGATTCATATTATGTTCTTGCTCTTGTCCTCAGTTAAAAGTAGTGTTTTTATCAACAAAGTTTAAAGCAGTAGAATACAAATTTTATTTACATAAGTAAAAAATAAATAATTTAAAATATAAAAGGGGTCCATTAGTTCAATACAATAAGTTTTGAATCCAAGCGAATTCCTACGAAAATACAAAAAAAAAATCTCCCAGGGGGGGTTCATGATCCCTACGACCCCCACTGGATCCGTCATTTCCTGACACTTAACTGGTTTCTTAATTTTGAAATTTTGGACCCTTGACATTTGATAGAAAAATGTGTCTAAGTGATGTATATATTAATATTAAAAAAATTGCCGAGTGCGTTTATCGTATAGATCTTAAAGTTTTAAAATATTAAGATGAGAGCAGAAAACATTTTTGATTCGGACAACACGAACAGTCGAGAAATGTAAAATGTTCAATTCGACAAATCGGACAGGTTTGTTTTTGAAGCTCAAAATTGAATTTTTGGCGCTAGTACTCTCCTAACTCTCAGCGATTCAATTAGAAGGTTTGGTTTCTAAAAAAAAAAACATTCATACATTTTTTCCTATTTAACTTTTTACTTTTCTTTCTCTAACATTTTTCACATTCAACTTTCAGACACTAACAAATTGACAAGTATTTTTTTAATTATTATAAAAAATTATTAATTTTTTCACGAGTTATTGCAATTTTCAAGTTTCAAGACCGGTGCACATTGGTCTTAAAGTTTTGAATATCTAAATGGTAGGGAAAAACAGAATTGGGTAAAGTATTCTACATTCTCGTTGTGCGGTTAAAAAAAGAATATCTATACTTGACAGTACGTCAAAAATTAATATCAAGGTTAAACTGATGAGCATTCCTGAAAGTGCAAGTATTACAGCTGAATTGTTTGATCGGGGAATGTAACTGGCTAATTCGACAGATCATAGTTTGCAAAAATTAACAAGGAAAGGCATGAATTATTACGGCGGTGTTCTAGTGATGTAATTTTGCTTAAACTTCTTTTAGGGGCACCTGCCCAAATATTGGAGTTGTATTCAAGTTCTGGACGAATGAAAGTTTTGTAAATTACAGCAAGATCAGAAGGGGTCAAAAATTTCTTGCACCGTCGCGTCGGAGAAATCCTAAGCAGCATTTCGAATAGTGGTCATTCCATAAGAGGTGATCTGTGATACACATATCGAGTACTAAAAGTTGTTTAGTTTTCTGGATGCAAGTGCCACTCATAGATAGTGCCATTGGGGATGGGTAATGGAAATCATCTGTTGTTTTACTGAATTTCAAAAATTTGGTTTTGTAGATCCATTTTCTGACATTGGTTTCTCTGGCTCAAGTTAATAGAACTGAATTCTATATTTATGAATTGCATGGTAAAAATTTAATTTTCGTGTCAGTTACTCATTCTAGGTTTTACTGTACATAATTTAGTTCTGTTCTATTTATTATCGATTTTCCACAAAATTGTATAGATGGGCAAGTTATAGAACATAAGCAAAAATTGACAAATCAGAAAAGAATGTACCTCCGACCCATATTAAAGAAAGCGGAGAAGAACATTGACATTTCTCTGGCAACTAATAAATAATTTATGTGTCCATTACATTTCGTCATTATACAAAGAAGTGCTTTTAAAATGACACAAATTATGTAAAATTATTATAAGTTAGAAATAGTTATATAATGGTAAAAATAATGAAATTTTGGCATTTCTACTTATTTAATACTTTTGTTCAACAATTTATAGATGTCCAGGAATTGATTAACCAGAAAAATGTTGTCCACTACCTCAATGACTATTATACGAATGACAAACACATTGACATGTAAAAATAGTTTAATGCGTACAAAAAATTGTTATCAACAAAACCTATATGCATTTATCGGTTTAATTAATTAAGTTTTTAATTGGTTATAAATTAAATTTAAACATTTATATTTCATTGTATTTTCCCTAGACATCCTTTCAAAATAAAGTTTATTTTGTTTAATAAATAGAAACAAAAAGAGAAAAATTATTATTTTTATTACCTTAAATAGTTGCACTCCAATCACAGCAAACATAAATTGTAGCAAGTAGGTAACCAACATTATATTGCCGATTGTTTTAATTGCAACTATCACACATTTTACAACATACTTTATATATTTTTTAGTATGTATATAAATATATACGTTTATTATATATATATAGATATGTGTTTTTATATATATTATTGTTTTACACGGTTGTTTTGTTGGATTTTAAAATATATATTTTTTTTATTATATCGTTGTTGATTAAAATGAAGGTAGATGTATAGTTTTTTGTTTGTTTGTTTTTTTTTTATTTTTTATGGAAAAAAAGGAAAAGGCAAGTGAATTATAAGTTTTTTAATACATATGTTTGATACATATTTATTATTATTTTTTTTGTCAGGAGTGACGGTTATACGTGTGTGTGATCCAAATCGGGAATATAGTTTTTGTTTTCATTTAATTTTTTTTAATTGAAATGCATATTTAAGACATTATATATGTAGGTACATATGTATATATTTTTAATTGTGTATATGTTATAAAAAACATACATATATAATGATTTTTTGTTATTATTTTTTGATTGATGTATGAAAAGAAAAAAAAGGAAAAAATATTTTTTTAATAGGTAGGTATAAAAAAAATTTAAAAATTTAAGAAAAAAAAAGTGTCTGCATTAAATTTCCTAAAGTAGGTATATTTTAATTTTTTATCAATAACAATTTGAATGATATTTAATTATATATTTTAATTTTTTTTTTTTTTTTTTTTTTTTTTTTTTTTATGTAATAAAAAACAAACATTTTTGGAATAAGAAAAACAAAAAATTAAAGTTAAGTTAGAAGAAAATAATAAACTAAATGCGTGGGGCTCACTTGAGTTGTTGTAGGAAATACTTTTATGTATATTTTTTTTTAAATTTAAGTTTGAATAAGGATTTAACTACTCTTAAGATATAAATATGTATGTATGTAAGATAAAGGTGTATAGTGGCAAATTTTTGTTTATGGTGACTTCAATGTTAAATTTGGTTAGATGAATTATATTACTAAGAATTGTTTTGTATATAAAAGGGCGATATAATTTTTGTTGCAATTTATTTAACCATATTCATTAAGAAAAAAAACAACAATTACATTTAATTCAATATCTAAATAATCCAAATAGTAGGAATAGTAGGAATAGATATAAGACTTAAGGAAAGAAAACAAATCGTGTAAGACTTAAGGGTACATACCAATATACTTCGACTTTACAAGTAATATACCAACTAGGATCTCATGTTTTCGCCTTCATCAATCCTGTTTCAAAATTTCGATCCAGATGCGACGTCATCGAGAACTGGTGCTAAGAATCCTTCCTCTTTTATACGTTAAGAGAATTTTTGATAAATTTGACTGTTTTGCTACTTGTATAAGTTAGCGAATCAGAAAAAGGTGACTTTTTCATACAAAAAGTAGCACCTTGTAGTAATTTTGTTTTAAAGGTTTTTTTTTATTTTACAGAGAGACACGAATCCTATTTTGTTTAACCGGGTACGTCAAGAAGTAAAACTATCGGATTCTAGATGAGGTCCATAAAATATCAAATACATGGGCAGAAAGTCACTGTTTGTCTGAAAATGTATGCCAATGGGACGCGGTAGTAAAACGCGGCGGCAAGGTGGCTTCATTTCATTTAATTTAATTTTATTTAGTTGTTCAGACTTGAGATTCAAACTCATTTATGGCTTAAAAAATTATATGCATTCAAGGATTACGTTGAATGCATATAAGAAGATTAAGATCAAGGGTTAGTAATTGTAAGGTCCTGACCGTCTCTTGCAGTTGAGACGACGCACGCGACGAATTGCGATTTGATTCATTTAGGTATCTATCATAAATTAAGTTTAATGCAGCTTTTACAAGTAAACCTACAAATCGTCGTGTCAGTGCAGAACTAGCCTAAGTCCAAAACTTGCATTCTGCATCTTCACGATCCTGTGTGATGACCCTGCTATTAAGTATAGCTGATCTCTTTCAGTTTTAATTGTACGTTAAAAACATGTAGCTTCGGAATAAATACATTTTTAAGTTTTAAATTTGCTCTCCTGAAATTAAATATTGTGGCTTAAACTAAATATACACAATTGGAAGATCTTCAATATTGGCAAATTTTCAATCCAAAAATTGGCCGACTTCTTGCAATTTTTTGTACCCGTCTAAACATCGAATGTTTTGTATTTTCAAATAATTGCACGATTGTTAACTAATTGGATATTGGATGATATTCTTTCCAAACAAAATCATCCAATTTTTAATTTGCAGAAAGTTTTTGAGCACGAAACAACATCAAAAGTGTACAGGATTTTAAAAGAAGTCACCGTTTGGCAAAACGGCGAAAAAATAAGTTAAAAAGGCATTGGGACGCATGAAAAAAATTCACAAAATAGTCTTTAATACCTACTTCATTATTGTTTCTCTTTTTTCATATTTTATTAAACATTTTTGCACGACCTGTTGTTTTCACTTTTAAAATTAATTTTCATATGCTTTGTGATTTGTCAAGAAAATTGTGTTTCAATGAGTCTACTAATGTTTGTGTTTTCTTAAGTCTTCCAACCGTGTAAACAGACAATTATTACTTGGAAGGTAAAAAATGGACAGCCGATTTTTTACCATAAAATTGTCTAATATTTTAAAAAAGTCAATCAACCGTATAAACGGAAAATTTTATAATTGATAGAAAATTGGCATTTGTCACCTAATTGGATCCTATTAAAAAACTTTTGACAGTTCGGCCCAGGGCCGGATTTAGGGGAGGGCAACCGGGCAGAAGCCCCGGGGCTTCCACAAACGGGGGGCCCCCACAATACAGACTTCGGAAAATTTTTGTTTCAAATTCCAACTAGTAAACACTAGTAAACATCTTTTCCATTGATATGTATTTTTTTTGCTCTTTTACCTTTACCTACAGCCTACAGTACTTTGTACATACATGATTATTTAATTATATTTATCTACACTACATAATAATATAATATAATAATATTATAAACAGGAAAGATTTGTATTTTTGTATGTAACGAATAAACTCAAAAAGTACTGAACCGATTTAAATAATTCTTTTTTCATTAGAAAGCTACATTATCACTGAGTAACATAGGCTATATTTAGTACTAGATTACTATAGAAATCTTTAGAAATTCCTACTAAAACCAACCGAAGGTGTAAAAAAAAATTAGCCATAAAATGTCTTTCATCGCATACGCTTGGAAGAATAATAGGACAAAAAAATGTTTTCTAATTTAGTGATTCATGGTCGTTTTCATTTGCATGCTTATAACTTATGTCTACCCGTGCGAAGCCGGGACGGGCCGCTAGTCTTAAAGAACAGAAATCAATGATCTATATTTGTTCACTTCAATCAGGCAATCAGTGAAATATCAAAATCTCAAATGGCCCTGATAAGAAGCACTTCCAATTGCATTGAAAAAATATTTGGTTTTGATGGTAACAAATTGCACTGGAGAGCGCTCATTTTCAAAAATGAAAATTATAAAAAATAGGCTTCGAACCACGATGGGACAAAACCGTCTATCGAAGCTTTCTCTCCTGAGCATTGAAAGCGATTTACTCCGAGAACTGGATTTCAACGAAATCATCAACGACTTGGTTTCACAATAAATTATTTATTGAAAAACTCGAGTGAAAAAAAATGGTTTACTTTATTTTGAAAATAATTTGGGGCGAGGGGGCCTCCACTCCTTTATTGCCCCGAGACCTCTAAATGCGGCCCTGGTTCGGCCAATATTAGGAGATCTTCCAATCGTGTATACTTAGCTTTAGGCTAGTTCTGCATTAATGCAACGAAATGAACAATTCCGTTCCCCGTCTACTTTAATATTACAGCTTTTCCGTTTCCGTTTGTTGGTTCTGAAAGTGAAAAGCATTTGACAAAGTTTTGAAAGGCCTTCAATTTAAGTCACTTATTCGCGTATACGTTCTTCTAGAACACTTACTTGAAACGGGCCTATAGGCTTACAAATTATGCGAAAATTGTTTTTTATTTATGTGTGATGTTGCAAATGTGAATTGTATAAAACTCGACTAGTTTTTTTATTTGTAGACGCTTTCTGCTTTTGTTTCGATTTTGATGATGGTACTTTATGGCAAATCCTGTTTCAAGCAGGCAAATATTGTTTTCAGGATCCGTATGAGATGACGCACGGTAATTAAGTTGCTGCTCAGTATTTGTTTGTAACATCGTGGAAATCAAATATAGTTAAGAGAACATTCTTGTGTCAAACTTTTACAACTGAATATTCTCAGGCAAACTTTTATGAAAATTTCAAAATAATCGGATTACAGCCTTTTACGTTTTTTTTTTTTTTTTTTTTGTCAATCTTTGAGCGATAAGTCTTTGTCACTGAATATCAACGCGTGAGAGTTTAACTCAATGATACGAGTATGTACAAATTCAATCTATTCTTACTGTGGATATGTAGACAGTTTTATTATTTATGATTCTAAAAAGTGTCTGATTAAAAAACAATGAATATATGTATGTTTATAGGTACCTTAAAGTAACACAATCCACTTATGTATTAAAAAAAGTTAACAAGCTGCTCACGCAAAGTTGAAAAAAAACGAATGTCCAACTAAAACCGCCATTTTTTAAAATATGCAAAAATGTTTTCGTTATTTCAAAAATACTTGCTCCACATAAAATTTTCATAAACAAGTTTCCTTTTTTGTTTAAATTTTCAACAAAGTATATCGGACACAAAACAAACAAATAAAAGAAATTGAAATAACGTTGCTTGAGACAACTTTGTTTTTGTCACCCAAAAAAATAGTTAATTTAATTATTAAAAAAATATTGTTGTAAAACGAAAATTGCATTTTTGATAACTTTTTAAAAACCAAATAAAATACAACTCTTTTTACAGAAAAAGACACACTTTTAAGATCAAGAAAATATGCAAATTAAACAGATACGAACAATTAAAGTGGTCATTTTAATTTTGAGGATTAAACAAACATCACGGTATCCAAGACATAATAAAAATGAGATTCAAATTAAGCTGCTTCTACAAAAATGCCTTACTATGATTTTAGGATTTATAAAAAAAGATTCTGAAACTTTGTTGACTTTTTTTCATAAAGGTGAAAGGTTAAACATAAAATTAAATAAAAGTACCTATTAATAAAAATATAAATTAAAATAACAAACGTTAGTCCTAACTCTGCACTACAAATACGAGCAAAAACAAAGCAATGTTTTTTTTAGTCTTTGGCACCACGGGAAATTAAAACCAAACAAAAACACACGAATTCAAAGAAAGAAACTACTAAATCCAAGAGTATGTATGTTGGGTTTGCGAATAAGAAAACTTAAAAAATCGTATACTATTTTTAATTGAAATCTCTTAAAAGCAAAATTTCATCAATATTTTTACAAAATTTTCGGAATTATAAAAAAAAAATATGGTGCAGTAGTAGTAAAAAGGAAAGAAAATAAACAACAAATCAGAAAGCATAGGTATTTAAAAAAAGAGAGAGAGAGAAGGGCAAGGATTCTTTATGAAACTGTTTTTTTTTTTTTTTTTTATTTAAATATTTTGGAAGAATAATCCACAGATTTGCTTTTTTTAATTATTTTTACCTTAAATAATTGGACTCCTATGACGGCAAACATGAATTGAAGAAGGCATGTCACTAGGACAATATTTCCGATAGTCTTAACTGCGACTATAACACATTGAACTACATGCTACAATATAATAGAATTCGTTTGTTGTTTGTTGTTGTAGATTGTTTTCGATATAAAAATAAACCAAAAAAAGTATAAAATAAAATCAAAACACACATAAGTTTTATAAAACAAAAAGAAAAAAAAGCAAACAATATAAAACAAAAAAATGTTCAATAAAAACCAAACAGGAAAAAAAAGAAAAAAGAAACTAAACAACTTGCTTTTTGTGGACCTTAAAAATTGGTGCCGAAAATACTTTTTTTTTTGTTTTCGTTATTTTTTAGATGAAGCCACGAAATTTAAAATTTTGTTGTAGATATAGATACATAGGTATGTTAGTTGTTAGGTCCCTTAAATTATTTTGTTCAAAGAGAAGAAGAAGAAGAAGGGATAAGAAGCTGGTTTTTAGTAATTAAAAAAAATAAACTCTATTTATGTTTTTAGTTTTATTTAGCCCTTTTTTTCACAAGTTTTGTTATTCAAGAATTTTATTTTTCATTTCAAAAACAATATACAAGTAGCCCCTTGCATCGTTTCCCATACATTGGGTACATATTAATAATTAAAATAAAAATGAAGAAAAATATTCTTTGTTTGAAAGGAAAAAAAAACAAGTAAAAATTGCATTGGTTATTACTTATGTTAGTTTCTTGTTGTTTTCTTAGGCACGAGTGCGATAACTTTGGCGCCAAGATATAATAACGGTTTTTGGTAGAGGGGCTTAATACAAGCATTTTCTACTATGGGAGAGGGGGTCTATCTCCCCCCGTTTAGGCGGTAGGAGCAATTTAAAAAAAAATATTATTTAAAATGGAAAAAAATAATTAAAAAATAACGGTGATACTTACAATTAAGTTTTATACATTTTTTTAAAGCCAAAATTCTGTTTTATTAGCCAGTTTTTAATTCAAGTCAAAACTATGCGTAGTTTTTGAAAAATTTCATTTTAAACTCAAAATTTTAGTAAAAAAAGTTTAAAAAAAAAAGGTTTAAAGTGTAATTTTTCAATACTTCAAGATTATCTACCATTGTTTTTATTTCAGAATTTATTGCTCTTATTTGTTTTTGATCAAAAACTGAAAACTAGATGATTTAATGTCTTTTAGTTTTTGAGAAAATTGAAAATAACCACAACTACTATTTTAATTTAATTCTTTTTTTTTGCTTGAGTGGTCTTATTTTGATAGTAACATTGGTAGGTGCGAGTTTGGGTGTATGCAACAGTAAGGTGTGTGCGAGTTTGGGTGTATGCAACAGTGGGATCTGTAAGGGAGGCATGCTGCCCCCCTGCTTGCGAACACTATAGGATTTGGGGTGGGTGCAAGTTGGAGTGCGTGCAGGGTGGGGAGGGGGCAAGGTTCGGTGGGTGCAAGATGGAGTGCATGCAAAGTTTCTTTTGCATTTAAATAAGCTGGATTTAAGAAAAATTAATTTACCCTAGGTGTATCTTAATCCATATTCGATTATTACTATCAAAATAAGACTACGGGAAAGAGTAATTTAATTAAAATATTTTTTTTGGTATTTTGGATTTGGGGTGGGTGCAAGTTGGAGTGCGTGCAAGGTGGGGAGGGGGCAAGGTTCGGTGGGTGCAAGATGGAGTGCATGCAAAGTTTCTTTTTCATTTAAATAAGCTGGATTTAAGAAAAATTAATTTGCCCTAGGTATATCTTAATCCATATTCGATTATTACTATCAAAATAAGACTACGGGAAAGAGTAATTTAATTAAAAAATATTTTTTTTGGTAATTTTCAATTTTCTCAAGAACTAGAAGACATAAAGTCATCTAGTTTTCAGTTTTTGATCAAAAACAAATGAGAGCAATGAATTCTAAAAAAAAACAGGAGATAATTTGAAAGTTTTGAAAAACTACACTTTAAACTTTTTTTTTTTAAATTTTTTTTTGCATAAATTTTTAGTTTAAAACAATTTTTTTCAAAAACTATGCATAGTTTTGACTTGATTTAAAAACAAGCTAATAGACAAAAATGTTGGCTTTAAAAAAAGGTGTAATACTTAATTGTAAGTATTACCGTTATTTTTTAATTATTTTTTTCCATTTAATGTACATATTTTTTTAAATTGCCCCTACCGCCTAAACGGGGGGAGATAGACCCCCCTCCCATAGTAAAAATGCTTGTTTTTAACTGTTCTATACAAATCCGTCATTAAACTTTGTCGCCAAAGTTATCTTACTCTCCCCTTTTTTTAACTTATTTTTTTGTTGATACAATTTATTTATTATTTTCATTTAAAAAGGAAAAAAAAAAACAAATAAGCTATCAATATTAAAAAAAATTAAAATTAATAAATATTATTGGTGTTTTGTTTTAACGTACCTTTAATCCTTTAGCTCGATTAATGGCTCTTAGAGGTCTTAAGACTCGGAGAACACGAAGAATTTTCACGACCGAAATCGCATTCGAACTATAAAGAAATGCAAAATATTTTTTTTTCTATAAAATCTTATTTAAATAATTTGTTGAGGAAATGGTTTTTTTTTTCTATAATAAACTGATAGTCAAATGAAAAGTGAGTCACATTTGACTCAAGCGAATTTGCATTTTGGAGAAACTTCTTGGGAGCCTTTTCTTTATTGATATTAACAGACACAAGAAGTCTGTTTACGTTGTCATAAAATAATCTGATATTAAAGTTTACATCTGTCAGAACTGTACTTTTTTTAAATACCATCAGAACCAGGTAATTTACCCGATACATGGATACTTAAACATTACTAGCATTTGACAGGTTACTGCGATACTTTGAAGTATATTTTCAAATATTTTACAATTCTCTTAGACTCAGAACTTAAAACATAACTTTTATGTTATATAGCAAAAGTATACTATTACCGCGCACCTCTCATATGGAGACAATTTCTCACGACCTTTGATTGGAATTCCATACACTTTCTATTCCTTTAAGTGGAGTTTCCAGAGTGCGGACAGGAACAAAGACCGTCATTTAATAAAATTTAATTCTCATACGAGCCCAAAAGATAGCTCAGAAAGTCTTTTCGATTCGTTGACATCGACACCAAGCTCTAAAAATGAAGCTACAAAGATATTAGATATAAAAAAAAAACAATCATCTCAGGCAAGAGGCGTTTTTTTTTTTTAACTCTGAGCTAAGCACTGATTCCATGCAGGAATCATTGTTAACAATCAGTAATGAAACAGCGCGATTTGGCTTACAAGCGATGGAAGAGGTTTCTTGTTGACATTTTTATCAATAGAATTGTTCATTTTGAAACAAAAACCGTCTTAGCGATACGTACAGCGAAGATTTAGTTATTCTCTGGTGGTTTTGATTGCCAAAGCAGCAAACAAATTTGGTAGATACTTAAGCGAACTGGCATCTGTAATTCCCATAATAATCAGATTGTAGAGTTGGATATTTACCACTTGAACTGGAAATTCATTTCCACGTCTATCTCCAACAGCACTTTCAAATTTCAATACCACTGCAGCAACCACTTATAATAAAGAATCTTCAAGAAAACGATCGTTTAAATGTATTACTATTTGTTCTGAAGATGTGGTCGAAAGTGTCCTCTCTATTAATTCAAAAGCAGTAGGTCTTGATTGCCAATACTATACCTGATAGTTATCGACCAATAAGCCTACTTAGTAGTTTTAGCAAAATACTAGAAAAAATTATTAAAATTAAACTTCTTGAATGAAACATTTTTTTCCTTTAATAGACAAGCCTTAAAAGACAAGGAGCTTTTAAAAATAAAGCTGAGAAAGCACTTTTTGCCTTGCATATTTTTTTTTTCTTTTTAGAAACTTTTGTCTTCTCTTTTGTCATTTGGTTTGCCAATGAATACAAAAACAAATTTTGGTACATTGCAAACAAATGTAAACAACCCTATTTTTTACAAGGAAGTATATGGGAGTTGGTGTAGGTTATGTCTTATATGTTATATGTATGTATCTTGTTTTATATGCGCGTTTGGGTGCGTAAAAGAAGAAAGGGGTACCTATTAATGTTGGATCTTTTTTTTGTTTATTTTTTTGTGAATGTTAAGGTGCGTGTCCATTTGAGAGTACTTCTGCTAGTTAAATCTCGAGAGCAACTCTCGGGAGACTGTCCATTTGCGAGCCAAATTTTAGAAGTTTTGCTATCGCGAGCTCTCTGCTAGAATATTGAGAGTTTTCTTGCTGAGAGTACTCTCATAATCGTGTCCACTTGATAGATTTCTTCTGCTAGCATATTATCAGTTGGCCATGTATTTTATCCACACTGATAACTTCCCATCCCGTCTGTCGATTTGCCTTGCTTAAAAGGTCTGCAGGTTTTCGTGTTTTGTTAAAAAAATTGTTAGTTGAATTATTCTAAAAGTTTTAAAAATTACCAACAACATTTTGCATTTGATGAAATAATTTGATTTCAAAATCTGTTTTTGTAAACGAGATTTTTAGTCGAAAAAATTTGTTTACCAATTTTAGTAGGTAACATTTGTTAAAAAAATTTATTTCAATAATTAAATACAAATTGGATGAATGAATCTAATTTAAAGTCATATCTTCTATTGTTCACGAGATATCGAGAACCGAACATCAATTTTTACCAAATTTGCGTACTATTTTTTGTAGATTTTTTTTTTTTTGAAAATATGGATTTTTATTTAAAAAAAACTACAGAATATCGAAAACAATATTTTCTGTGAAATAAAAAGTAGTAATAAATAAAAAGTATAAAAAGTTTTAGTATTGTTTTTTTTTTAGGATTTTATTTTTTGTAAAAAATACTGTCAATTAGATTTTTCTCAAAATTTAACTGAATGTTGAAAACAATATTTCTTATAAGTTTAAATTATTTGCAAGCCATAATCTTAAATTTTTAAAAAGATATTTGTGTCGGAAATGAATTTTTACCAACTTTTGGTAAATTTTCTGTTAAGTTTCTATTTTTTGTTAAAAAACTGTCAATTCGATTTTTCTCAAAATTTTACCGAATGTTGAAAACAATATTTCTTATAAAATAAAATGAGTTAGAATTTTTGCAAAGTTATTTGAGTCAAAATTCAATTTGTAACAACTTTGACTAATGTTTTTTTTTAGGTTTTTATTTTTTATAAAACAAACTGTCAATCCGATTTTTCTCGAAATTTGTTAAAAAATATGTTAAAAACGTTATTCTTCGTTGCATCACATTGTTTTGGAGATAAAATCATTTTTTATTCGTACAATTTTCGATGTGACAAATTTTTTTTCAGTTTTTTTTTTTGATTTATAAAAAAACCGTTAACTGGATTTTTTTCATAAAATATACTTGTTTGGTATCACGTTACAATAAATAATATAATATTTAATTCAATTCTCTAGCGGTTTTGGTTCGTGAGATGTTTGGGGTTAACCAACATTTTCACCTTTTATTTAAACTGCTATGGTAAAAAAACCACCCACTCAATTTTCTTGAGATCCCTTTCTGCATCTTTCTGCATTATTATTTGTATATTTATCTGAAGTCGATATCTTTACTAGTTCTTGAGCTATGGACGACGAAAAAAACGTCGCGAACGTACGGACGTAAGGACGTACGAACGTACGTACACACGCACGCACAGGCATCTTTCTAAAAATCTTTTATTTCGACTGTAGGGATCTTGAAACGTCGAGAAATGACAATACTTTCAATTTGACTAATCGGACCCATTACAATAACTTCCTATGGGAAGGTAAAAATGTATTTTCAAATCAAATTTATATGAAAAAAAGACATAGCAGCTTGAGAGCGACTCGCAGCACGTTTACTCTCAAATGGACACGCACCTTTATTTCGACTCTAGGGATCTTGAAATGTCGAGAAATGACAAAATTTTCAATTTGACTAATCGGACCCATTACAATAACTTCCTATGGGAAGGTAAAAATGTATTTTCAAATCAAATTTATATGAAAAAAAGACATAGTTTCCACTGCTTTGCCATGTTTACTCTCGACAGCTACTCGCAAAATACGAACTGTGTTGGTATTCCACGAGCTTATCTCGGATAGTGGTAAACACATGTGTCCACTTGCGAGTGACTTTCAAAAAGATCGAATGTCGAGAGTAATTAGTGAACTCTCCGCGAGCTACTCTCCAGACTATGTCCACTTGCGAGATCGCTCTCGAGAGCAGCTTGAGAGCGACTTGCAGCACGTTTACTCTCAAATGGACACGCACCTTTAGATTGTTAGGTGTCCGCTGAAAATAAAAAAGACCAGTCGGACCAAAAAAGGTCCAAAATAATTTTTGTCCGCAACGATTTTTAACTTTCTATAGGAAGTTATTGTCATCGGTCCGATTTGTCGAATTGAAAATTTTGACATTTCTCGACGTTTCCAGGTTTCTAGAGTCTAAATAAAAGATTTTAAGTGAAATATCTGTGCGTGCGTGTGTGCGTACATTCGTACGTCCGTACGTTAAGGAAATTTTATTCGTAGTCCATAGCTCAAGAACCAGTAGAGATATCGACTTCAAATAAATTTAGTTATACAGATAATAATGCAGAAATATACAGAAAGGACTCTCAAAAAAATTGAGTGGGTGTTTTCTTAACCGCAGCAATTAAAAGAAATAATGGTTAACTCAAATTAACTCAAGAACCAATAACGCTAGCGACTTGAATTAAATTTTATATTATAAAATATATTGTAATGTCATAATAAACAAGTATTTTTTTGGAAAAAATCCAATTTAGGTTTTTTTAATAAATCAAAAAAACTGACAAAAAAATAAATGTCACCTCGAATATTTAAGGAACAAAAAATTGTTATATCTCTGAAATAATTGTATGCAACGAAGAATAAAGTTTTTGACATCTGGTAAAATTTTAAGAAAAATCGAATGTATAGTTTTGTTTTTTATTAAATATAAAAACCTAAAAAAAAACATTGCTAAAAGTTGGTAAAAATTTACTTTCGACACAAAAATTTTAAAAAATATTAGCTTTAAACTAATTTCTTTTAAAAATATTGTTTCCGACATTCTGTAATTTTTTTTTAATAAAAATCCAACAGTCAGTTTTCTTATAAAAAATTTAAATCTACAAAAAATAGTACGTAAATGCTACTAAAATTGATTTTCAACTAAGAAATTTCGTTAACAAAAATAGATTTTGAAATCAAACTATTTCATCATATTCAAAATATTGTTGGTAATTTTTAAATTTATTAGAATAATTCAACTGACAACTTTTTTAACAAAACACGAAAGCCTAAAAATCATTTAAGCAAGACAAATCGGCAAACGGGATGGGAAGTTAATTGTGTGGGTCGCATCCCAGCCTCTTTTTTTTTTTTTAAGATCACAATATGTTAAAATTATGTCAGGAGATCGAATATTACCGCTTAGTAAAATTTATTTAGAAAAATGTTTTTCCAGACCAAACATGGTTGTTTTTCTCATCTTGAAACTGTTTGGCCAGCATTATATTATTAATGGTATCAAAATTTTAGTCTGCCTTTTGTTTTAGTCAAAGTTAATTAAAAAAATGTCCACTTCAATGATCGTGCATTGGTTTGGGGTGCGTTCAATTAAATACATTTATGTACCGTTTACAAATGAAAAGTACTTTAGGCTTGCATTTAGTTTTTGAAAATAGAGTCGATTTTGTTTCAATTTCTTAAAAAAAGGACCAAATGGAATAAATAATGACCATCACCATGCGACCAAGTAAGAAAATTATGACCAAATTTGGTCGTAAAAGACCAAACTTTCAACCGTGGGTGTCCGGTAAGGAGAATAGAAAAAGTTGCTTGTGTATTGATATGTACATATATGAGAATTGTGTGGGCAAGTGAATGTGCAGATGACTTGGTTTCTGTGTTTTCTATTTTTTCTTTGGCATTTGATTTGATTGCATTTCGCGCCTCTTTCAGGAATTCAAGGATTTTTCAGATCGGAATTTCAGTTGGAAAGGGAATTCATTAGACCAAGAGTTAGCTAAACGGATTGTTGGATTTTTATAAAAAAAATTACTGAATATCGAAAACAATATTTTCTGTGAAATAAAATAAGTTTAAAGCCAATATTTGTAAGTTTTGAAAAGCTATTTGAGTCGAAAGTAAATTTTTACCAAGTTTTAGTATTGTTTTTTTTTTAGGTTTTTATTTTTTGTAAAAAAAAAAACTGTGAATTCGATTTTTCCCAAAATTTTATCGAATGTTGAAAACAATATTTCTTATAAGTTAAAATTAGTTAGAAGCCATTATCTCAAATTTTTGAAAAGATATTTGAGTCAAAATTCAATTTTTACCAACTTTGAGTAATGTTTTCTTTAGGTTTTTATTTTTTATAAAAAAAACTGTCAATTAGATTTTTCTCAAAATTTTATCAGATGTCAAAAACATTATTCTTCGTTGCCCAAAATTGTTTTGGAGATGAAATCATATTTTAGTCGTAAAATTTTCGAGGTGAAAATTGAATAGTACTATCATGAAGGTGAAACGTGCGTCGGCAATAAAACTACTTGCCGACTTCCCAAACGTTAGTTCCACGTGTTTGACGTGTGGAATGTATTGCGGTGAGGGGAGAATGAGCGAGAATTGCAAAATTAAATAATAATTTTCCAGATAATTGAAGAAAAGAAGATAGAGAAGAATGTATACAAATTTAGCGATAGTTGGAGAGACTCACTGAAAAGACATTTTTGTTATTATTTTTCAATGCATATTCTATACAAATATGTATAATGTGTTTTTTTTTTGCTTGGTAGGTATTGAGGAATATTGAAAAATATCAACAAGGCAAAAAAAGGATTGAATGAGTACAAAATGTTTCCGGTTCCCAATTTGAAACTTTAAGTAGGTAGGTACTTCTTTTTTTAAATTCAAGTATGAATAAGAATGAATGAGAAATTCAATTAGAAATTCAATGAATGAAATGAATAAGAAAATTAATATAATGCTCATTATGGTCAGATATTTATTGTTTGTTTTTTATAAGGATAAATATAGGTAGATAGATATTATATCACCTTTACAATGTTGGATATTTTTAGAAATATAACGAACAAATGTAGATTAATGTTTTCTATTTCTTAAGCATAGTAAATACGCAATTATGTAGGTACAAATTACAGTATTAATTTATTTTATTTTTAAAATGCAGTTAACCTATATCCATATGAAGTTGTTAACATAGTTCTTGCGTTCAAAAGTGGCAGCCCTGTCCTATTTCTTTCGAATGCAAATTGTAGCGTTTTTTGATGAATGAAATTAATTTCGATGAATGAAATTAAATTAGGTTTTTATTTTTTGTAAGAAAACTGTCAATTCGATTTTTCCCAAAATTTGTTCGAATGTTGAAAACAATATTTTTTATAAAATTAGTTGGAAGCCACAATCTCAAATTTTTGTGAAGATATTTGAGTGGAAAGAAAATTTTTACCAAGTTTGCATACTATTTTTTGTAGATTTTATTCTATTGAGTATCGAAAACAATATTTTCTGTGAAATAAAATAAGTCGCCAAAGTTATCGTACTCTCCCCAAAAAAACTGTCAATTCGATTTTTCTAAAAAATTTTCCGAATGTTGAAAATAATATTTCTTATAAGATAAAATAAGTTTGAAGCCATAATCTTAAGTTTTTGAAAAGATATTTGAGTCGAAATTCAGTTTTTACCAACTTTGAGTAATGTTTTTTTTAGGTTTTTATTTTTTTATAAAAAAACTCTCAATTTGATTTTTCTTAAAATTTTACCAGATGTTGAAAACGTTATTATTCGTTGCAAAAAATTGTTTTGGAGATAAAATCATTTCTTATTCGAAAATTTTCGAGGTGACAATTTTTTTTTCAGTTTTTTTGATTTATAAAAAAAACCGTTAATTGGATTTTTTTTTCAAAAATATTCTTGTTTTGTATCACGTGCCAATATATAATATAAAATTTAATTCAAGTCTCTAGCGTCAATGGTTCGTGAGATATTGAGGGTTAACCAACATTTCCACTGTTTTTTAAATTGCTATGGTAAAAAAAACCACCCACTCAATTTTTTTGAGAGTCCTTTCTGCATCTTTCTGCTTTATTACCTGTATAACAAAATTTATTTGAAGTCGATATCTACTGGTTTTTGAGCAACGGACGACGAAAAAAAACGTCGCGAACGTACGGACGTACGAACGTACGTACACACGCACGCACAGACATCTTTCTAAAATCTTTTATTTCGACTCTCGACGTCGAGAAATGTCAAAATTTTCAATTCGACAAATCGGACCCATTACAATAACTTCCTATGGGAAGTTAATAAATAAATAAAGTTTCATTTATTTATTTTATTATTTTTGGCTTCATTGTTTAGAACCAGTATTTAAAAAAAGTTATTCCACCGCCTAGCACTACATGCCAATCTCCTTAGATACTACTTACATATCCACCCTCTACCTACATATAATGGGTGATTTTTTTGAGGTTAGGATTTTCATGCATTAGTATTTGACAGATCACGCGGGATTTCAGACATGGTGTCAAAGAGAAAGATGCTCAGTATGCTTTGACATTTCATCATGAATAGACTTACTAACGAGCAACGCTTGCAAATCATTGAATTTTATTACCAAAATCAGTGTTCGGTTCGAAATGTGTTTCGCGCTTTTTTATCGACAAATTTTGTTCAGCGATGAGGCTCATTTCTGGTTGAATGGCTACGTAAATAAGCAAAATTGCCGCATTTGGAGTGAAGAGCAACCAGAAGCCGTTCAAGAACTGCCCATGCATCCCGAAAAATGCACTGTTTGGTGTGGTTTGTACGCTGGTGGAATCATTGGACCGTATTTTTTCAAAGATGCTGTTGGACGCAACGTTACGGTGAATGGCGATCGCTATCGTTCAATGCTAACAAACTTTTTGTTGCCAAAAATGGAAGAACTGAACTTGGTTGACATGTGGTTTCAACAAGATGGCGCTACATGCCACACAGCTCGCGATTCTATGGCCATTTTGAGGGAAAACTTCGGAGAACAATTCATCTCAAGGAATGGACCGGTAAGTTGGCCACCAAGATCATGCGATTTGACGCCTTTAGACTATTTTTTGTGGGGCTACGTCAAGTCTAAAGTCTACACAAATAAGCCAGCAACTATTCCAGCTTTGGAAGACAACATTTCCGAAGAAATTCGGGCTATTCCGGCCGAAATGCTCGAAAAAGTTACCCAAAATTGGACTTTCCGAATGGACCACCTAAGACGCAGCCGCGGTCAACATTTAAATGAAATTATCTTCAAAAAGTAAATGTCATGGACCAATCTAACGTTTCAAATAAAGAATCGATAAGATTTTGCAAATTTTATGCGTTTTTTTTTTAAAAAAAGTTCTCAAGCTCTTAAGAAATCACCCGATACCTACATTGTAGAAATATAAACATTAACAAATCTATGTATATAGGTACATACTTCTATACCCCATATTCAAAATATGGCAACAATGAATCCTACAGAAAATGAAATTTGCAAACGTTGCATTTAAATTTTCAAATTTCTCAAAAACTGAAAATCTAAAATCAAATGAATATAATTTTCTTCAAGCAAAATACCTACTGCTAAAAGCATACAATTCATAGCTATAACGATATGTATATGCATAGCTCCTTTACATTGATAGGTAGACAGAGGCACAAAAAAATCCAAGGTAACTATGGCAACGAACTGTTTTTGTGTTTTTGCTTTCACATTTTCTCATTTTTTTTAAATAAACAGCTGATTCAACTGACTCCCTCACACATCTTAATACTTATGAGGACAAAATAATATACTCCTTTCATTCCCACTCTTGCTTTAAAAATTTTATTTTCCAGTCGCTTTTAGATTCCACACCAAATTTCCGTACACACAGCGACCTCATGCTCCGCCTTTCGTAACACAATTTTGTCGTTCATGATAGTACTATTCAGTTTTATATACAAAGGTTATAGTACGACACATCAAGTTCTTAGAATTTGCAAACATGTTAAATACAAAATTAATGCAAAAGAATCAACGGGTCTTGTCCTTCTGGATGTTGAAAAGGCTTTTGATAGCATATGGTATGATGGTCTACTTCATAAAATTAAATTATTCGGTTGTCCTTTATATATAATAAAACTAATACAAAGCTTCCTTAGAAACAGAAACAGGAAATTTCAAGTTAATTTAAATAGAATACACTTTCCGTTAAAAATATAACATCGGGGGTACGTCAAGGGTCAGTATTAGGTCCATTATTATACATTACGTATGTTGCTGATTTTCCAGAAATATGGAACTGTGAAATAGCAATGTTTGCCGATGATACCGCCATTTACAGTTCAAGTAAAATTGGGTATTGTAACAGGCCAATTCTGTAAGAGGCAAAACGCATACAAAAATACTAAAGATACAAAGGGACTACCGATGAAGAATGAAATCCAATGAAACCAGTCTAAGTAATACGATATAAGCGAGCGGACGTGTTTTACGAACAATTAATAAAATTAAATATTCAAATAATTACTAAGTCTTTTGTTGTTCAAAATTAATTAAATAAAAAAGAAGCACAGTTATAACTTCAGAAGTGGGATCCTGAAAACTCTATTCTTAAACAATAATCTAATAATATTTTATAACGAGTGTTCCTTTAAAAAAAAGACTTGCTTTTTATAATGGCAGAAATAGAAGCATACAAAAAATTTACTGCGTCGCAGTAAAAATTGTGGTTGGGCAAACTCAGCAAAAAAACGACAGGCAACAAGAGTGAATTGCTGTTGCGGCTTCTATGTGTGCCAAAAGAAGAACGCGAAAAAGCAAAAATAAATATCGAAGAAATAGACGTTGAAAATGAGAGCCAGACAGCAGATGCATCTATGTATTTCGAACGACGAAGACAGTGACAACAGCGTCATTCAAGAAGGGGAATCGAACACACACATTGAAGATATTGACAAAAATGAGGAGGGAAACGATCGGAACAAGAAAAAAAAGGGAGCGGCTCGAAATGCTGTATTTTAAGATACTGTATGGTTAAAATTCTGTATCATACTGTATGATATTGTATATTCATAATACTGTATGGTTAATATACTGTATCTCAAAATGCTGTGTTGTCAAAATACTGTATGTGATAAAACTGTATCTCAAAATTCTTCTTCTCAAAATGCTGTATGAGCAAAACATTATCTAAAAATACTGTATTTTTGCAAAATTCCGCTCTTAAGCTTCCATTATATAGAACAACAAAAGCAGAACTCGATTTATGTATGTATGTACATTATATCATTTATTGCAACTCCAAATTTCACTTAATTCTTAAATTTGCATTAGCTTTTAAATATCAACGAAATGAACGAACACGTGGAAGTTTTGACAGATCAATAAGTTCGGTGTAATTGTTTATGGAATTGTTGATTGTGGTAACAACAATTCATATACAACTGTGAGAGAAATAACAATTAATGAGAAGAAAATGGGAAGAGAAAATAAGACGAAGATACCATTTATTTGTTTTTTTTTTTAATTAATTCAAAGACTTATGAATTATCATATGTTATTGTTCAAGGGAAGTATATATTAGAACATTATGCCAATGAAAAAATATTATGATGTATTCTTTATAAAAGTAATCTGTTTTTATAATTCTGTATTTCAACATGCTGTAAATAGGCTGACAAATACAAATCGTTTTGATAATGTAAAAAAGTGCGCACTTTTTTACATTATCAAAACGATTTTTATTTGTCAGCCTATTTACAGCATTTTGAAATACAGAATTTTGGTATACAGAATTTTAAGATACAGAATTTTGCGCTACAGTATTTTGATCATACAGTATTTTGTACATACAGTATTTTGAAATAAAGTATTTTGAGATATCTACAGTATTTTAAATACAGTATTATGATCCATACAGGATTTCGAACCCAACCCAAAAAAAAATAATAAAGAAGACAACGAGTGGAAATACGAAAATGAGTGCTGAAGCTAGATGTGACGATAATGAGTGGAGAATTCTAATGAAGGAACTGGAAATAATGAAACAAGAAATTGAAATACAAAAGCGAGAAAATGACTTATTAAAGAAAGAAAATGAGTGGTTAAAAAAACAAAAGGAGATGCATAATGAGAGTGGAGTTGAAAAAAATTGTACGTTATTAAGAGACTTATTGGCGGAATTTTCGGGCTAAGGTGATTACTTTTCACATTGGGAGTCGCAACTCTTAAATCTGAAAGCGGCATATTATTTGGATGAAAAAGATATGAGAGTACTTATTTCGTGCCGGCTCAAAGGTAAGGCCTAGAAATGGTTGCATTTAAGGTCGGATGTAACAACTATTCCGGTACAGCAACTCTTATGCGAAATGAAGGAAATGTTTGGTGACCGTAGCAGTCGCCTAAAGCAATATTCACATGAGCACGACCAACGACCAACGAATGAACGAATATTCGTCGATTTTGACATTAATTCGTCGCGAATTAAGTTTGACATTCACCACCGAAACCAAAACAAGAACGATTTTTTTAGGTTAAGTACGCGCAATTTTTTTATTCGTTGCGAGTGTGGATAATGTGGAACGCGAATAAAGTTTGACAGTTCGTATCAACTATAATTTTTTTCGCGACGAATAAATTTGTTTTCTTAAATTTATTAATATATGATATTGAAAAGTAAAAGTATGCATCATAAATCAAATAGAAACTATATTGCTATCGTTTTGTTAAGAATTTGTGTGGAAATATGTCTTCAAACGTATATAAACTCACATTTTGTAATTCATTCGTCGTTCGTTGGTCGCGCTCATGTGAATGATGCTTAACTCTGAAGCGAGCGCTTGAAGCCAGGAAGTGGTTGACTACCGAAACTTTCCAACAGTATTTCCGCGAGAAAACGATATTAGCCAACAAAATCTCGTTGGGAAATGAAGAGTTGGTAGAATGTGTCATCGACGGGATTCCGGACCCGTACTTGCGATCTCAGGCAAGAATGCAGTGCTTTCGCACCAAGCACCAGTTGTTGGAGGCGTTTTGCAAAATCGAGCTTCCGAAAACAATGAAGTTTGCAGCATCACGACGAGGGACAGCAGCCGAAGCAACAACATCCAAGGCCGTGCCCATAAGGTGTTTTAATTGCAACATTTTGGGTCACATGGCTCATGAGTGTACTAAGCCGAAACGTGAGCGAGGCGCATGCCATGTATGTGAAATGGGACATCTGGCGAGCACATGCTCGAAGAGGACAGTCATGCAGCGGGTACACCATGTCAATCAAGAGGATGTTGAAAATGAATATATGAGAAATTTATATTTTATTATTAAGAGTATGAATTATAATTATAAAATACACTGGAACAAAATTTATCGATTAAACAACAAAGATGAGGTTATAAATAAAATTAGGAAGCAACTTGAGGAAAAAGAGAGTCGTTTTTATAAAATGCGGAACGGGTTGATCTATAGAAAAGTGGGACAAAAAATATTGTTTTATGTACCTAAGGTTATGGAGGAAAATATAATTAGAATTTATTATGATGAGATGGGACATATGGGTCGAGACAAGGTAGTAGGAGCTATAAAGAAGACATATTGGTTTCCAAATATGAAGGAAAAAGTAATGGTACACATTACAAACTGTTTGAAATGTATTGTGTTTTCACCTAAGTTAGGCAAACATGAGGGACTTTTGCATAGTATTCCCAAGGGAGATAAACCTTTACATATAGATCATCTAGGTCCAATTTCAAGAAAAAAATATGTGTTTGTGATAATAATAGATGCATTCACTAAATATGTGAAATTGTTCGCGACTGTGTCAACTAATACTAGAGAAGTTTTGGGTTGTCTGAGATCCTATTTTATGTTCTATAGCCGTCCGAAAGCCGTGATATCGGATCGTGGCAGTGCATTTACGTCCGAAGATTTTAAAAAAATTTATAACCGAAAATAATATTTATCATGTAAAGATTGCAACTGGTTCTCCTCAAGCTAATGGACAAGTTGAGCGAGTGAATAGGAGTCTGGGCCAAATGATAGCGAAGATGACTAGTGCAGTTGTAACTTCCTCCTTTGAAGTTGTGTTATCGAAAATAGAATTTGCCTTGAACAATACCGTATACAGTAGTACAGGTACAACACCAAGTGAATTATTATTTGGAATCGGACAAAGAGGAGTAGTAAAAGATTATTTGAGAGAGAGCTTGAATAATTGCGGAGAGCGAGTGGTAAATAGGGATATAGAGCAATTAAGAACTAAAGCTTCGGAGAAAATAGTTGAAAGTCAGAATCGCAATAAGATACTGAAAGATCGTAACAGAATCAATGCATTTTATCAGATAGGTAATTATGTCATGGTTAAAAATTATGAAAGCAGGCCGGGTGCTTGTAAAAAGATTATCCCCAGATTTAAGGGCCCATACCGTATAGCAAAAATATTACCTAATGATAGGTATCTACTGAAAGAAGTCGAGGGTTTCCAGCTATGTAGGTAGAATACCTTACAAAGGTATTTGGGAAGCGGCAAATATTAAATTATGGACTAATGACAAAAACCCTGGCCCTTAATCCCACGATCCCGGGGTACATAAAACACCCTGATGGATCATGGTCGAACTCGAGCCTAGAAACGCTTGAACTCTTCATGGAAACTCATTTCCCCGGTTGTAAAAACCCAGAAAGTTCTGATTGCTTGCAATCGAACACGCTGGATTTTACTCACACGGAATCGAATTTAGAACTTAATCAGGTTATTACTGAGCAGAAGATTATCTGGGAAATAAACTCGTTCAAACCCTATAAATCAGCGGGACCAGACGAGATTTTTTCAGCTCTTCTTCAAAATGCTCTCAAAATAATAAAATAACTCCGTGGCTTAGGGTAATCTTCATAAGTTGTATCAAACTTAGATACGTCCCTAAAAGCTGGAAAAAGGTCAAGGTAGTCTTTATCCCAAAAGCAGGGAGACCGACTCACTCGACCGCTCAGGATTATAGACCAATAAGTCTCTCTTCGTTTCTCCTTAAGACACTAGAGAGGATAATTGATCTACATGTTAGAGAACTTCTCAACGAAAACAATTTGTGCAACTACCAACACGCTTACCTTAAAGGTAAATCAGTGGAGACTGCTCTGCATGACGTAGTTTCATATATTGAGAAAAGTTTTGAACATAAAGAATATACCCTGGCAGCATTTCTTGATATCGAGGGTGCGTTTAATAAAGTTAAAACGGAATCAATCAAAACTGCCTTAGTTGAAGTTGAATCTGTCATTGTCGATTGGATCTTCACCATGTTAAATGGCAGAATTATCAACTCTCAATTAGGAGTTAGCACTATCGAGAAAACAGTTACTAGAGGCACACCACAGGGAGGAGTCATCTCACCCCTGCTCTGAATCCTCGTAGTCAACAAAATTCTCACAAAGTTCAAAGATCAGGGCATTCAAATCGTAGCATATGCAGATGACATAGTGGTTTTGGTATTAGGCAAGTTTCTTACCATCATCGAAAACATTATGGAAAATGCATTAAAGGATTTATCTTCTTGGGCAACTAAGAACGGTCTCGGGGTCAACCCCACCAAGACAGAGCTAGTTTTGTTCACGAAGAAACGGAAACTGGAGGGCTTCAACCCTCCCAAACTAAATGGTATTCCTCTAAAACTTTCTAAGGAAGCTAAATTTCTAGGAGTAATCCTTGACTCCAAGCTTACATGGAAGCGTGATACTGAGGAAAGAATGAAAAAAGCACTATGTGCATTGTGCATTCTACACATGCAAAAAGACCTTCGGTGTACGTTGGGGTATGCGATCGCAAGTCATGGATGTACACAGCGATTGTCAGACCCATTCTTACCTATGGCTCTATTGTATGGTGGAAGGCGGTGGAAAAATCAAGCTATCTCAAGAACCTGAATAAGGTACAGAGACTAGCCTGTATAGAAATAAGAGGGGCTCAAAGATCCACACCACAAGCTGGGTTGGAAGTGATCTTGGACCTCCCGGCTCTGGATGAGTTCATAAGGTGCACGGCAGCCAAAACTGCAATTCGTTTAAGAGAACTGAGTTTTTGGAGGCACAGCACTTATGGACACGGGTCAATCTTACAAAGATATGACACGATTCCAGGGCTTATGGAGACCACCGATTACATCCCCCCTTTACTAGATTTCGATAGGAAATTTTCTATTTTCATACCAGAAAGACAGGGTTGGGATCCTAATTCACTTATAAGTAAACAGGGTATCCCTTTCTACACTGACGGTTCAAAAATGGAATCAGGAACAGGTGCGGGAGTGTTTTGCCAATCACTCAACATCAGAGTGTCATATAAACTCCCAGCTGACTGTAGTGTCTTTCAGGCCGAGAGCTTTGCCATTGGAAAAGCAGCTGAATTGGCACATCACGAAAAGCTAAGCTCTTCGGAGATTACTTTTTTCGTGGACAGCCAGGCTGCTATCAAATCCTTAGCCAGTGAGACCATAAGATCAAAAGCAGTTTTAAACTGTAGGAAGGAACTAAATAAAATCTGCCACACTAACCAGGTAAAGCTCTGCTGGGTTCCTGGACATAGCAATATAGAAGGGAATGATATAGTGGATGAACTAGCCAGGAAAGGGTCAGAAGCAGACACAAGTAGTAGCGACCATTCAGTTAGGGGACCATTCGTCCCGATTGGGCTACTCAAGAGGAAGATAGACCTTAAACTAGAAGAGAAAATCAATAACTCCTGGAAATCCAGGGACGATTGCGCAATCTCTAGAAGTTTATGGCCTAACACAAATGAAAAGGAAACTCGGTATATTCTATCGCTGAGTAAAAAGAACATTAAAATCTTGATAGGTGTACTAACAGGTCATTGCGCCATTGGCACAATGGCTAACAGGATAGGGGCATTTGCACCCGATTTTTGTAGGAGCTGTCAGGATGAGTAGGAAATAGAAACCATTAAACACCTGCTCTGTGACTGTCCGAACCTCCAAACCAGCCGACTCCGTCATTTTCGGAAACAGGTTTGTTGGAGAACTGGATGATCTAGCATAGGTCTCAATGGCAAACATGAGGAAATTTATAGATAGCATAGGCTGGTTCGTTAACGAGCCAGTCTACGCTAATCGGCAAAATTGAGGAGCATCGATGCTAACTTTTACTTTTTTACAGGGGATCACAATGGACCAGTAGGCCCCCGTGTACGCAACAGCTTCATGCTGTGCACACCCCTTATAACCTAACCTAACCTAACCTAATGATAAAAATGATGATTGCCAATGGAATCGGGACGATTGTTATAGTCAGGACGGCCGAGTTGTAACAGGCCGATTCTGTAAGAGGCAAAACGCATACAAAAATACTAAAGATACAAAGGGACTACCGGTGAAGAATGAAATGTAATGGAATACGATTGAGTTTAACTCAATCGTCTTCCAATGAAACCAGTCTAAGTAATACGATATAAGCGAGCGGACGTGTTTTACGAACGATTAATAAAATTAACTGTGATATCCCGTTGGTTGATTCTGTCAAATATCTTTGTGTATATTTAGACAAGACATTAACTTTTTGGGACCATATTACAAATACCCTTAGCAAAATAAGTATTCCCACTAAAATGCTATATCCACTTATATGTAGGAAATCACCGCTGAGTAAGTTCAATAAGATTATTATCTGTAAAGCGATTTTTCAAGCTATTATTGTTTATGCATGCCCAGTATGGGGAACTTGTGCAAAAACGCACTTAAAAAAATTACAAGTTTCTCAGAACAAAACATTAAAAATGATGGCAAATTTACCTTGGCATTTTTCCACCCAACTTTTACACTATCAAACTGGAGTTCATCTAGTTGCAAGACAAATTGAAGCTCTCAACCAAAGATCTTATCTAAGATGTAGTGATTCAAATAATATGTTAATACAAAATTTAGTAAGTCAGTAATATCAATGTTTGTAAAATCGAAACTATAATTATTTATTTGTTTATTTATTTATCTATGTACTTATTCTTTTATTTATTTGTTTATTTATTTATTTATTTATTTATTTATTAATTTATTAAATTAATATCAATTATAATAACTAGTTAACTTGTTTTTGTTTGACCATTTTTTCTTGCATATTATTATGTATTTATTAACTTTCATAACATTTTTCAGTTGTAAGATATATTTCAAATATCAAATCTCTGTGCAAGCTGCGTACTACCCAAATTTTTGTAAAGCCTTATCTATGAAAAATAAAATATCTATCTATCTATCTGATTGCCAGTACTGCTACCATATATAACTCATATATTTAATTCAATTGTTTCGACAAGTCAGTTTCTAACTCAATGGCCAAAAGGCAAAAATTATACCAGTGCTTAACCAATAGACTACTAGCTGTCGAACTCAATAAATACTCTTCCGAATTTTTATTAAATAGTAGTGAAGTACCACAAGGATCTATTCTCGGTCCCCTGATATTTTCACTTTATGTCAATGAACTTTCTTCTATTGTAAAACACTGCACAATTCGTTTGTACCCTGATGATGCTCAATTATACATATGTAAGTTGTCCTTTGGGACTCATCGAACATACTGCAGTTTCTTGGAATGAAGACCTTGAAGTAATTAAGCGCTGGTGACAGCATTCAAAAAACCTCTAAGGTTATGTCTTTTGAAAGTCTTTCCTGTTTTCAAACCTTAACTTAGTTTTCGAATATACTTCTAACCCAGTTGACTTGTTTAATGAAATAACCTATCTCAATTCAAATAGGTCGTGTCAAGTATCTAACATCTGAATGAGAGTTCTTTGTAATCTCTGTACGCATATGGAATTCTTTGCTTCGAATTAATACGAGTAGTACATCTTTGATGATAAAACAACTCAAACAAAATAAACTATAAGCAAAGCTGAAGTGGTCCCAGTATCTGAGCAGTGAGCTCGGTCATTTTATTTTGAGCTCATAGAGCGCGTGACATTGAAAAAAAATCAAAATGCTTAATGGGAAGTTTGTAATTTTAAGCCCTTATGAATGCTGTTGGTAATAAATCAAAAAAATCATTTTGCTTTAAGTTATTCACGAAAGTAGAAACATAAGACCTAGAAACAAAATGAAGCCTTTTTCAAGAATGTGTAGATTATACTTGGTAAATTTTATTAAATTTGAAGGGCATATTTAAGCTTAGTCAAATGAGTCAAATCACCTTACAAAAAAATGTTGCTTTGGCAATTGATCAACAAAAAAACAGAATAAATTATATCATCATTAAAAACTTACCTGAAACCAATTGATATTAAGGACACACAGACCACAAGTAAATCTAATAGATTAAATGCGGATCTGCAAAAGGCTCCATTATGAATAACAAAGCCATACGAAATCAATTTGAGAACCAGTTCCATTGTAAAAACAGCCGTGAAAAAATAATCGAAATAATTCAAGATCTTTAAAAAAAAAAATTAATAATAATAATATAATATTAGTATCTACACAAAAATGTATAAATCTTACCAAATTTCTAGGTGCCACCGAGTCCAGGGGATCCTCTGCAGCTAACATAGCCGATGAGAACATTATGCAGCATAATATGACATTTCCAAAATAACTATGGTTACACAACCAATGACAGAACACTCGAAACCTTGTAATTTTTGTTTTTTTTTTGAAAAAAGACAGACAAAATTTAGTAAGTGTGGAAGTAACATAAAGTTTTTTGTTGTTGTTTCTTAATATAGTAAAGTTAAATACCTTAAATACAATTTTGCAACGTAAAAATATGCATAAATATTTTTCATTAAATTTGCATTTGATTTAATTTGCCTATATACACATAAGCATATTTATCTTATTACTTTTTTTAAAGTGCATAGCGTTGATTTTGTTGTTAAATGAAACCAAAACCAAAATTAACACAATAATTAAAAAAGAATATTTATATACACATAAAATTTAATTGGCATGTCATTCTTTACATCATGTTCATGTTTTTTTTTTATGAAAGGAAAGTTATAAACATTACGAAAGAAATATGTGTTGGATTGGATCACAACAAACAAATTGTATGGTTGGTTACCCTAAATCCAGATGCTCCTGTAGAATGTTTCTATTTAAAGACGTAGTGACCAACAGAGATAGAACGAAAGTCGAGTGCTTACCGGCTTCAAACTTTCCGGTGTGCAGCTTTGTTTACTGGGCTGACGTTCTGATTCACGAAAGTAAGTTGTTTGATTCACGAAATAGATTTTGTAGGTACTCGTATTATGGCCCAAAAAAATTAGATATTCACTTTGGGAAAAATTTCAACTACGATGAAGTTTGTTAGAGATATTTAATATATACGCCCTCAACACTTCCCTCAAGATCCTCTTATTATATAAATATAAGCCCAGAATGAAATCATTTTAAAGTCAATACCTTCATATATTCATGAGATATGGAGAATCGGATATCATTTTTACCAATTTTGCGTACTATTTTTTGTCGATTTTAATTTTTATGAAGAAAAATGATTGTTAGATTTTTATAAAAATTTGACTGAATTTCGAAAACAATATTTTCTATAGAAATAAGGTTGAAGCTAATATCTTACATTTTTGAAAAGATATTTGAGTGGAAAATCAATTTTTACCAATTTTAGTAATGTTTTTTTCGCTCTTACTTTTTGTAAAAAAATTCAATTCTATCTTACCCAAAATTTGACTGAATGTTGAAAACTATATTTTTTATAAGATGAAACTAGTTTGAAGCTAATATCTTACATTTTTGAAAAAAATTTCAAGTCGAAAAATAATGTTTACCAAGTTAGTAATGTTTTTTTAGGTTTTTATTTTTTGTAAAAGAACTGTCAATTCGATCTTTCCCAAAATTTAACTGAATGTTGAAAACTATATTTTTAATAAGAGGAAATCAGTTTGAAGCCAATACCTATCTTAGATTTTTAAATGACATTTGAGTCGAAAATAACTTTTAACCAAGTTTTAGTAAAGTTTTTTTAGGTTTTTTTTTGTAAAAGAAAACTGTCAATTCGATTTTTCTCAAAATTTAGCCAGATTTCAAAAACGTTATTCTTTGCAAAAAAGGGCACTTGGCCTCCTTTTATCGTGTTCAGTTAAAAAAATGAAAGAATTTTCTTAGGTTGTGTTAAGGACAAATAAGTGAAGCTCTTTATCAAAAATTAAGCTTTGTTGGAATTTTTTGAAAAATCGTGTTTAAGTGTTTATTTGGAATTATGGGAATTGTTAGTAAGGTTCCCTTCGTATCGCTAGGTGATTAGGGTATCCCTATCTACAATTTGATTAGATAGATAGATAGATAAATTCTTTATTTTTTCTTATTTAAGTTTAACAATAATTCTTACTTAAGAATAAGGACTTGGCAATTCTGCCGTCTGCCTGATTTGACATTTCATAATAAAATAAAAATATTTAAAGTAAAATAATTGAACTAAATAATTAATTTATAATTTAAAAAAAGTTAAAAATTTGAAAAAAAACAATAAAAATAATACAACAATTTGGTGGGATTCATATACTTAAATAAATTAGGTAAGCAAATAGAAAAAAAACTTGATAAGCAATCATTAACAATTTTGATATGATTTGAAACACAAAAAAGATATCAATTTTAATATGATTTGAAACATAAAAAGTTTACAATTTTAAAGTGATTTGAAACACAAAATTAAAATATTTTAAATAATGGTAGCCTGATAAGTAAACATTAACAAGGTATGATTTGAAACACAAAAATAATATCAATTTTAATATGATTAGAAACATAAAAAAGATCAATTTTAAAGTGATTTGAAACACAAAATTAAAAAGTTTTAAATAATGGTAACTGGTCGAATGATTAGACTTTACGTTGGGAAACTATTTCCGAAATGTAGGGCGTGCTTACAGAAGTTATATAGGGTGGACCATCCTAGCGAACCATTTAATATCTCATGAAGTCTGTTTACAGTGAGATGGCTTTCATTTAAATGCAATCGGCGAATTTCCTGTAATATCGGGCATACCGCAATAAAATGATGTATATCTTCTATTTCTCTTCTGTTACATAAATTACAAATTTGTGGAAGATCAGCTCGATGAGGCACATAGTTAAGATTTAAAATTTCAACTCGTGCTCTAAAGATATAACTTATAGTTCGGTCAATAATTCATTATTGAAATAGTTAGCTTCTGATGGTAATTGGTGATTGAGGTTCCTATAGGTGTTTCTGGAGGATGTTGACGATGCTTTAGAATGCTGAATGTAATTTATTTCATCAATTTTAGCAGTAACATTTGCAAACATAGAGCTCCATTCATCTACATTTGACTCCAAAAAAGTTAAGTTAGCTTCATGTGAGATAGCTAGCTGATTCCATTCTTTGAAAGGGGTGGCATTAGATTGCAGTAGTCTTAGCAAGATGGTTTTATGAAGACTTCTTTCATCCCTCTTCATCACTCGTATTAAATAATCCGAGTTCATTTTGAGGTTTTGAGTATATATTGGTGTTACGCCAGACTCCACGTAAATAGCATAATTTGGTGTTGAATTTGGTAATCTAAACAAGCGTTTGAAAAAAAGTCTTTGAATTGCTTCAAACTCCTCGAGAGCCAAGTATCCAAAAACTTGAGCACCGTAGCACATACAAGTGTTGAAAGTTGCTTGAAAGACCCGATATTTTGACACAAGATCGATTTTTGGATTGGCAAAAAACTTTGGCCAAAATAAACTCAACGCAATTTTAGCCTCTTTGCTTTTTTGTTTGACATGCTTGGAAAAATTTAAATTATGCGTAAGCAAAACTCCAAGATATTTAAACTCTTGTACTTTTCCAATACGTTCATTATTGAGTGACCAATTCTCTTCCGGCAGCCTTCTTTTTTGACGCGCTTCAAAAATCATTATTTTCGTTTTGTTTGTGTTAACATGCAAGCCCCACCTCTCGCAGAAGGAGTTCAATCTGTTTATTTGTAGCTGCAGAGTGAAAGGATTTTCAGCTAGAACAACTAAATCGTCCGTGTATAGTAAAACTTTCAATTGGATATCGGCGAAGAGTATTCCTTCTGGAAGTTCATCACAGATATCGTCGATAAACAAAGCAAACATTATTGGGCTCAAAATGCAGCCTTGTGGAACACCCGCTGTTGTTTCAAACCAATCCGAAAACTCTGATCCATCCCATACAGAGGCGCTTGATGACTCCAAAAATTTAGAATACATCATCAGGAATTTTCGGGAGATCCCTAGTAATGAGAGCTTATACATCAAAGCCTGTCTGTTGACCTTATCAAATGCTGCTTTGAAATCTACAAAACAAGCATACAATTTCTTTTTCTTTTCAATAGACTTCCTGGCAATACTGGTAAGTGCAAACATGTGATCCATCGTTGAAAAGCCCGACCGAAAACCAGCTTGAAACTTGCTTAGACGATTAGTGTTCTCGATCCACTTAGTGAGCCTTTCATACAGAATTGAAGTCAGAATCTTCCTCATAGTGTTAAGAATAGAAATTCCTCTGTAGTTTTCCGCAAGATTTGAATCTCATTTCTTGAAAATGGCAAACATAACTGCTTTATTAAAGTTTTTTGGCACATAAGCATCATTATATAACCTGTTAAAGTACTCCACAAGATAGTTTTTAAATTGATCAGTGCTGTTTTTGTAAAACTCGACAAGAATCCCATCTATGCCTGGAGCTTTGTTATTCTTCGACTTACTCAAACTTGTTTCCAGATCACTCCAAGATATTGGACTATCTAATTCACTGAATGTAGGGTAAATAATGTTGATTCTCATCGACCGACAAAAGTGTTTTAAAATGAGCAGCAAGTGTCTCAGCTCCGAGAGTATTCACCATATTTCTATTACGTCCACCCAATTCTCGAACATTACTCCAAAATTCCTTTGAGTTCTTGCAGTTAGTGAGTTTTTTTGCTAGGTTCTTAAGGTAATCCGTTTTTTTCGTTGTACATAGTTGTTTGTATTCCTTGTTGACATGTAGGTAAATATTTTTAAAAATTAAAGCGTTTGTGGATCTAAACAATTTTAGATACACAAAAGATAATTTACGTAATCTTTTGCAATCGCTATCGAACCATACGTTTCTAAGATTAAAATGTGAGTTGGGGTTGTTGTTAGGTGACGGAGCTGACGCTTTAATAATTCGTATTAAATGCTCATCATAATGCTCTAATCTGCTTAAAGGATGAGTAGGAAGAGAGTTACACTGTCTATTTAAACGAGATTTATAGAGTTCAGCATTTTTCTCATTCCAATTCAATTTCAAAAATTTGTTTAAGTTACTTTGTGAAACATTATAGATGAACTGAGATTCAATTACTATAGGCAAGTGTGCTGAAAAATTCGCTAATTCCACTTTAAAGTCTGTAATTGTATTCCGCCGATCTCCCGCTATTGCTCCGATGTCAATCACGGATTGTCCTTGACCACTGATAAAGGTGAATTCGCCAGACGTATCACTTCTAGATATTCCATTCAACACAGACAATCCAAAGTTTTCAAAAAAATCTGTTAGAAGTTTACCATTGCGATTAAATATATGATCTTTGGAGTTTCTAATTTCATTAAATAAAATCGCTGTCTCACTCAAATGCCTGCTATTTACAGAAGAATTTTGATAACAACCAATTCAGGCATTTAAATCGCCAATAATCATTAAGTTTTCCAGTTCACCATAATTAACAAAATCAACTTAACTTTCAAAATCATTCATTAAAATTTTAAATATAAGTCTGTTATGCATAAAACAAAGTTTGACAAAACCTAAAGTTTTTTTTACCCCACATAAAATTCCACCACTAGCCCTGCCGTGTAAATTAGATCTAGTTGCATGTTCACACATTGTATAAAATTTTTTTTAAATACTTAAGATAATTATTTTCATTTTGTTCTTCTAAAAAAGTTTCTAAAAGAATAATTATATCGAAATTATTAATAAAGTTAAAAAAGTCAGCTTGTAAAAGTTTACTTTTAAGACCAGTAATGTTGTAAGAGCAAATTTTTAGACTTTGATAATTATTTTACTATGGCAGACGACAGATGCTTCCTAATGTGAATCTCCCCTAGGTGGTTGCCTGGGTTGACGCATAGGTGGCGCTTGCGTCGGTTGAGAGAAAGATGGCGATGATTCAGAGGAAAATAAAGTCCCTCGCAGCAGTCAACAATTCTGACCATCTGTCACCGAACATCTGTTTGATAAACGTCAATTCGGGTTTAGTTCTGACAATAAGACCTCGTGAATAATTTTAAACAAAAGTGAGTGTTATTAATTTGCAATTTATCGCCTTTGACCACAATTTTTGCATTTTGGTTAATATCCATTAGTTTACGTTTGTAATCCATAAGAGTTTGTCTCTTTTTCCGATGTAAAAGCGACTGTTCGCGAAAAATGCTAATCCCGGAATTTTTAAGTTGATGAGCCTTCGATATAATTTTGTCTACAATTTCAGTTGAAAGAAGTTCCATTATGACAGTTCCGCGTTGTGCATTGTTGTTGCGTATTTCTCGGGATTTTTTTACATCAAAAAGATCACCTTCGTTTAGCTTAAGAAGCCCCTTGCAAGTCTGTATTGCAAATTGAGTTGCATTGGTAAAGGGAGGTGAACCACGATAGAAACTTCGTTATGTTTACGGGATATGAATTCAAGCTGATTTTCCAGGAGGTCACATCTTTCGGACATCAAATTAATCTTTTGCTTAAGTTGAGTGTTGACAGCCCGCAAAGAGTCTATTTCAGTGTATAGCTTATTTATATCTTCCTTTGTAACGAGATCCCTAAGCTTTTCCGAAAAGATGCCATTGAGAATTATTTTCAATTCTTCGATAGATAATTTTCCAACTTCCATCGTGATTTCACTCATAGCTACCGAAGATTTTTTTGGCGGGTATTTGGTTCGGGTGATATTTGGGTAATATTTCACTTGTTACAGTTGTTTTTCATATGTATAAATTCAGTAGCGCAACAATTGAATTACTCGGAACTTAGTTATAGATAAAAAAAATATTCGTAGCTTACTTTGAGCGGCTGATTTTCAAAGATGAAACAAACAGAAATTGAAAAAAGAAGTTTTACGTTCTTTTTCTCCAGAAAATAACTTTAAATTTATATAAATTAAATAATTACACAACAGACTATAAATTTTACACTTTAACCTTTGACAGTTGAAATGACAATCAATTTGAATACATAATTTTTTGAAAAATCATTTCGTTCGTATTTTTTCTTTGTATGACATCAAAAACACTAATAACGTTCCATTTTTATCCAACTACCGTGTCGTCCTTTTATTTTTAATCGCAATTTTATATTGGTAAATACAAAGTATTCAAATAAAGCAATCGTTGGCACTGTCCGTATTTCGAACAAGGCGCGACATCCTCGCCTTATCAAACTTTTATAGCACATAGTAGCAGAGTGAGCTATCCCGAGACGAACCAAAAGAATTAAAAATGTGAATTTTCCCTTTAGATTAGAATTCGCAATGACAATCAACAAGTTGCAAGCCCCAACGATTTCTGTTAGCGGCTTAAATTTGGGGGCACTAGTACGATGACTTTGGCGCCAAGATATAATAACGGTTTTTGGTAGAGGGGCTTAACACAAGCATTTTTTACTATGGGAGAGGGGGTCTATCTCCCCCCGTTTAGGCGGCAGGGGTAGTTTAAAAAAAATATTATTTAAAATGGAAAAAAATAATTAAAAAATAACGGTGATACTTACAATTAAGTTTTATACATTTTTTTAAAGCCAACATTCTGTTTTATTAGCCAGTTTTTAATTCAAGTCAAAACTGTGCGTAGTTTTTAAAAAATTTAATTTTAAACTCAAAATTTGAGTAAAACAAGTTAAACGAAAGGTTTAAAGTGTAATTTTTCAATACTTCAAGATATCTACCATTGTTTTTATTTCAGAATTTATTGCTCTTATTTGTTTTTGATCAAAAACTGAAAACTAGATGATTTTATGTCTTTTAGTTTTTGAGAAAATTGAAAATAACCACAACTACTATTTTAATTTAATTCTTTTCTTTTTTGCTTGAGTGGTCTTATTTTGATAGTTACAATGGTAGGTGCGAGTTTGGATGTATGCAACAGTAAGGTGGGTGCGAGTTTGGGTGTATGCAACAGTGGGATCTGCAACCCCCCTGCTTGGGAACACTATAGGATTTGGGGTGGGTGCAAGTTGGAGTGCGTGCAGGGTGGGGAGGGGGCAAGGTTCGGTGGGTGCAAGATGGGGTACATGCAAAGTTTCTTTTGCATTTAAATAAGCTGGATTTAAGAAAAGTTAATTTACCCTAGGTGTATCTTAATCCATATTTTATTATTACTATCAAAATAAGACTAGTTAATACTTAAGCAAGGAAAAAGTAATTTAATTAAAATATTTTTTTTGGTAATTTTCAATTTTCTCAAGAACTAGAAGACATAAAGTCATCTAGTTTTCAGTTTTTGATCAAAAACAAATAAGAGCAATGAATTCTAAAAAAAAACAGTAGATAATTTGAAAGTTTTGAAAAACTACACTATAAACCTTTTTTTTTAATTTTTTTTGCATACATTTTTAGTTTAAAACAATTAATAAAAAACAAGCTAATAGACAAAAATGTTGGCTATAAAAAAAGGTATAATACTTAATTGTAAGTATTACCGTTATTTTTTAATTATTTTTTTCCATTTAATGTACATATTTTTTTAAATTGCCCTTACCGCCTAAACGGGGTGAGATAGACCCCCCCTCCCATAGTAAAAAATGCGTGTTTTTAACTGTTCTATACAAATCCGTCATTAAACTTTGTCGCCAAAGTTATCGTACTCTCCCCAATTTGGGCAATTTGTGTTGACTAAAGAGAGACTAGCAAAAGTAATCTTTAAAATTGTTTTTTCCTAATCAAGATCACGATATGGTACCAATTGACCCTTTTTGGTTAAAAACTTTCAAGCTGATCGTAAAGCTTGGCATATTTATAGTTAGAAACGTTTTTATATAGAAACAAATTCAAATGATTGAAATATATATATAATACAAATATGAAAAATAGCTGATTCATTCATCATGCCTCGTGTTTCTGTGTTTCCGAACATATTATTCAAAATGCAAACAAATTTAAGGGACACATATAGCATTCAGGTCTATGTAAATTGTTTATATAAAATAAGCATCATAAAAAGGAAAAAAATTATAATATAATACAATTAAGAACGTTTAAGGAATATCAATATTAGCCAATGTTCGAATTTTAGCTAAATGCCAATTTGAAATCTGATCTGATCTTTTTGAATAAATTGATATCCCAGCGCATAAACAAAAATAAATAAAGGTAAGATATCTAATATATTTTTATTAGATTAACACCAAACGAATTCATATAAATAAAACAAAATAACTATACTGCCGTACTACATTTATAGAATATATTAAAACAAAATTAAAATTGCTGTTTTGGTTTTATTAAAACTATAAACAAAAAATACAAACAAAAATGTATAATTAACTAAAAACCTGTTCGTTTGCGACATAATGAAGAAAGAAGACCCTGGTGGAATTGGTAGAATTTTTGTTGGAGCATTGTTTAAATCTGATATACGCCTTGGACGAGCTGAAACTATACCGTCTTCTGCTCGTATTTAGTTTTTGTTTTATTTTTTTTTATTGAATTTTGAATTTTAATTTTAATCAAATTTTCAGATACGCAAGAGTATGTTTAGAGAGAGCCAATTTTGAGAATGGAATTAAGAAGACATCAAAGACACAATGAAGATAGTAAAATGAAAAAATAAAGAAAAAGAAAAGAGAAAAATTAAACTTATAAAATAATGTTAAATACTTTTGTAATTAAAACTGATAAACCAAAAAATTATTTGTTTTAGAAGAAAAATATCGTCTTTATGAAAGCTCTTTAAAATATTCATCAAAAGAGCAAACTCAAGTCAGACACCACACTGTTATGGATGTCAACTGCCAATTGTTAAAAATCATTGAATCATTGACAATAATCAATCCTCAAGACTGTTAAGCCCTATCACAAATTCTATCGTAATCGGTAATTTTTACAAACCCCAAAAAAAAATGTTTACTATTATTAGATAGTGAAAAATCTCATACAGTTTTGAAAAACGAATGGATTTGGTGATAGTTTCTATTGGGATTCGTAAGAGTTTCCGAGTACCATTGAATTCATGATAGGGCTTATTAATAATTATTGATAGTTGACAACCGTAACATAAATTCATGTTTTTTTCAAAGCGCTTACGCTTTTATAAAATATTCACATCATTAAAAATAAAAACAAACAAAAATAATAGAACATACATAATTAAATATAAATAATATCAATAAAAAATATTTAAATTAAGAGCGAGAAAAAACTCAAATTACTAAAATTCCAAACCAAACGAACGCCATTTTGCTTTTCTTGATTTTGTGCTTTCTTTTTAAATTATACATAATGTTAAAAAATATTTTAAAGTCTAAATTTAAGTTAAAAGTTTTAGATTTTTTTTACATTTTTTGTGAAATAATTTGTTGCAAAAAAATGGTGATTTTAAGATTTTTTTTTGTTTATTTTTTTACCTGTTCTTATGTGAAAATATAAAAAACGCTGACCCACGTGGTATTGGTTTTTTTGTCTTCTTGACGCTGATTTCAGATATTCGCCGTGGACGTGCTGTTATTTGATCGTGGACTACTTCTGAATTGTATTCATATTTATTGAATGTGTATTTTGCAACAAATTTTTAAATAAATTTTATTTTTTTTTATGTTTAGTTTGGATAATTTTTGAATTATTTTTTTCTGTTTAATTTTTTGTGTTTTTTAGTCTTTTAACTGGGACTTTGCAATAGTTTTTTTCATTATTTAAAAAAAAAATTAATAAAACAAATAATAAATTTAAGTGATGAAATTTCATAGAAAAACATTACCTTCTTGTTCTTCTTCGTAGTCCTCGTTATCAAGGCGAATTTTCATTTCTGATAAAGTTTCTTCTTCGTCCCTGCAAGAAATTAAATATAATTTTTAAAACCATTGAAAGTTCTTTTTAGGGGTGTACGACTTTGAAATGGATTTTAACTTTAACATGAAATTTACTATATTCGAAAGATAACCTTCTGGATTTATAATTTAAATATGATTTTTGACATAATTATGATCGCCACAGATGGCTGGGACGTAACTTAATTTAGAGGTCCAATCTTGTATGACTTTTTTTCCACGGCGAATGTTGTCCTCCAAGTGGTCGTGCTTATTGACGTAGACTAGCGACTTCACATATCCCTACAGAAAATAGTCAAGCCGCGTTAAATCGCATGACCTTGAAGGCCACCCAGAGGGGTATCCAACGTAAAACTATGCGGTTACCAAACATTTAATTTGATAAATCAACTGTGGATGAGGGACTTGTTGCGCCGCGCCGTCCGTCTTGTTGAAAGCACAGCCCTTGCACATCATGGTTATTCAATTTATGAACTAAAAAGTGGTCATCACCATTGACTGAAACAATCAGGCTAGCATCGTTTTCAAACATTATAGAGCACAACAAAGTCTATTTTATTTATTTGTGGATTTAATGCTGTCTTAAAATAGACTTTAGGATTATAAACAATCCAAATACAGCAGCTATGTTTATGGACAATTTACTGGCTAGACATAATGGTGAAGCTGAAACTTGTGGCACTGTCAACGTTTAAAAGTACGAAAACAACACAGAACGCTGTGCAGATCCAATTCTTGCCGCACTTTACTATTGCGAACGTCCTTTGCTTCAAAATGAGCGTTCTTAATGACAGTACTTAATGACTACACTCGCAGACGTTATGTGACCGCCACGGCGAAGTGACTTTCGGTTTGCGATCTAATTGGTCATCCACTCAAAATAGTTAACTTTTCTCTATTTGAGTTCAAAGGCCCAAGAAAGTTTAAACAAAATTTTTTGTTGAAAAATTCTTTCGAAGCTGTTTTAAGTTTTACTTGTTAAATGTTCTTCTCTTAAATTAAATATTGTACTTACTTTATGCCTCACAAAACTTACATATTTTCTTCATCTTCCAAATCTCGACCATTCTGATCCATGCCTTCGTCTTCCTCACCGTCCATAATAGGCGAAGGACTATGTGATTTTTGTTTATTCTCATCAGTCTTTAAAATATATATATATAATATATATAATATCAAAATAATAATAAGAATAATCCCATAAAATGAATCTATTAATAAGGCATTTATTAACCTCTTCTTCCTTATCAACTGTAGTCAAGGAATCAGCATCAGCTAAATTATCCACAGCAATGGCCAAGAACACGTTCAACAGAATGTAATTACCACAAATAAATAATATAATGAAATAAATGCAAGCCAATATGCCAATTGATGCAACACCCCCATAAGCACGTATACCATCATACATCACAGCATTCCAATCCTCACCAGTAAGTATCTAGATAAAATTCAATTTATTTTTCATATAAAACCCTTGAAAGCGTTAGTTAAAACTCACTTGAAAAACAGTCAAAAGACTCTGGACGAAACTATCAAAATTCGGGCGAGGTTTTTCCTCTTCTGGTGCGAAATTAAATTTCCCACCAAACACTTGCATCCCCAATAAGGCAAAAATAACGATAAACAGAAATAGAAGCAACAAAAGCGACGCAATTGATTGAATTGAATTTAATAATGAAGCCACCAAATTCGACAGCGAACGCCAATATCTACAAAAGAACGAATTAAAAAAATATTTATCTGCGTTCCTTCAGAGAAAGGAAAAGGGATTAAATATTTATTGGTCTTATACAAACTTTGTGACTTTGAAGACTCGCAGCAAACGAACACAACGTAACACCGAAACACCCAGCGGTGGCATTATCTCAGTGTTGGTAAGGATCATCTCGGTTATGCTGCCGATGACAACAAAACAATCAAAACGGTTGAACAAGGACACAAAATAGCCCTGGAATCCCAAGCTGTACATCTTTAGCACCATTTCACAGGTAAACAACGCCACAAAGAATATATTCGTATTATCTGTTTGGGAATTAAAAATGTTTAAACATCTTCTTTGTATTTTTTTTGCACGCCCAAGTCCAATCGGCAGGTGTTCCAAGTTTATAATTCTGACAGTTGGAACTTGAAGTTCCTATACTTGTAAGATCTTTTTCAGAATATCACAAATTTGAATTTAATATTTTTTTGGCTAAGTCTGGTGGGCTTGATTTCGTTCTAAGCTCATAGTTGGTCAACTAAGGTAAGTGTCAAAAAGTATAAGTTATCAATATTGTACTACTGCTCCTGTTTTGACGAATTACTTATTAGAGCAGGTGTTCTTGTTTTGTATTCCATACTGCAATCAGACCCAGCTTATAAGCACACTCTGAACGAAAAATAAAATGAAAGACGGCAATCCTATTGACGCGACCATAACACTTTAATGGAGCTAAATGTATAGATCTATACTAAAAAGGATGACTTAGTTACGAACTTTTGGTCATCAAATTTATAATCTTCTGCCAACTGGACTATTAATGGGCTTCTGTTAATTTGACATTTCCATTCCTTACCTTGAAAATCATCCAGCCATATAGGTTGCTTGTAATGCTCTGTAGCTAGCACACCCGTATTTAAAAAAACCAAAATTATAATTAACCAATAAAATGCTTGTGACTTAACAGCTTTCCGGCAAGCTCGTCGCATCCTCCGATTCACACGATCCATTTCCTTTTTTTTCTTTCGCATCCATGACTCGGTCATTTGTTCTTGGCCTTCTTCGCCTAATTGATCATTTGAATCCATTTCGTTGGGCTGTTTTTGTTTGCCATCTTGTATTAAATTTCCATCGGCTTCAGGTTCGATATCTTCGGCTTGAGTTATCCAATCCAAATAACCACGTAAATCTTCTTCGATTTGTTGTTTTTCACGTAGTTTCTGAAAATCTCCACGGTTTTTCGCTTTTGTACGTTCTTTTGAAAATTCTCCCGACAACACACCGAGAATTAAATTCATGACGAAAAATGCTCCCAATATGACCATGGAAATAAAATAGGTCCATTGCCAAGTACTGCCCATGGCGTCTTGAATCTTAATTCAAAGATAAGACACAATCTTTTTAATAGGGAAAAAAATAAATGAATCGATGTTATTTATACATTATAGAGAACATCAGTCCAGCCTTCAAGTGTGACACACTGAAACACTGTTAGCATAGCCAATCCGAAATTGTCAAAATTTGTAATCCCAAAGTTTGGACCTTCCCATTTATCATAGCACTCAAATCCAGTTGGACAGTGATATCCTGAACTGCCACATGGGTGTGCGTCCTCCATATATTCACCTTAAAAAAGTTGTTCGAAATTGAAACAGGAATAGATGCAAAGGAAGTTTTTGGGAGAAAGCAAGAAGAAGATAGGATTAAAACAAAAGTGAAAAGCAGGTTCATACAAATGATCACTAGAGTTTCAAAAAGAAAGCCTTATAAATTAACATGCACGTATAGACAGTGGCGGACTAGGGCGAGCAGAGGGGCAGTCCGCATTATTTTAGTGCACCTGGTAGATATGAGGCCTCATGGAAAAGTCTTGGATAAAAATACTATGATATCAGTGAAAACATTGTTCTTAATGCTATGAAATTTTATTTAAAGAACGGTTTTATGCTCATGTCTATAGGGTACTCAGATCTCTTATAAAATATAACGATTTAGTTGCTATAGTTTTAACGTGGTTTTTTAAAATATAATTGCATTTTTATTGCTCTTTTGTCGACAGGAGCCCCAATTACAAAATGCAAGACTTTCATATTTGCTTATGAACAAAAAAGAACAAAATTGGTCAATCCGAAAACGCTCCCGATCATAGTTTAACGTTGGAAGATAAAGCACATATGTAGATATACATATGTAAGAATGCCAAAATATATTTTAGACTGAACTTGTGTATCGGTCTAAAGCCATATTCCGTTAGTTTTCTCAGCTCTTCAAAATATTGCTGTATGTAACGAAAAAAGAACTGCGTGCTGTGGTTCCAATGCTTACCCCGAAATTTACAGAACTAATAGACACAATATCATATTTGAAAATTGGCGAATACGGTGTCACATGGGACCTTCCAAAATATTTTAAAACATGCAAAAATTAGGACAGCTTTGAATTTGTAAGCTTCAATTGTAAGTGGGAATTTTCAGCTCCTTTACGGAGTCTGTCATTGGTGATGAGAATTTTTATTTTGCTAATTAAAGACTATTCTAAGATCAACGATGAGTTAAAATAGGTTGACTTATTTGCCTGTGTATGTACTTTCAATTGAAAGAACACACAAAATATAGATTTTAATGATTTAGTCGAAACATTTAGTGCAATTAAAGATTGATAGCACCTTTAAATAAGACCTTTTATTCATGTTGTTTTCTTATTTTTTTAAAACGGGTGTAAGCTTGCTTTACCGCCCGGGTTTCTCTGCCTCTAAGTCCGCCCAACATATATACGCTCTAAAATGTATCTTAAAAATATTCCAATACAATATTTTGATTGTCAACCGAAAAAGCCATTACTTAGCTTTTTAATTGTCTAACCTAAAAATCACTCATTAAAAAGAAGAATTTAATATTAAATCAAGGAGTATAATTTAAATAACATAAACATCATGCAAATTTTATGTTATGACGGTTATGCTTTGTTTCTTAAACTTAAGCACTTTTGTAAGACAAATTTTATACAAAGTGGCATACAAATTCTCAAGTTGCTTATTTTTATCTGTCAACTTAAAACATGTTAAATTGAAGGAGCGATCCATTATCGCAAATGTCAATCAATAAACTAATATTTTGAGAGTTTATATTTACGAAATTTCTTAAAATAATTGACAGTGCCGGATAGTAAAATATAAACACAATTCACTATTCATTCTCACCTAGTAATCAAATTAGATTTGCATTTCTTTTCTTCCTTTTTAAATGGTGTGATAGAGAATTCTTGAGAAATCGAATCCTAAAATTCTATCTCTGATTTCTGACAGTAAAAGTGAGAAATGTTTGTATATTTCTGAGAATACAGAAATCTCTGAGATAATTCAAATGACAGCTGAGTTTGACAGCACATCTCCTGTGTGCGAGATGGAGCGGGCCTACAATTTATATGCCCAATCTGAATGGCTAAATTTGAAAAGGCACTTTTCATGAAAACAATTACTAAGGAAGGGTTTGTCGATTCCTCACATTCCGAGAAAAAATCTTAAGGTGGCACAGGCAGGGATTGAACCCTAGACCTCTAGCATGACAGTAATATACACTAATTGTCACCCCACGGTAACTAGTAGGTAATTATAGAAATACAAAAATTATCTTTTTTAGAACTTTCCTCTGTCTGTTATTTTTAAGACTTTTCTTTTTAATTATAATTTTATAGAGTTCCCTTATTTATAAGCTAAGCAATTTTTGGAACTCTAGTCTCTCAGATCATTTGTTTTTTTTTGTATTTTGCTTGATTTTAATTTTCTTACCTGTAACATTATTCTGGCATGTTTTGTGCATCTTTCCCGAAAATAATTCTAATCCAATTATAGCGTAAATAATAATGACAAACAAGACCAATAGAGCAATATGCAATAAAGGCACCATGGCACGGAGAATTGAATTAAGTACAACTTGAAGACCTATTTGTGTTTTTGTGTTAGTTTAGTATTTTAAGTTTTATTTTGAAAGTTGTTTTTTTTACTGTTTTCACTTACTTGGCACACCCGATACCAATCTCAATGGCCTAAGTACTCTAAATGCTCTTAAAGCCTTAACATCGAATCCTTCCTTCATTAAATTTGATAACGCCGTACTTATCATACTGCGAAATGATTTTATAAAAATTATTAGTTTTTGCAACATACTCATGGTGAAATTAAGACATATGAATGGCATTTCATAGCATTTATACGAGTTGTATAAACAACAACAACAACAATAAAAAAAAAAAAACATTTAAATGTTAATTAAAAATTAATTTAAGTTAAAAGATAAAATTTGTATTTACCCTATAACAACAATGAAAAAATCTAACAAATTCCATCCATTTCTTAGATATGCACCATTATGTAACATAAATCCGTACGCTATGATTTTCATAACACATTCTGCAGTAAATATTACTAAAAAAACATACTCAATTTTTTCCTGTTGAAAGAAGAGATTTTTGTTGGTTCATTTTACATAATTATACAATTTTTTTTAACAAAGTGGATTCCGATAAATATATATATTTAAAATTACTTGAAAATAAGGACTTACCAAATACGCATTAGTTTGGTTTGAATCACTAAAAGGATACGGCGTGTAAACAGCTAAGGCAACACAGTTGGCAAATATGGTTAACAGAATTAAATATTCGAATGGTCTGTTTGTTTAAATGCAGGTTTTGGTTTTAATTTGATATAATTAAATTGGACGAGTTAAGGAAAGGCTAACAGAATATTTGTACTTCCTAAGTTTTTAAAAAACATGTTTACAAAAATAAAATCCCACATTGATTAAATAAATAAATAAAAATTAATATGTTATATATATCGATATTGCCTAAGTAAAAAAGTCCAACAGTTTTGAAATTGTAGTTCCACCCGTTTTTTGTATCCATCAAAACTTAAAAGTGAAATGATTTCGAAATATAAAAAGGATACTTCCATTCAACAACACTTATGCATAAACTCCGCAGGGGGTTTTTCACACCAAGACAAAATAAAGCCCGTACAGGCCGATCGGGTTGGGCTTTACCACCCCGTCGGACTGGCTTCTTTTGTGCTGCCGATGTAGTTGTCTTTTGAGCTGGTCCAATTGTTGTGCCATTTGTAGTTTCGGCAATGTTTGGAGTACCGATTCCACCACCGCCCATAACACTAGCAGTTCCTTCACCTAAATAAAAGAACACATCACAAATATGTGTAAAAAAGGAGGCCAAAAATCCTATATGCGGTTTTTATTATTTCGACCGAAAAAGTGGTATGAGTTCTTGATTTTATATGCATATTGTTTTGACCTTAACCAAAATTGTGTTTAACATTGTATGACTCATTTCGTTCCTAATATTGGAGCACCTTATAAGTTTTATTTCTATTTTTCGCCGATATAAGCTCATACTTCTTATATTTTTTTTGACAAAATCTTGTATGCGTTCCAAGTCTTAGCTCTTTGGGCTTCTTGATGCAAAAACAGCTGTTAAACTAAAACTCTTTTTTTTTAAGTTAAACTACAAACTTCATTTAAAATTAAAAGAATATATAGGATCTGTAAATTGTCAATAAATGAATATAAGACCAAGAAATCGCAGCACTTGAGTCTTTTCTTCTTGGCTTAAAAACAATTTTTTGAATGTAAGTTCATTTTATCAAAACAGAAAACTCACCGATTCCTCCATTCATGTGTTCAATATTATCGCCTCCATTTGACATACCAATATCATCATTCCTGTTACCCATCAATCCTTCTCCGACCCCTCCGCCTCCATTATTGGCCCCATTATTACTCGTTACTGCATTCATGGCTGTGGATATATTAATTTTTGTCTCCCAAACACCAACTCCAAAACCATCAACAACTGGAGTAAATAAATTTGTATGAACTTGTGACGAAAATGACGAATGTCCTTGCGAATGTTGACACACAACGCCAACGCCCGTCGTACTATTTGGGATTTGGCAACCAAAATTTGATGGTTCAATTAAACCGTATTCGTGTATACACGGCAATGGTCGCTCGGAATTACCGTACTTTTTAGAACTAGTTCGATTTATACGACCTACTTCGATTGTACTACTTATATCTATATCACTTTGATATCTACGGCGAGGAATTGTAGCTTCATCGTCGTCGTTGTCATTATCGTCTTCTAGATTGTCATCGTCGTCAATTTTATCACTAATATCTTTATTTCTGTCGCCTTCTGCTTCTTCTAAAATATCTTCAGTTGCAGGATCAGAGTAATTATGGTACTCACTTAAACTATCGCAATCGGTTATATCTTCCGGACGAATGGCATATTTGTTCTCACCGACAAAATCGTCGTCATCGTCATTATAATAATCACTACCGATAAAACTATTTATTACCCCAACACCGAATCCGCAAATAGTACTATTTTCACCGGTAATACTACAATTACTACTGTTACTACTACTTCCTCCGTCGATATTATAAGTACCGGCACTGGCACTAGCACTTGCGCTTTGGCTTGCACTCGCGCTAGACCGACGACGATGATGGTGCTGTGACGTCGAATGATCACTGTTATTGGTATTGGTACTTTTTACAGAACATTTGCGCTGCCCCAAAGCCGACGCTGTTGTTGCATTAAGCAAATCACTATCAAAATTGACACTTCGACTAGTTGGAAAAATATTTAGAACAGCGCTGTTGTTTAATGTTTGTTTATTACTGCTTACAGTTAATCTACTACTATTAATGTTATTGTTGTAAAATTGTGGTTGCTGTTGATGTTGTTGTGGTTGATTTGAATTATTTGTATAGTTACTATTTTTAACTAAAGTAGTATTTTTTTTCTTGGGTGTTGGATAACATTGCAAACATACAATAGATTTTTGTTTATGACTATTTTTTCTTCTTCCTCCTCTACAGTCATTACCATCTATAAATTCTCTGTTATTACTTCTATAATTAGGTGGTGGTTGTTGTTGATTGTGGACGTTTTTATAGATCACTTCTTTTGCATCTTTTTCTTGGTCTTCTTTTTTTCCCTTTTCTTCTTCTTTTTCTTCTTCTTCCTCTGCTTCTTCTTCGTCTTCTTCTTCTACTTCTTCTTCTCCTTCTTCTTCGTCGTGTTCGTTTTCTTCTTCTTCTTTTTTTTTTTCTACTTCTCCGTCGTCGTCGTCGTCGTCGTCGTCTTCGTCGTCGTCGTCGTCGTCGTCGTCGTCGTCGTCGTCGTCGTCGTCGTCGTCGTCGTCGTCGTCGTCGTCGTCGTCGTCGTCGTCGTCGTCGTCGTCGTCGTCGTCGTCGTCGTCGTCGTCGTCGTCGTCGTCGTCGTCGTCGTCTTCTTCTTCTAATTTATTATTCTCACGCTCTTCAAGTAATTTCGAATTTATTGTTACTTTATCTTCTTCAGCTTTATTATGATTTTGGCTTTGATGTGTTTGACTAACGGGTAATAATTTATTCTTTGTTAGGTGTGTGAGATGAATTGGTAAAATTGGTTGCAGCTCGATTTTGGTAGCATAGGAAGGGCAAGAAAAACAGCTTTGGCTGGTATGTTCCTTAAAACAAATATTACAATTACAAAAACAATCGCAGTTATCACTATTTGGATAGCAGCGAAAGCTGCTATTGTTTCTAGATATATTATATCTACAATGACTATTACTAGTTTTGGCAAACAGAGTTTTTCCGTCTTCGTCTGTATCAACGCTGTTTTCTTCTTCTCTTTTTCTTTCAGCACTGCTATCTTCGTAGTTTACTTTAGAAGATTTTGACTTACCAAAAACGACAATATTTTTGTGACAAAGTTTTTTTCTTTGATCAGCGGCGTCTTCGCTTTCGACTTTAACGTTGATTTCGACGTCGTCGTTCTCGTTTTTCGATTTTCGAATATCGTCGTTAGGACCAAATTCCGCAGCAACAGGACCATAAAATGTCGTTGAAAAATTTGAATTTCCTTTAGGTTCGAAGAAGTCCCTTCGTTTAGTAGAAGAAGCTGGTCGTTTCTCCTGAATATGGCCGCAAATAGTTGATTGACATTCAGTCGTTGATTTGACAACACTTCTTGGTTCTCGATCACTGCACCATTTACAAGGATGTGGCTGAAAGGTGGATGTTGAGTCTGAACTGCGACGTTTGCAGCTGGGATCTCGGTGACGATAGTTTCTGTTAGGTCGTATTGATGTTGACAACGATGACAGATACAATTCTGCTTCTTCGATTTCTGTTTCAATTTCAGTTTTGTTATTGTTATTAAATGATGGTAATTTTTGAAGTTCACTGGTGTTGGAGGTTGAGGGTGATATTGTTGTTGTGCTTCCAAGAAGTGGACTTCCGTTTGAAGCGATATTTTGTTGTCGATTAGATTGAAAATGTCGTTGCCTTTGTAGTTGTTGGCTAATGGAGCAGCTTTCACCACTTGTTTCTGTTGGTATTCTTTGTTCGAATTGTTGATTTGATTCTTGTTTCTGTTCTTGGGCAGTACTGATCTCTCTAAGACTTGAACTCTTGTTACTACTACCTTTTTCGTTATTACTATTTTTGGATTCCGCTGTTGGAATTTGCTGAGCTTTATTGGGCTGGAGTTCATACTGGTCCCCTAAAAAATATATAAACAAAATTTTGAAATTTTTGTATTTTGGAAACTTGCAGAAAAACAAAAGTTTCAAGGATCATAATATAACGAACTTTTTTTAAAGGGTCATTTATAGCCATAACAGTAAAATCCATCGGTAAATTTTGTTTGTTTTATTTTTGATAATGTTAGAGATTTATTTTTAGCAAAAGATCGATGCAATAAGATGAGTTTCAATATCAAGTATTTTTCAAAAGGAAATAATGCATTTGAAGTTAAACTTATTTAGAAAAAAAATTAATAATGAAATTTCATTTTTACTAAACAGCTGATTGCAAAATGATGGCTCTCCAATTTTGATGGCATCAGTAAACAAAATTACTGATCATTGCTGGGCGGCGAACAAATAAATTTGTTTGTATATTTTGTTGTTAAAAAGGTACAAACTCGTATCAATGTATGTTCGTGCTATGAACAAAAAAGGTTGCCATCAACGAAACATGAAAGTATTTTTAGCACTTAAATTGTTTGTTCAGAAAAGTATTCTGATTAAAACGAAAAAAAACAACGTATTTTTCATCATCATTAACCGTTTTTTTATAAATTATATAATTCAGCTGTTTAATTTGGATATCCATAAAATACATCACAACGAAGCCGAAAATTACGGTTTTCTATTTTCGTTATGTAAGGTTCATATATTGATGACATCAGCAAAATCGACAAAAAAAAACTTAAAATATTTATTCTAAAAATAAATATAAGAGAACAGAAACTCTCTCATCCAATAAAACAATTGGACCAATACAATACAACAAAATTATAAAAATGTAAATCCTGTCAATGAGTAAACGACTTTTTAATAACTGTCTAGAAGAATTTAAATTAACGTTTAAAGGACGATGACAAACAAGAAGTATGCACTCATAGTTTTCATCCGACACCCATACAGTGTCGTATCGTATAGTTCTGTAGAAAAAGACAAATTGTAAACCATCGCTTTACTATTGTGCTTCACTTTGATGACATAATTAAATTTCTGTCTTGATTTCCCAGAAAAGGAGAAGGTGTAAAATTATAAGGTATAGGAAAAAGGATGCACAAGGATATTTTCTTTTATTTTACGCGTATTGTTACATTTAAAGCTACGGGGATAAAATTTGTATACGAATAAGTGACCATTTCGTTCAAGATCAAGTCTATGCTGTCATCACGGAAGGAGCAACAAATAGCGCCACTATGCCGCCGCGCTGACCGTTTCAATGGAAAACCAAAACTTTGAGGGAACAACGAAGTGAATGATTTGTTAAGTATTTTAAAATAAAACACTTGAAGTATGTAAATAAATCTTATAAGGCAACGGACAAAAATGCAGAATGATTCCATTCGGGAGATGGTAGCGTTGGGCGGGGTTGGCATGATGTGGAGTGAATGTCATCACTGGCAAACATGTTACTTGAATTTAAAAAGCATGACCAAAACTACATAAGCCACCCATTTCAAAAATACACCAGAATGTACTAAAAACAGCTTGAAAATGTGTTTCATAGTCAAATTGTGTTATGCAGCTTTAAGATCGTTTTTTTCTCAAAAGTATTTAACTTTTAGAATAAGGTTTTCATAATTATAAAAAAGAGGCTGATATGCGACCCACACTGTAAATTTCCTATCCCGTCTGTTGATATGATATTTTGTGCAATTTAAACAAATTGTGAAGTTAATATTTTTCTCTTATTTCATAATAGTTGAGTCGAAAACCATTTTTTATCAGTTTTTTGTTGTTTGTAGGTTTTCGTGTTTTGTTAAAAAAGTTGTCAGTTACATTTTTTTAAAAAATTAACTGAAAATTACTTACATTTTCTTGAATATTATGAAATAGTTTGATTTCAAAATATATTTTTGTTAACGAGATTTTTAGTCGCAAACAAATTTTTACCAATTTTAGTTGCATTTCTTGAAAGTTTTTATTTCTTACATAGCAAACACAAATTGATTTTTTCTCCTTAAATTTAGTACAGAATGAAATTATTTTGGAAATCCATCGAATATTCATTTTTACCAATTTTGAGTACTATTTTTTGGAGATTTTAATTTTAATGAAAAAAACTGACTGCTGTGTTTTTATAAAAATTTTACTGAATTTTGAAAGAAATATTTTCTATAAGATGAAATTAGTTTGAAGCCAATATTTTTAATTTTTGAAAATATATTTAAGTCGAAAATCATTTTTTACTAATTTTAAGTAATTGTTTTGTAGGTTTTTATTTATTGTAAAAAATAAATATCTACTCGATTTTTCTCAAAATTTTACCAAATTTCAAGGAAAGAAAATCATGTTACCCATCGAACTATTTCGTCACGGCGAATGATGCAAGGAACGTTTAGTTTTTGTATGAAAATGTCCCCCATGATACTTGGTAAACAAACAGTTGAATTCCGAATACTTCAATACTACATAATGCATCCATTAAAAATTTCTCAACTTTTTTTGTACTCTCCGAATTATTTTAGAAAAAGTTAACTATTCACAAACAGTTTTTTTTCAAATTTAGAGGCAATACGGTTGTACATTTATGGAAGTTCCATCGATATTTTTAGCAAAAGATCGATGCAATAAAATGAGTTTCAATATCAAGTATTTTTTCAAAAGGAAACAATGCATTTGAAGTTAAACTTATTCAGAAAAAAAATTAATAATGAAATTTCATTTTTACTAAACAGCTGATTGCAAAATGATGGCGTTCCAATTTTGATGGCATCAGTAAACAAAATTACTGACGAAATCAACAGATATAGCTAATCTAATTTAATGACGTAAATTTTGTGATTGCTATAAACGCTCATCAGTAATCATTTCAGATCCCTCTTGTTTTAATTTTTACAGATGGATTTTACTGATAGATATAACCGAACCCCAAGATACTTTTATCCATTCTACTGTCATATTAGGTTCCATTAAAATTTTAAAATGGAGAGTACATTATTGCTGGTACAAGGCTAAGAAATTACCTAAGTTTTAGGTACTAAGTAACAAGTACAGAGATAGAGCATTCATTTGAATGATTTTATAACTTTAATTTTTAATGAGAAACTGAAAAGAAGTTCTCATCATTCCTTTATTTATTATCCACTTAAAATAAAAATATGAACATGGATTACCGATAATATACACTTTGTACATTGTATAGTATAGTAAAAATAATTCAGGTGTTACTAACCGATTTATTCAAACGCTTTTATATGTGGGTGGCTATTGGTGAGTGGCGTATAAAGTCCTTAACCACTTCACAATTTCTCATCACTACATCTCCCTTCTCATATCTTACCAAGTTACTCTGATGGTGATACGAATTATAGACAGACATATTCATCTCTTATCCATCAATTTTCATAGACACTAATGTATCTATAAATTTCCATGTGCTTTTTGTGGATCGATTAATCATTGCTGGGCGGCGAACAAATAAATTTGTTTGTATATTTTGTTGTTAAAAAGGTACAAACTCGTATCAATGTATGTTCGTGCTATGAACAAAAAAGGTTGCCATCAACGAAACATGAAAGTATTTTTAGCATTTAAATTGTTTGTTCAGAAGTATTCTGATTAAAACGAAAAAAACAACGTATTTTTCATCATCATTAACCGTTTTTTTATAAATTATATAATTCAGCTGTTTAATTTGGATATCCATAAAATACATCACAACGAAGCCGAAAATTACGGTTTTCTATTTTCAAATTGAAAGATAATGTATTGACCAATGAATATTTACTTATGTGCATTGGAAAAATTAGGTTTTCCTTTGGCTTTTTTGGGTTTTCTATTTTCGTTATGTAAGGTTCATATATTGATGACATCAGCAAAATCGACAAAAAAAAACTTAAAATATTTATTCTAAAAATAAATACAAGAGAACAGAAACTCTCTCATCCAATACAACAATTGGACCAATACAATACAACAAAATTATAAAAATGTAAATCCTGTCAATGAGTAAACGACTTTTTAATAACTGTCTAGAAGAATTTTAATTAACGTTTAAAGGGGCTCCCTGAAATTACGCCATAGGAAATTACGCCAAAAACTGTTTTGGAAAAAAAGCCCAAAAAATGTTGGCGTAAAAAAATAGGAAAAAGGGCCCATAAACAAAAGGGAAAATACGCCAAAAACTGTGGAAATTACGCCAAACTTTTGGAAAAAGAGCCAAAATACTAAAATGGAAAAAACGCTAAAAAAAATAAGAACTTTTTGGTGTAATTTCCAAATTAGTTTTGGAAATTAAGCCTTAAAAGAATAAACAGAGCTTTTTCTGGCTTAATTTCCAAAATTAATTTGGAATTAAAGCCCAAAAAGTGTATAAAAGAATCTGAACGTACGACGTAACATGGAGCGGCGCGGTAAAACCCGTACGGCGCGGCGCCGCGCGCAACGCGCCGCAACGGCGAACGGTAGCGCGAGCGAACGCGACGCGTTTTATTTATTTGTTTTTGTTCCGTTACGTAAAAAAGTTTGCTATTTTTTGTTTACCACTTATAATTTCATAATCAAAACTTTCCATTTTGTCCATCACTTTATGAAAATGCTCTTCAACTCGCGTTAGGGAAACAACAAACTATCAATTACTACTGATCACGTTAAAAAATTTAACATAAAATATGCTCTTCAAAATTCGTGAAAAACATGTAAAATACTGTTATTTGCCGTTATATATTTCTGTATACCATATAAATACATTCGACAAATATGTACTTTTTTGTCTTTTTTGTTTTTGATTTGGAAGAACGAACGGTTAATTTTCTGGCTTTTTTTCCTTATTCGATTAGGAAAAAAAGCTAAAAAGTTTGTTTTGTGGCGTATTTTTCTTTAAGATTTGGAAAAAAAACAAAAAGTTTATTTTTGGGCGTTTTTTCCTTTTTTGTTTGGAAAAAAAGTCCAAAAGCAAATTTTTGGCGTTTTTTCCAAACAAAAATTGTTTGGCCTTTTTTAATTATTCTAAAAGGAAAAAACGCCAAGAAGTTTTCGGAAAAAATAGCCAAAAAATCCGGAATTAACACCAAACTCTTTGGGTTCTTTTTCCTAGGAAAAAAAGCCAAAAAATTGTATGGAGAATTTTTGGCGTTTTTTCCATTTTATTTTTTTGGCGTAATTTCCTATGGCGTAATTTCAGGGAGCCGTTTAAAGGACGATGACAAACAAGAAGTATGCACTCATAGTTTTCATCCGACACCCATACAGTGTCGTATCGTATAGTTCTGTAGAAAAAGACAAATTGTAAACCATCGCTTTACTATTGTGCTTCACTTTGATGACATAATTAAATTTCTGTCTTGATTTCCCAGAAAAGGAGAAGGTGTAATATTATAAGGTATAGGAAAAAGGATGCACAAGGATATTTTCTTTTATTTTACACGTATTGTTACATTTAAAGCTACGGGGATAAAATTTGTATACGAATAAGAGGCCATTTCGTTCAAGATCAAGTCTATGCTGTCATCACGGAAGGAGCAACAAATAGCGCCACTATGCCGCCGCGCTGACCGTTTCAATGGAAAACCAAAACTTTGAGGGAACAACGAAGTGAATGATTTGTTAAGTATTTTAAAATAAAACACTTGAAGTATGTAAATAAATCTTATAAGGCAACGGACAGAAATGCAGAATGATTCCATTCGGGAGATGGTAGCGGTGGGCGGGGTTAGCATGATGTGGAGTGAATGTCATCACTAGCAAACATGTTACTTGAATTTAAAAAGCATGACCAAAACTACATAAGCCACCCATTTCAAAAATACACCAGAATGTACTAAAAACAGCTTGAAAATGTGTTTCATAGTCAAATTATGTTATGCAGCTTTAAGATCGTTTTTTTCTCAAAAGTATTTAACTTTTAGAATAAGGTTTTCATAATTATAAAAAAGAGGCTGATATGCGCCCCACACTGATAATTTTCTGTCCCGTCTGTTGATATGATATTTTGTGCAATTTAAACAAATTGTGAAGTTAATATTTTTTTCTTATTTCATAATACTTGAGTCGAAAACCATTTCTTATCAGTTTTTTGTTGTTTTTGTAGGTTTTCGTGTTTTGTTAAAAAAGTTGTCAGTTACATTTTTTAAAAAATTAACTGAAAATTACTTAAATTTTTTTGAATATTATGAAATAGTTTGATTTCAAAATATATTTTTGTTAACGAGATTTTTAGTCGCAAACAAATTTTTACCAATTTTAGTTGCATTTCTTGAAAGTTTTTATTTCTTACATAAACAAGCACAAATTGAATTTTTCTCCTAAAATTTAGTACAGAATGAAATTATTTTGGAAATCCATCGAATACTCATTTTTACCAATTTTGAGTACTATTTTTTGGAGATTTTAATTTTAATGAAAAAAACTGACTGCTGTGTTTTTATAAAAATTTTACTGAATTTTGAAAGAAATATTTTCTATAAGATGAAATTAGTTTGAAACCAATATTTTTAATTTTTGAAAAGATATTTAATTCGAAAATCATTTTTTACTAATTTTAAGTAATTGTTTTGTAGGTTTTTATTTATTGTAAAAAATAAATATCTACTCGATTTTGCTCAAAATTTTACCAGATGTCAAAAACGTTATTCTTTGTTGCATAAAATTATTTTGGAGATAAAATCGGTTTTTGTTTGTAAGTTATTTGAGGTTACAATTATATTTTTTTGTATTCATAAGAAAACCGTTAATTAATTTTTTTTTCAGTTTGGTATCACGTCACAATATAAAATATAAAATTTAATTCAAGTCGCCAGCGTTATTAGTTCGTAAAATATTTTGGGTTAGTCAAAATTTTAATTTTTTTTTTTAATTTGCTATGTTAAAAAAACCCCCACTCAATTTTGTTGAGAGTCCTTCCTGAACTTTCTGCATTATTATATATATATATTATATTTGAAATCAATATCTCTACTGGTTCTTGAGATATGGACGACAAAAAAAGCTTTCCAAGCGTACGCGAAAACATCCCTCTGAAAATCTTTTATTTAGAGCCCAGGGACCTTGAAATGTCGATAAATGTCAAAATTTTCCATTCGGCAAATCGGACCGATTACAATAGCTTCCTATAGGAAGTTAATTGTGCGGGACCAGAGGAAAATAGCTTACCCAAAACTAAATTTCAAGGAAAGAAAATCATGTTACCCATCGAACTATTTCGTCACGGCGAATGATGCAAGGAACGTTTAGTTTTTGTATGAAAATTTCCCCCATGATACTTGGTAAACAAACCGTTGAATTCCGAATACTTCAATACTACATAATGCATCCATTAAAAATTTCTCAACTTTTTTTGTACTCTCCGAATTATTTTAGAAAAAGTTAACTATTCACAAACAGTTTTTTTTTAAATTTAGAGGCAATAGGGTTGTACATTTATGAAAGTTCCATACTCACAAATGGTGAAAGGAAATTTGTGTTTTGACAGTTCTAGATCAAGATATATTGATTCAATTTACCCATGGAAAACCCAAAAGTTTCAGGTGTATGTAGCGCCAGTGGAGAGTGAGTGTACTGTCGTAATACGAACGTACCAACAAAACAAAAAAAAAAGCCTTTAAGCAAATTTATCTTTAAAAATCTTAATCTAATTTCCTTCTTTCAGATACAGTGGTACAATTTTTGTTCTAAGAAAAAACATTGTAAACGACCCCAGCAAAAAAATCCTACATCCATTGGTACCTATATTTATTGAAACAGTTGACATTTGTGGCCAACTTACAAATTACTTATTATACACACTTCGAATTCTACTCATGCACTTCCGTTTTCACTTCCATCCTCAGTCCTCGCCCTCAGCCACGGTGTCAGCCCCCAAGGGGTTAAGTATAGCAAATGTGCAATAATATGTGACTCTATATTCTCAATCAGAGCTAAGAGGTTGAATAGGGTTTTTTCTTTATATTGTAGGCTTATTATTTTGATGACGATGTAGATGATGAATCTTTACTTAATTAAATTAAAATGCAAGATATATCGAGATATAAATACGAATTGACTAACCACAAACAACAAATATGTACATACATACAAATGTAGATACATGAGTTAGTAGTGCTCACTGCCATCGAGCAACAATTGCGTCAGGAAAAAAATTAATAAAATCGAATCATCGAGTTCTATAATATGTATAATGTAGTGTACCTACATATTGTTATACCTACATACGTATACTTATACAGGGTGCCCCATAATGAGTGTTCCACAATGTATATGGTGGAAGGTCAGTTTATGACCTGATAGAATTTGACGGTAATTTGCCTTTATCTCATCTCAACGGTTTTCGAGAATAGGTTCTTTTAATTGAATTTGTAATACACCTACTTCAATGTCAGTTTTTTGCTCACGCTTCATTTTACTTGCGACATACAGGAACTACATATACATATAGCAAGTTTTGCATTTGTAAAAAAATTCCTGATTTTAATCAAACGTGACATTACGATGGTAGAGAATTAAAAAAGGTGGGTCCCCTGACTCCATCCAGCCGTCTGTCTGTCTATCCCCGCACCTAACGCCCAAACCATTGGGTCGACTGAGTTTAAACTTGGAAATTAAGGGCTTAAGCAGGTTCGCGTAAGCATTTTTTTTTTTATTTTTTTTTGTCAGATTTGTCTAATTTATTTTCTTAACTTGGCTTTTGTACTCCAGATTTTTTTTTTCAGAAACTCATGAACCGATTTCAAAGTATTTTCTATGCACTAGCTCTCATATTGTATAAATAATATTTAATGATAAAAAATGTCAACGTTTTTGTTTTGGATTTAAAAAAAAATGTATTGATTTTTTTCAAAATTCGATATCTCGAAAGCGGGTCAACATTTTTTTAAGAAAATTAGATACAAAATGTTATAAAAGCTGGGCCCTTATTATGAAATACGAAACGAACGGCAGAAAAAACGAAACCCAGAAAAACGAAACTCATTGCGTAGAGCAATCATAATCATGAGAAACGAAAATAATCAAGAAAATGTTGCCAGCCAAAAATGAAAAATGGTATTTATTTGGTATATTTGTTTAGCATTCGTTGTAGGCCTAAATATTAGAAATATCTTATTTTTATGTTTTCACCATTATATTTATTATTTAACTCACATTTTTTCTCCCTCATCAAAATTAAAACCAAACCAAAAAAAAAAACCAAAACACAATAATGTTTGACACTTGACAGTAACCCGCCAAAACAAAAGCTGAACGAGTGCTTAAAGGCACTCGTAAATAAAAATACGAGTATCGTTTTTTTACGATTCTCGTAATCGCAATTTCACAAATAGTCCGTATTAAAAACGATTATCGTTTTTCATAATAACCCCCCATACCAGAAATATTTTTAAACAAAATTTGTAAAATTGTATATATATAGGTACAAAAATTTTCCAAAAAAGTTATGAAAAAATTAAAGTTTTTTTAAGAAATTAAACGCCATCTAAATTTTTGAAGGCAAATTTTTTAAACTTAAATTAAAGCTTCTATTTTTAAACAGACTCCTTGGATACGTTAGCAAGTTCGTGGGATCCAGTCGTTCGTTTTATTTGTAATGTATTTTGTATTCTAAAAAAACTTTCATGTAGAACAATTATTGTAATTCGATGAAATTAATGAATATTTAAGCTTCAATCAAACCCAATTTTGCACAAACATTTTCAGACACAATTATAACTATTGTATTACTTAATGTGATTTGTTTATTTTAATTTTTTGTCTTGTTTTTAATCTTTCTAAAAAGACATAGTATTTACTTAGATAGACCCAAGACTACACAAACTTGGTTCAAAACTGTTATCGGCTTTTAGTCTTTTGACAAAACATTTCTACGGGGTATGTTGTATATCGTTTCAAGATGTAGTTTTATTGTGGTGCAGTTTTTGGTCAACTCATTTAAATATCATATATTATTTATATACGATTTATCCGTTATTTAAATTAATTATGCATTAAAAACAAAGCAAAAACCTTAACAGATAAATTGAGCCCAATCTTTAACTAACTAATACGAGTACATACAGAGATTCTTTTTTCCAGTATTTCCCACTCTTTGTAATATGAATTGGTATTTCCCTAGTAAATATATCAAACTTTTGAAATGTATTATGAGTCAAAATATCCCTTAACAATAAATTGTATGATGATTTTGAAAAGCACAAATCTTTCTCTTTCAGATACAATTTAAAGCATTTTAGTATCTTACTTAGTTTCTGGAAATTCTCAGTAGTTATGAGTCTTTATTTGACTCTATATGAAGTTTCGAAAAAAACTTGAATTTGATGATTTCATAGTTTTGGAAACTACGTTTTGGGCTTAATGTTTAGTGCTGATTTCGAATCAAAACTCTAATTTTAAGTATTTTAATTTTGTTTTAATTTTAAAAACTTGATATAATAGAATTGTTTAGACAGATTCGTAACAAAAACAAAACTTGCTTTCAAACCGTTTAACCTTTTTCTGTTGAAAACCATTTTAGCAAAAATGGTTAAGCGTTTTTTTTTAGATTTTTGTAAGACAGGTGAAATCTAATAAATTTTGAAATTTCTTCGACTGAAAAAAAAAATACTTCTTTAATTTTAAAAGGTGGTACCTATCTCAAAAACCTGACGTGATAAAATAATTTTGAAAGTTGGATTAGAATTAAGATCACCAAAACCCATTGCAAAAGCGTGTTTTTTTTAACGCCAGTAAGAAAACCTTGTCGACTAGTGTTATTATTATTATTTTGTTTTTGTTTAAAATAATCACACAAATTATTGTAATGATTCTTCTTAAAAGATTGAAGTGCAAAATTGCTTTGATATAATTCTAAAAGTATTCAAAAATGTTTAGAGAAATAAGCATGCTAATCAGATTCTTCCAATCAATCATTATATAATATTATACTGCAAAGAAACCCTTGTGATATGGTAAAGAGCCACAAAATGTTATTGGGTTTATAACCTGAGCCTTTAAAACATATTGTTAAAATTAGGAACTTTACTTTACTAACATTTAACTTTTGTTGTTCTCACAGATAATACCAAACCATTTCCATCTTATTCTAATGAAAAAACTTTCACACAAACTAAAAATATATTATGAGATACATTTTGAATAATTTCCCAATAATTGTTTGGTAAGTAAGGTACTGTAAGTCAAAATACTGTATTAAACGATTCTATATATACAAAATACTGTAAGTCTAAATTCTGGTTGGTGACTTATTTATAGTCATAGCATATGCCAAGCGGATTGGAAATTGTAAACGTTTGAATGGTATAGGCGAATGTGAAGGAATCATTGGGATCCGTGGTAAAAGTACAACTTCACCTTGAAATTTTCCACTCAAAATAGTGGCTTCAAGAATGTTGCCCATGATTTTTTTTACAACTAATCGCGTGCCATTACACAATTTTGGGGCATTTAAATTTCGAAGCAAAATTATAGGTGAGCCAATTTTCAGTCGCAAATTATGTGGTGGCATTCCAGGTAAATCTAGTGAATTTAGAAACTCTACAGGATAGTTGACAACTTCGTCAGGATCAACAACAGTGTCAATCGATTTAAATGTAATTTCATCACCAGGCAATGACTGTTGTATTTTAAAATTGATGGCGTCAACATCTAAATTTGTTGGGGCTAAAATAGCTCGCTCTCGCAGCCATTCATGATTAGTATAATTATGTCTTAAATCTGGAAAGATACTTGTTATTAACTCATCTTTGGTAGCCACCATGTTGCAAAAATTCTCCGGAAGTCGAATATATTGTGTATCTTCATACAATTGAATTTTACCGTTGCCAATGTCTAACAATTGTTCAGAGAATCCTGACGCTAATGGATCATTTTGAAGTCGAACGCGCATATTAATAGTAAGGCATAATTTAGTGACACTTGGCCATAGATAAGACTCTTTCAAACATGCGTTTATTTCGTCTGCATATGTCGCGCGTGGAATGACTGGTAATGTTTGTCTGAAATCACCAGACAGCAGCAGTAGAGCACCACCGAAAAGCCGAGCATTATTTTTGATATCTTTCAGGGACCTGTCGAGAGCTTCAAGCGAATGCTTGTGGGCCATTGTACATTCATTCCAGATAATAATTTTACATTTTCTCAAAACTTCAGCCATGCCTGAATGCTTCTTTATGTTACACATTGCTTCGGGATTTGTATGAACGTTCAAAGGTAATTTAAGTGCTGAATGCGCAGTCCGTCCACCATCAAGCAACGTTGCTGCAATGCCTGATGAAGCAATGGCCAATGCAATATGATTTTTAGATCGAATCTGCGCAAGTATCAGTGCGATAAGAAATGTTTTACCAGTGCCACCTGGAGCGTCTAAAAAAAAGAATCCACCTTGTTGTGCTGCTATTGAAACGTTAATTTGATCATATACATTTCGTTGTTCAGCAGTAAGCAATTGTTCATTTTCCGCAACAAAAGTAGCCAAAGAAGTCTTATCGAACTGGTGTTCACGTTGAACATCGCTGTTGATGATGTCTACTGCTGGGCGATTCGGCGCTGGCATTCCAAAATGGATGAGCGGCATGTTTGAAATAAGAATACAAATATCCTCAATCATTATTAATGACTCGTTGTATATTTCGGCGGAGAATTCAATATTAAGATTTTGATTAGTAATTCTAGTCCGATGCAAAATATCCTCACTCATTGAGTCTTTATATTTGTTCCACAGAGCAGATGCATCAGACGGAAAACACGTTGTCAATATTATTGAAAATAATTGACGAATTTGTTGTGGAGATGAGCTCAGTGCTGCATCTGCAAGTGTGAGATCGCAATGGTTATCATCCTCCAATAAATGTAACTCACGACACGCATCGAAGAAAGAGTCGTATGAAGTACCATTGACTTTTCGCAAATATTGGAAGGACGTCGGTCCAGGGACGTTAACCAGTAATAAACGCAAAAAAAAAACATTTCAAAATCAACAACTACTAATAAATTAAAAATTAATTAAAAAAACATTGTCCAGCGGACAAAATTGTGAATCTAAACCATTCTCAGATCCCCTTGAACACACACAAAAAATTTCATCAAAATCGGTCCAGTCGTTTAAGAGAAGTTCAGTGACATACACACTCACAGAAGAATTATATATATTAAGAATAGACCATATACATATTTGTTTGTGAAATCAACAAAACGACAATGGTTCGTAGAGTTGGTTTTAGAGTTCATAGAGTATAGTTTTATTAACAATGACTTCATAAACAGGGTGATTGGTATAAGGTGGGACAAAAGGCTAAATCATGTAGATTGTGTTAAAATAAATAATGGCAGCTCTACAAAGTCATTTTGAAAAGCCAGAAACCTATTCTCTAACTTTAACTTTCGACAGTTTTATTATTTAAGAAAACTAAAACAAAAATGTTTTTTTTTTTTTTTAATTCTCAAACACTGATAAATTTTTCAGTCATCTTTCTGTTTTTTCATTGAAAATAAATAAGAGCATTTTATCTTTTTTTACTAATTTCTTTTTAGGTACAAGCTTAAAAATTATTCACTCAAACAACGGTATCTAAAAATAAAAGTATCTAATGAATGATTTTCTGGCTTTTCTTTTTTGTAAAACTATTTAGACCTTGTCTTGATGGACAGCTTTGTTCAAAGAAAATCTAATAACTAAAACAGTTACTATTTAGTTTTTAAAATTTGTACAAACCTATAAGGTTAAGCGTACATTTTTTTCAACTTCCTTGGCAAATAATCAAAGACAATTTTTAAGCTCTTACGTGAAAATATACGATTTTATGGTAAGTGTGTGAGTGATCCGCCTTACTAAAGTCTATATCCTTCCCTTTCACGACAACTATGCGACGCAAACTTCCAAATCGAATAAATCTAATAAATCTTTTTATGACACATTCTTTGTTTTTTTTTAAACAAAACTAAAAAAATTTAATTTTAAAGATTGCTCTTAAGAAATTAAATGTACGACTGAGTCGTACGAACATGCTCATGTATCCAAAGAGTCTGTTTACAAATATTTCCTGTATCCTAAGATTAAAAAATGAATCTCCAAAAGAAGTTTGTTTTCAAAAGAGTCATTTGATTTCTCAAAAACAACCTCAATTTTTCAAATTTTTTATTTGAAATTCGTTAGAGCGTTTTTTTTAAATTAATTTTATATAAATGAAATTTTTCAATTTTAGTTTAAAAATATTTTTTATATGCAGTTCTTAAGAGCTTATCAATATACATTTTACATTTCAATTCCGTACAAAAATGTAAGATATCAAATTTTGAAAAAAAAAATTGTATATTTTTTTGAAAATCAAAAATAAATACAATAAAATTAAAAAACAATCTATGGGTTTCTTTTTGAGAAAACTGGATTTTTTTATTTTTGACCAACAAATTTGTATGGGGACTTTTGTTAGTTAAAGTCTTCAAAATGAAAAAAGCGACTAACGCCAATCGGCTCAAAACCTTAATTTGCAAATTTGAAGTAAATGGACACAATGCTTTGGGCCAGGACAGACCGACGGAATCGAGGGACCCACTTTTTCGATTGATTAAAATCTCGAGTTCGAATTTGTTTACGAATGCAAAACTTGCCATATAGTTGCTTTGTGTCGCAAGTAAAAAACCACCCACTTATTTTGTTGAGAGTCCTCTCTGATCTTTCAGTGTTTTTATCTGTATAGCAAAACTTGTTTGAAGTCGATATCAAAACTCGTTCTTGAGATATGGATGACGTGAAATGTTTCCCAAACGTAAGGACGTACAAACGTACGTACACACGCACACACCGACATCTCTCTAAAAATCTTGTATTTAGATTCTGAGACCTTGAAACGTCGAGAAATGTAAACATTTTTTTAATTCGACAAATCTGACCGATTACAATAAATTTTATGGGAAGTTAATGAATTAGGTAGCGCAACACTTCAGAAGTAGGGCCTAGTGACTAAGAACTCTAAACCATTCTCGCGTCCGAGTCTTGTCAGGGATGGAGGAGACCGAATCCGAGCGTCTAATTTAAGAAAGCACTTTTCATCGCAGGAATTACTCTTGGAGCATTTGTCAATTCCTCGAAAGAATACAGTACCTGGGAAAAACAACAACAGGCAGGGATTGAATCCAGGGCTCCTAGTATGACAGACCTACGCGGTAACCATCACTCCGGACGGGTAACAGAAAAAGTACGAATACGCCAGTATAATTTGTGCCTATTTATAAAGTGAGCATATCCAACGCTTAAGGTGAACTAGATTCAAAATTTATATTAATACTTTTTGTTAAAGAGCAATAATCTTAAGTAAGACTCTATTTCCTCTCTTTATATACATACATCCTTACATTTTTTCGTTCGATATTTTGTAGAATCGATTCTATTAAATCTCGAGTGATTTAGTTATATTTCAACGAAGAAAATTCAGACTCTCCTTTGGTTAGCTCTTGTGATAAATCTTACTTGTTTGCAAGGCTGTTCGCAGAAAATTCCACCTTACCAAATAGGGTCTCCCCCAGTTCTTGAACGCGTAAACGATTCTATGGGACCAATCTTTTTTCGTACTCGAACTGTGGCGAGAGTTCTCAAAGATCTCAACATTCATAAATCCGCTGGTCCGGATGGTATCCCCATCTTTTCCATCTATCCTATTCTCCTGGGTTCGTTCCGAGTAGTTGGAAAACTGCATCTGTTCAGCCAATCCCAAAAAAGGCGAATCTTCTTTTCTACAATACAAAATGAATGCTGCCATTTGTCATGCCTTATTAACTGTCTTAGCCAAGCCAAGACAGACAAAAACTACAACAACTATGTAAAAAAGAAGGTAATAACTCAAAATTAAATAAACCTTCATAGACGAGGGCAACTGTGCAGAAATAAAATACACAGAAATTAAAATAGCAAAAATAAACCAATTTGGGGATTTCTTTTCAGAATTTTTATAATTACTATACAGATTCGAAGTTTAATAAAAAAAATATAAGCCAATATTGAGAACATTTTTAATTATCAAACCCGTTGTATTGGAATTTGGAACGTCCTGTCCTAGAAAAGCTAGCAAAACAGTAAAAGCTCAAGGGTATAACATTAAAATACTCTGTATGTGTACCAAATTTGAATCTTAACGGACTATCCAATTGGTTTTAGCTCGATGAGCATTGGTGAAGGATAGTTTACCAAGAACTTTCTTGGACTTATCCGTCAATCATCGGTCGACTTGCTCTTTTTACATCAAATCAATACTTACAGGAAGTAAACAGATTTGATAAACGAAAATCCAAAATTCACTTGCTTTTGCTTTTCGGTTACGGCTTTACCTTAAGCTCCTGAGCCAACACATGTGGCTGAACAAACGAAAGCTAGAGTTTTTAAGCTAATGCTAGAATTTTCTAGCTAAAGCTATTTAGCACTAATCTTTTTGATCTCATGAAAAAAAGCTTAAACTAGAACTCTTTAGTCCAAAAATTACTTTAATTTTTCTTTATTTACAAGGCCTATTACAACAGTCTTAATTAAAAACATAGAGTAATTAGGTCTGTTTTAGACATGGGTACGAAATGTACGCAATTTTTATGGATAGCAGGAACTTACTTGCAATCGTAAAATTTATTTACATAAATTATTGAAATTCGAAAGAATAATCAATTTAATCATATCATATTATTTTTCTTTATTAATACTCAACACACTAACTGACACGCCTACTGGAGACAATTCCAAAATGAATAAACTTCTGACTCTTACTTAAACTAAAGTTGTACTTAAAATAAATGTAATTGAAAATTAAATTTTTGAAATTAATTTTATATTTTAAAATTAAATTAAAAACTATATAATCACAATTTTTAAAAAATTTTCCTGACATTAAAAATAAATTGAACTCAAACAAAAATTATTTAAAAATACCTAAAGTTAAAAGTTTTGATCTACAAATTCACATTTTAAAACAAAAAAAGGAAAGTGAACCAAAAATTAAAATTCTTCATCGTATTAAAATTGATACTTTGTGTTTTTTAGAAGAAATATGCGCAAAAAATAAATAAAAAAAAAACAAAGCTTACCTCGTACAATTTGAGGACCAACAAAAAAAAACCAAAACAACAACAGAGGAACCGAATTTCATGCCTTCATTATTCCAAAAGACTTTCTCTTTAAATTAATCCTGTGTGAGAAGAAGATTCTTTAGGATCTTATAAGGATATTACACAAAAATAAAAAAATTAAAACTAATTAATATTCTTTGATGTTGGACAAACACTTCTTAATTGATTAGTTATTCAATTTTATTTTCAGATATGAGCAGTTTTAGGGACAATGATAACGCAGCCAAATTCGGACCCAAAATAAATGAACTATGGCAGGGATGTCTTCTTGGAATGATTCCACGAAAACAAAAGTGGTTCCAGGATGATGATGCGTTTAAAATGAGTGGCTGTTTTTTTTTATTATTTTTTATTCACTTGGGTGGGGATTTTTGTTTTAGTTTTTCATAAAAAAAACTATTTAATATGATTTCTTATCCATGTCGGCTTAAAAATAAATTAAAGTTAATCTATTTAATTTCATCGCAGGATATATAACACACTGTTATTTTTAATTCATAACACATTCGCTCCTAAGATTATGCTTAAACTTTTTATTTTGCGCACTGTGCTACGAATGAATTAATGAAAAAGTCAAACCCATTTTTGCGTTGAGGATGAACATAGTTTTATTTTACGTAGGTATATTGTTTCTTTATTTTAATGGAAATTAGTCAGGGCGGCGGCGGCGGCATCTCAATGAAGATTTTTATTGTCAACTCTTGGGCTAAACTTAATGTACGCACACACTTCCATAAAAAACTTTTTCGGAACAACCACATCACAAATTTTTAAATGAGATCAGAGCAAGTCGCTTATCACTTATGAAACATATTATATATAAAACTTTTATACTACCTAACATAGCACATTTCGTACAGTAAAACATCACCCAATGTATAATAGGTAATGCTTGAAATGGATACAATTGTCGATGTCGCGCCATATCATCAACTCATTCACAACATTAGAACACACAAAACAGGACAATTTTAAAAAGGACATCATCATCTCGTTATCGTCATCATTATATTATATTTTTGTATTTTTGTTACATAAAAGCAACAAAACAATAAAGTCGACTTTTCACCTTTTATATATACGAATTTAGACAAAATTAGACATTAAAAAATAACTTTAGGTTTTTTATTATTTGTACCTTCGTGGTCGTCGTTGTTATCGTGGTCAGAAGAGTTAGAACAAATAGAAGATCTACCGTACCGACTCATAGCGCAGAAAAGACTACTAGCTTAGGGATTTTCATAAAATACTCTAGCACAACATCTCATTATTTTTTTTTGTATCTTGTATCGCAGGACTCTCTTAGTAAAATTTTGTTAGAGTAACTGCATCAGCGAAGAAGGTGGTGGTGGGCTGTGGCGACGACGACGACGACGACGACGACGACGGCGACATTGAGAGCTGAGTCCTTTATTTATATTTTTGTATTTGATGCTGACGTGCGTCGTGTTCGGATTTAATGCAAAGGACTGTTTAAAGACCTTTTTCTGTTTTATGGGTACTTTTGTAATGTGCTTATTAATGTTATTTATTTATACATTTCTTACGATAATTTTATGTAGGTACACCGATTTGATTACTTTATGAAAGGTAGTAAGTGAAGGAGTGTGACCATTTTATCGTTTTTTTGGGGTTCATACGGCCGTCCCTTAAAATTAAACTCAATGCTACTAAGTTTCCTATTGGTGAAAAAATTAATGGCGTTGTAATCTAAAACAAGCAAATGGACGCAAAAGACTATTTTTGATTGTATTTTCAATTTAATGAAAAAGCGAAATCCCTTTAAAATGTCTCGAAATCTCTCAAGAGAAATTAAACATTTATTAGTTCTTTCGAAATACCAGTATCAGTATTTTTCAAAAAAACATATTCCAAGAAAATATCCTTCATTCCAGAAATTCCATAAGGATTAAGATTTCATTTATAACTTTTTTGTTTGTCTTGAGAATTTTTTGAATGTGGAGAAAAAGCGAAATCCTCTAAAATGTCTCAAAATCTCTTAAGAAAAATAAAACCTTTATTAGTTCTTTCAAGATACCAGTATTACTAGTTTTTAACAAATAAAAATGCATATTCCAAGAAAATATCTTACATCAAAGAAATTCCCTAAGGATTGGCATTTCACTAATAACCTTTTATTTGTCTTGAGAATTTTGTGATCTATACTGTCTTGCACTTTTAAATCCAGACAAGAAAGGATGCAATTTATAATAATAACATTAGTAGCTCAAAAATGCAGAGATGTTCATAAATGCAGATTGTAGGAAGTCCGATATAGTGTAGAAATGCAGACTCTTTTTAAACTCCATTTTTTTTCATAATTGCAGATCAAAATCCACCATAACTATACCAAAATCTATTTTCTTTTCAAAAATTGTATGGGCCTTTCTCTTTAAGAAACTTTTCATGGATTTCTAGAAAAGCTTTAAAAAGAAAAAGGCAGATGGTAATCGTGAGTATATAGTATAATAGCAAACACACCCAAAAAATGGTAACGATTCTGTGCAATATGGAAGTTTAATTCTCTCTTTTTTTTAGCTTCTCTCACTCTCTTACAGCTTTTATAGGAATAAAAGATTGGTAGGGTAGGGCGGAGCTAGTTGGACCGTTTTTCACTTACTCATGATTTTAAAACATGGAGTTGAAAAACTGATTTCTTAATTATTTATTAGATTTGAAATACGATTTTAATACGAAGAACTAACTCAGTTAAGATATTTTGTTCAATTTTCGGGATAACGTTGTTTATGAACTTTGGAAGTCTGGAAATTATTAATACGAGTATTTAATATTTGAAAAATCAAGCCTAGAATAATAGTATTTGAATCAAATATTCTAATGCTGTTGTACCCTTAAAATAGGTAAATTGTAGGAACTCATATAGTCAAGCTAATTTAATTTTGCTCATTTATTTGAAACCTCCAAATAGGTAATAATCCCTTATGAATAAAAAAAAAACGTAGGAATAGCTCCGAAATTATTTCCATCAAATTTAAATATATTATTAACGCTTAACACTACCTAAGTATGTCATTTTCTTTATTTATATCAATTTTAACACCACACCCAATGTGTTTAATTTTTCGTTCTCAATCGGACCCTAGGGATTTTATGTAAAGTACATATGCTTTACATATAACTAGCTTTTGAACTAAGCTTATATACGAGTATATTATATCTGGGTAAACCCCAGTCTTCTACGACCAGTATTGCAAAGGAGATAAGGTGCTAGACATGAATTCTAAGCCATTTCTATGAGTTAACTTCAACTTAAAGTGGTTGATACAAAAAGGGTTTGGGGGGAGGGTATATAGTTCCTAATAAAATTAAAAATTTGGATTTCAATATACAAACATTGTGAAGTGTAGAAGAATTCAACGACAAACTCAGATCGGTTCTTTAGGCTTTCTGAGTCCTAGGAGAACTGAACAAGAAACGAAACCCGGGTGAAAAGGGGCATTTATCTTAACGTTCACATGAAAATGTATTTTATTTTATATATACGCTAGCACAAGGCGTTATGAATGCCCTATTTATATTAAAAACAAGGATAAGAGATACCGATGCATATTGGTTTTGATTGTCAGCACATTTCAATGAGTGGGGTATGTTAAGACCGACGAAGCATTCAATATTCTTGTAGTGCGGCCAAGAAATAAAATCTCTGTACTTGACAAACTGGCGTGCATTCTTAGAAATATGGATATAAGGGTTTGAGGGGAATAATTAACGAACTAGTTCAAATATTGGTAAATTGAGAGTTCAGCGTTTGCGAAAGACAGCATCGAGTTTTCTTAGCATGAAATTCTATACCGTTTACGATTGCAAGTTGGACAATGTTTTCAAGATCAGAATCAGAAGAACAGGAATGTGAATTTTAAAATAAAAATGTGTGTTCTCAGACAAAATAAAATGCACGACTGGGTCGTAAGAACTTGTTAACGTATGCAAGGAGTCTGCTTAAAAATATTGTCAGTCTCACTGTTGATATCGTAACACACGGTCGAAGCCAAATCTAATTCTTTCTGTGCCGCTTATTACAATGCCTTTGTCTGATAAATGCTTTATTTGCGAAAATATAACGACTGATAGTGATTATGTGTCGTGCGTTATTTGTCGCTTAATCTTTCATTTTAAATGCTTTAAATTAGACGTCAATGTGATTAATTTGATAAACCAATGTAATAATATTTGCTGGAGATGTGATCTGTGTAGTAATTATTATTCTGCCAGTTGTGATGCAAAATTAAATGCATTATCAAAAAAGCTTAATAATCTGTGCGATGATTTTTACTTGTTCCGCGATGCCCATGAAGCTAGCTCAAGCAAAACTAAGAAACCATTGACCACCCGTGCTAAAGCTAAATTAAATCTCAATGCCCCTGTAAATGTGATAAATAAAAGCTTTTCGTCACCTGCACTCCCTCGCAAAACCATAAAGCCCATGAATGTAACCCCTATAACCCCTAGGATTACTGCTTCAACTTCTAAACCACTCGCGTCTACAAACAATAAATTTTCGAAGATTTCTGTCACAGCGGCAATCAAAACAAAAAAAGTGAAATCGAATAATATCTAATAACAATGTACTGCTTTTTTCTGGTGATGCAATTTCCAAAAACAATAATGCAACCGTTGATGTGCATGTACATGATAATTCTTGCTCACTTGTCGATGCTGCGGTTGATGGTGGATCTACTATTAGTGCTGCCACTGTAAATATCTCTAACAATGCTGCCACTGTAAAATCGCAGGATGGTACTAATGCTACTTATAGTAGTGTGGTAAAAGATTCTGAAGCTGTTGTTGCTGCCGATCTGGTTGGTGTTGGAGTTGTTGCTGTTGGAGTTCCTGTTGTTGAGGATGATGCTAATGTAAATGCTGATGAATTTGATGCTGAAAACCCTGATGAAAATGCTGCTGTAATCATTGAAGAAAAACCTGACGAAAATCAAGCTGCAAATGAAATTGAAAATGCTGAAAAAGCGTACAATCGCTCAACTACAGAAAATACATCTTCTTCTCGTACAGGTGTTCGTCGGAATAATATTCCAAGAACTGTTAGAGGCTCTTGCGAATTCCTACAAAATGATGTTTCTTTTAAACAAAAATGGTTCCATCTTGGTAGTTTTTGACCTTCTGTTGTGACTGAGTCTATCGTCAACCATTTAGCTGCTGCTCTTGATATTAACCCTGGTGTAATTTCATGCTTTAAGTTGATTAAACGAGGTGAACCTGAAGAAAATATTAAGTTCGTTAATTTTAAAATTGGAGTTCCAGCTGAGTCAATGATGCGATGTACATAGATAATATCTGGCCTATAGGTACAAAGCTACGTGCTTCACTCAGACAAAACATAAGTGGAGAAAATTCCGAGTCAAATAACATACTGTAATATTCGGCTTGGTCCGACAATTAAAACTTATTCACCTTGTAAATAAAACACAATTTTTACTTTATTTAAATTGTTCCAAACTTATTTATTGAACACTCAATTATTACATTCCAAAAACAGTCTTTACTTTCAATTATTACTTTTTACACACAGTCTTTACTTATCGCAGTTTACAACCAATAATAATCCGCTTCGCTTCCGAGCGCCTATTTATATACCTCAAATCGGTTCGAGAATCTACGAGGTTGTTCTCGATGCTTAACGAAGTTCTCTTCTTTATCACTAGATGCTTAACGAAGCTAGTTCTCCTCTCCACTAGATGTTGCCCCTTTCGAGGTTCTTGTATGTGCTTGCTGAATGTTTTCGAATTGAGTTCCCCTCTTAGCCACTAGATGTTTCTCGATGCTTAAAGAAGCGAGTTCTCCTATTAATCCGATATTAAAAGAGATAAAGAGTGTATACACATTACATTGCCCCCTCCTTAGGATTGATCGTCCCGAACAAATCCATCGTTCTCATCACCACTGTAGCGATGTAGCCGGTCGCGATGTACAACTTTAGGTTTTCCTCTGACTCCCTTTTGTATCCGGTACACGACATCGTTGATTTTTGTAATGACTGTATATGGACCTTCCCAGTCCCGTTGAAGTTTCGGTGACAACCGTTTTTGTCGATGGGGATTGTAAAGCCACACCTGATCTCCTGCTTGGAACTCGGTTGTTGTCGCTCGTATATCGTAGCGTGTCTTCATTCGGTCACTGAACATCTTTATTTTCAACCTGGTATTGTCGTGGATCTGGAGGAGTCTTTCTCTGAGGTCATCAATGTAATCATCCTCGGCTTGCGGCTCCGACGTGGGACATCCAAATTTTATTTCGCTCGGCAGTTTGATGTTCCTTCCCATCAAAATCTCAGACGGTGTATGACCAGTTGAGCTATGTCTTGCACTTCGATACGCCATCAAAAACAGTGGAATGTGTCGATCCCAATCTCGCTGGTTGTCGTCCACAACTTTGCAAAGATGTTCCTTCAGGGTTCGGTTGAATCGTTCGACCATGCCATCAGATTGTGGGTGAACTGGCGTTGTTCACAAACTTCCTGAAATATTTTTTGATTCAAAATTCCTTCCCTGGTCAGAATGCAGTTCTAATGGAACGCCGAATCTGCTCACCCAGTTGAAGACAATTTTGTCTGCGACTGTTTTGGCTTCTTGGTTTGGAATGGCGTATGCTTCAGGCCACTTGCTGAAGTAATCCATGACGACCAGAATATAACGATTTCCATTATTTGTTTCCGGAAATGGACCCGCCACGTCTACTGCAATCCTTTCGAAGGGTGCTCCGACATTATACTGCTGCATGTGGCTGTGGTTCTTTTTGTTCGGGCCTTTGGTGGCAGCATAGGTATCACATTTTCGGCACCACTTCTCGACATCTTCCCTTGCATGTAGCCAGTAAAATCGTTGTCGAACCTTTTCTAGTGTCTTGTTTACTCCTAGATGGCCTCCCGAAACTCCACCATGCATCTCTCGCAGAACGTCCATAACCTTCGATCTCGGTAAGACTAGCTGCATTACATAAGACTTTCCATCTGCTGATTCCCATTTACGTCGAAGGACACCCTCTTGGACATGAAACGAGTCCCACTGTGCCCAATAGGCTTTAGAGTCGGACTTCTATCGGAGATATCAGCCCATTCTGGTTTTTCCTGGTGTTCCTTCCAAGCGAGGATGGGTTCAATATCTGAGTCTTCTTGTTGGGCCTTCCTCAACTCGTCGTTGCTCCAGCCATCAATGGGATCGGCTCTGGTTCGTTGGACGGTAACCACTTCTTTTTCTTCTTGTCGTCTGCAATGCTTACAGTCTTGCTTGCATGGTCTCCGAGACAGTGCATCTGCATTTGAGTGAAGCTTCCCCTTCCGATGTTGAATTTCGTAATCGTACGTCTGCAGCCTCTCAATCCACCTTGCCACTTGACCCTCTGGATTCTTGAAATTCAAAAGCCAGTTAAGTGCTCCATGGTCAGTTCGGAGAAGAAACTTCTGTCCATAGAGATACTTATGGAAGTGCTTTGTGGCCAAAATCAGTGCAAGAAGTTCTCTTCTGGTCACACAATAATTTCTTTCCGACTTCGAGAGTACCTTGCTGTAATAGGCAATCACCTTTTCTTCGCCATTATGCACCTGCGATAGTACAGCACCTATCCCGACGTTGCTGGCATCAGCATCAATTATGAACGGTTTTCCTGGAGTTGGGTAGGTCAGCACTGGTGCATTACACAAGCGTTGCTTGAGCTCTTGAAAGCTGCGCTCGCACTCACCTGACCATTTAAACTGCTTTCCCTTTTCCGTTAGCTGATGTAGACTCTTGGCAATTCCAGCAAAATCCTTCACAAAGCGCCTGTAGTAGGTGGCTAGACCCAGAAAGCTTCGGAGTTGATGTTTGTCCTGTGGTGTTGGCCAATTCTTCACGGTGTCAACCTTATCATGATCTGTTTTTACTCCTTGGGATGAGATGATATGTCCCAGATATTTCACTTCGGTCTTGAAGAGTGAACACTTTTCTGGGTTAAGCTTGAGGTGGACTTTGAAACACGGCTCTCAGATTTGTACAGTGTTCGTCAAATGTTTTCCCGTATACTATGACGTCATCTAAATAGACCAGGCAAGATTTCCATGTGAGTCCTTGCAGGACGCATTTCATTAGGCGCTCAAAAGTCGCTGGAGCATTGCAAAGTCCAAAAGGCATCACTTTGAACTGCCACAATCCGTTTCCTGTTGAGAATGCTGTCTTTTCTTTGTCTTCAGGATGGATTTCGACTTGCCAGTAACCACTTTTCAAGTCCAAAGTTGAGAACCATTGTGTTCCTTCCATTGCGTCCAGAGTATCACTGATCCTAGGCAGAGGGTAGCTATCCTTCTTGGTCACATCATTCAACCTTCGATAGTCCACGCAAAAGCGGGTTGATCCGTCTTTCTTCTTTACCAGGACCACTGGAGATGCCCAAGGGCTTTTAGAGTTTTCGATGAGACCTTCTTCCTTCATGGTGGTTATCAGTTCTTCAACCTCACCTTGTTTGGCTAGTGGAAGGCGTCTTGCAGGTTGACGAATCGGCCTTGCATTCCCGGTATTGATTCGATGTTGCACCAGTTGCGTTCTGCCATATTTCCCTTTCGATGACGAAAATATGTCTGCAAATTCTTCGAGGAGACCTTCTGCAGTTCTTCGTTGTTGGTGGCCAAGATTAGATGACTTGAGAATGTTCGTCTTTATGGAGTTCAGCTCTTCGGACTTCAAGGATTGCCTTGATTCTTCTTCGTTGATCCTTGTTATCGCTGATACAGATTCGCATTGTCCGACAATCTCACCTTTTCTAAGCTTAACTTCATACGGCTTGATGTTCAGTATTCGTACCGGAACCATGTTCTTTAAAGGTCTCACAAGAGTCTTCCCAATGGTGACGTTTTGGGAGGACTTTACAGATGTTGGTTCGACCATGAGGTATCGATGGCTGCCAGGCTTACCCTTCAATTTCGTCCACACGAATACTTCTGAAGAAGCAGGCAAAGTGAGATCTTCTTTGATGACGGTTTTCACAGATGACGAGGTCTCAAACGAGTTAGTGCCATAGATCATCGGAATCTCGATGTTTCGATATTTCAGGACTTGGTTCCCGATGTCCAATTTCACTCCGTGATCTTTCATGAAATCGACGCCGACAATGCACTCGTCGCATATATCTGCTACTAGGAACAGGTGAGAGAATTCCAACTCTGCTATCCGGATCTTAAGACGTACCTCCCCATAAACTTTTGCGGCCTCTCCAGTTACAGTCCTTAGACGATAGCTGTTGGTGTTGTGGAGCCATGCCTTCTTAACGAGGTCTTGCCGTATGATGGACGCCGTGGCACCGGTGTCAATGGTAGCCACACATTTGTTGCCATTTATACTTGCTTCCACGGTCAGGCTCTTGTTGTCATGTTTCGTTTGAGAAACCTGGATGTTGTTTCTGGGGCCATCGATACCAGAAACCAGCTTCTGCCCCTCGAAGTTGGTTCTTATTCGTTTCCCGGGTGGGAAACAACTTCGGAAGCAACGTTGTTGGTGTTGCTTTGAACGGTTGAATTACTTCTATTTCCACAGTGTTGGCCCACATGCCAACACTTCGTGGTAATCTGCACTGTCGCTGTAGATGCCCAGTCTTATTGCAGTTCCAGCATCGTACTGGTCCGTCTCGCTGACTCCTTTCCACAGTAGCCTTCTGACAAGAACATTCTTGGACTTCTATTTCTCTTACGCGATGCACGTTTTGGGAAGCTTGTTCTGCAGCTTCCATCGTCAGAGCGAAAGCCAATGCTTCTGGTAATGTTCGCTTTCCGGCAGTGCGGATAGCCCTTTGGAGATTTATATCGCCCACAGCTCTCACAAAGGCTTCAACAGCAAGTTGATTTATTATCTCGTTACCAGCTGGATATGCCAGGTCAACCAATCGCTCGATATCTGCCTGAAGCTGCTGCAGAGTTTCACCTCTTTTCTGTGTCCTATTGTTAAGCTGAACTCGGAAGACTTCTGTCATGTGGCTATCCCTAAACCGCTGTTCGATTGCGTTTACCAGAACTGTGAAGTCGCCACTCTTCTCTGCTGGGATGGTTTGTAGCAGTTCAGCAGCAGATCCTCTTAAAGCAAGCGTAAGAGCAATGTATTTTTCGTGATCGTCCCAGCCGTTTGTTAACGCTGCTGCTTCAAACTGTTTCTTGTAGATTGACCACGGAATCTGCCCATCAAAGCTTGGAGGATTCACTTCTCTCTTCCTTGAGCACTCACCAGAAGGTTCTCGAGCTTTCACCTTTCGCACTTTTTCTAGTTCATTTGTAATAGTTTCGATTCGTTCGTCCATTTTCTCGAAACGTGAATTTTGTTTTTCGACGCGCTCGTCGACAGTTTTGATTTTCTCTTCGAAGTCCGCAAACCTGCCTTCTAAAAGGTTTTTCTGTTCGTCGAATCGCTCTAGAATATTCTGCTGTTCTTGCTTTTGGTCACTTCTTTGGGCTTCTAGTTGTTTCCTTTGAGCTTCTAGTTGTTTGAGAACATTCTGCTGTTCTTGCTTTTGGTCATTCCTTTGAGTTTCTAGTTGTTTCAAGACATTCTGCTGTTCTTTCAGGACATTCTTTTCATTCTCTTCAAATTTGGTTAAAAGAAGTGACATCATGTTAGATAAGGCAACATTTGCATTTACCTCTTCCACTTTTGCTTCTAATTCGAAAGCAAACGTATGTGGGTCTTCATTTTGCTGCTCCAGATATTCCTGCAGCCGTTTAACGAGTTCGGTTTTTACGCCTGTCCCACTTAAGCCACGTTTGCTTAATTCGGCCTTTAGCTCAGGGACAGTTAAGTCTTTCAAAACTTTACTCATTTTTTTTTAACTTCACTACTTCACACAAAATAGTTCAATCACTGCTCACTGTTTTTATTCTCAATAAGTTTTAGTCCCACTTCTGACACCAATGTAATATTCGGCTTGGTCCGACAATTAAAACTTATTCACCTTGTAAATAAAACACAATTTTTACTTTATTTAATTGTTCCAAACTTATTTATTGAACACTCAATTATTACATTCCAAAAACAGTCTTTACTTTCAATTATTACTTTTTACACACAGTCTTTACTTATCGCAGTTTACAACCAATAATAATCCGCTTCGCTTCCGAGCGCCTATTTATATACCTCAAATCGGTTCGAGAATCTACGAGGTTGTTCTCGATGCTTAACGAAGTTCTCCCACTAGATGTTGCCCCTTTCGAGGTTCTTGTATGTGCTTGCTGAATGTTTTCGAATTGAGTTCCCTTCTTAGCCACTAGATGTTTCTCGATGCTTGAAGAAGCGAGTTCTCCTATTAATCCGATATTAAAAGAGATAAAGAGTGTATACACATTACAATACCAATAAATAGCTTAATATCGTGCCAAAATTCTCCGCCTCCTTGTCTTAAAAAAGACTTTCTTCTGTACTACCAAAATATTGGTGGTCTTCGTACTAAAACTAGTCAACTGTATTTCAATTCTTCAACGTCATATTATGATATATTCGCTTTAACTGAAACGTGGCTAACTGATAATCAATTAAACTCCGAAATTTTCAATGAAAATTTATACTGCGTTTTCCGAAAAGACAGAAGTTTTGCTAAATCTAAATTGACAAGAGGAGGAGGTGTCTTAATAGCTGTTTGTTCATCGTTTTCTTGTCGTGAAATTGAATTACCGTCTCTCTCATCAGAAATCGACGTAGATCAATTAGCTGTACGTGTCACCTTAAACAGCTCTAAAGATGTTTTAATTATACTAAGTTATATACCACCAGGTAATTCTGTTGATTTATATAATTTACATATAGAAAATTTTCGATTTGTTTTAAGTGCTACAAGCTATAATCAGAACTGTATCGTACTAGGTGATTTTAACCTTTGCCATGTAAATTGGATTCTAGATCCTGATGAGTTGTGCTTTATACCTTTTAATGTTAGTAATGTACATGAATGTTTAGTAATTGATTCGTTTGCTGAATATGACCTCATTCAAATAAATAAATTCTGTAACGATTTAAATCGTACTCTTGACCTTGTTTTTGTCGATAGAGAATTTTGCACTGATATAAATGAAAATATTTGTCCAATTTTTCCTAACACTATTCATCATTTAGCTTTATGTATAAAATTTGAATCCTATGAATATTTTAAACCTTTTATTAATGAATTGTCTAAATATGATTATAAAAATGGTGATTTTAACTCAATCAATAACTATATGAATATCTTTCCTTGGAGCTATATATTTGATAACTATGATTTATGTGATGCTTATAATCATCTGCAATGTTCGTTAACTCAGGCAATGAGCCTTTACATTCCAAAAATAGTTATTCGTAATAATTCCAGACCAGTCTGGTTCAATAAAAGATTAAGTAACTTGTGCAACAAAAAAAAAAGCATATAAACATTTCCGAAAGTCTAAAGGAAATGATACTTTGCTAAATAATTACAAACGACTTCATAAAGAATTTGATGTTTTAAGTAAGTTTTTTTATAAAGATTACCTGTATCGCACAGAATCAAATTTGAAGCAAAATAGTAAATGTTTTTTTAATTTCATCAATAGTAAGAAATGTTCTAATGGTATTCCAAATTGCATGTATTATTTAGGGACTACATCAAGCGACCCTATGACGATCTGCAACATGTTTTCAAATTTTTTTCAATCGGTTTATTCTCCATCTAATTTGCCCAATAATTTTTCAACTAAGGCACCTGGGAATCAGATCAATGTCGGTTCCTTATACTTAAATTCAACTGATGTCGAAAAAGCTATATCTGAATTAAACCATGATAAACAACCAGGTCCTGATGGTATTCCTCCTTTAATTTTAAAATCTTGTATATCCTCCCTCACTGATCCGTTAACTCGACTCTTTAATGCATCTTTAAATATGGGACTTTTCTTAGATGACTGGAAGGTATCGTATATTGTTCCGATTCTTAAATCAGGTCCTAAGCAAAGTGTTTCTAATTATCGTCCAATAAGCAAACTTTCAACGATCCCTAAATTATTTGAAAAAATAGTTTACGAAAAGTTATCCTTCATTGTTCGGGAGCTTATTACCCCTGCTCAGCATGGTTTTGTTTCTGGAAGGTCAACTACTACAAACTTAACAATCTTAACCAATGATATAATAAAAAACTTTGAAAATGATTATCAAAGTGATGTAATATATACAGATTTTTCAAAGGCGTTCGATAGGGTAAATCACACAGTCTTAATAAAGAAGCTTTTCACCCTTGGTTTTCACTCAAATATATTGAGATGGTTTGAATCTTATATAGAGGGGCGCACCCAATATGTGCGTATTAATAACATAATATCTGATCCCATAAATGTGACTTCTGGAGTACCTCAAGGAAGTCATTTAGGTCCACTTCTTTTTCTGCTCCTTATTAATGATATTCCCGATTGTATCAAATCTTCACATTGCCTTATGTTCCCCGATGATATAAAAATATTTCGATGCATTAAATCCATCGATGACTGCCATCTCCTTCAGAATGACCTAATTAACTTAGCCGATTGGTGTAATTCAAATCAGTTATTTCTAAATGTTGCCAAATGTGATTTCCTATCTTTTCGCCGAAATTTTTCACCTATAAACTATGTTTATAACATTGATGATATTCCACTGCAAAAGGTTACAGCCAAAAAAGACCTAGGTGTCATCTTTGATCTTAAGCTAACGTTTTGCCTTCATATTGATTTTGTTGTTGCGAAAGGAAATTCCTTACTCGGTTTCGTTTCACGTAACTCTAAGGAATTTTCAGACCCTTATACAATCAGAGCATTATTTTTTTCCTATGTAAGGCCGGTCCTTGAATACTGTTGTGTAATATGGAACCCCTACTATGCTATCCACTCAAATAGAATTGAAAGAATCCAAAAGCGTTTTACCAGGTTGGTCATTTATAGACTTTATTGGAACATACGAATGCCTACTTATCTTACTAGATGTAATTTAATTGGTCTCCAGTCTTTAGAGACTCGGAGAAAATATTTTGAAATAATTTATATTAGAGACATTATTAAAAATCAAATAAATTGTCCTTTTTGTTTTGTCCCTTATAAGAATATATGCTCCAACAAGAGATCTCCGAGTACATAGTATATTTTTTGAACCTTTTAATAGGGTAAATTATGGTCTTAATGAGCCAATAACAAGGTGCCTTAGAGAGGCCAACTCAGTTGCTAATCATATTGACTTTCATAGCAATATTAGTCGCGATACCTTTTAAAGTCTTATTATTAATTTATTAACTTTTTTAAACTCTGGTGGTTAGGTGTTTTATTATTTGTAAGTATTTAGTTATTTTTAGGTATTTATACAAACTTGTAAGGTATCGCATGTTGCTTATAATTTAATCAGTAGTCTTTAAGATTATATATTTTTATTTAAAATGTATATCTGCTTGATGGGAAATAAATAAATAAATTGTCTGTATTTTAAGATTTAAAAATGTGCCTGAAAAAAAAAGTTTGATTTCAAAAATGTTAACGCCATTTGATTTCTCAAAAATCTGAATTTGTATTATTGAAATCGGTTAATTAATTCTTGAGAAAACAAAATAACGGTTTTGTGGGGGTATCCTTCTGGAGCAATACAAACATATTTGTTTTAAAAAATCTATCAGTCTATCTATCTACCTACTTAACGCCTAACGCGAATCGGCTCAAAATCTTAATTGCCGAATTTTAAGTCAATCGACCCAATACTTTGGGCTGTAGGGGCCAGGACATCGTAGTGTAATGTTTGATTAAAATCTCGAGTTCGAAATTTTTTACAGATGCAAAACTTGCCATATAGTTCCTATATGTCGCAAGTAAAAAAAAAATTAATAACATAACTTGGAGAATTACAGCGATTTTTTGTGTACCCATACTAGATTTTGAACCGTCTTGAGTGAACAGTCCAAAGGTAATTCATAACCCAATAAAAATGAATTTTTGTCTCTCCAAAATGATGATAATATTGGGTCCACTATTGTGATTGGAAAACTATAACTAATAGCTATTAGACCTATTGCTACGCAAGCCTTACTGCTAGTCATTAAGAACCTTAACCTTTTAATAAGCTGAAAATTAGGCTTTGTTTACAAACAATTAAATTTTATTAACTTCCCATAAGAAGTTATTGTAATAAGTCCGATTTGTCGAATTAAAAAATTTGAGATTTCTCGACGTTTCAAGGTCCCTAGAGTCAAAATAAAAGATTTTTAGAAAGATGTATGTGCGTGCGTGTGTACGTACGTTCGTACGTCCGTACGTTCGCGACGTTTTTTTCGTCGTCCATATAGCTCAATATCCAGTAGAGATATCGACTTCAAATAAGTGTTGTTATACAGATACTTACTTACTTACTTAAGGTGGCGCTACAGTCCTGTGTGAACTAGGGCCTCACCCAACAAACTTCTCCATCTAGCTCGGTCCCTAGCTAGATGCCTTCCAGTTTCGCGCTCCAAGTTGGGTGAGGTCACTTTTCACTTGTGCGCGTCACCTGATCCGCGGTCTTCCTCTACTGCGCTGTCCTGTGGGTGTGGATTTGAAGACTTTCCGGGCCGGAGCATTGGTTTCCATGCGCTCTATGTGACCCAGCCATCTTAGTCGTTGGACTTTTACCCTTCTGGCTAAGTCTACGTCGCGTCGCTGTACAGCCCGTACAGCTCGTCGTTCTATCTTCTCCTCCACTCCCCTTCGGTGCATACGGGACCGTAGATCACACGAATAACTTTTCTCTCGAAACGACCCAAGGTGCTTTCATCCGCTTTTGTCATAGTCCATGCTTCTGCACCGTATAGCAGGACGGTGATAATAAGGGTCTTGTTAATACCCAGCACAATTTCCTACACAACTGACCTATCACAATTCATAAACACTATACACATTTCAAAACAATCTATACACATTTCACACTTACTTACCTACCTTAAGTAGGTCACAATTCAAGTCACAATAAAAACCTAAAATTCATTTCTTATACATACATTGTGCAGAATGTGCATATTTCTTTGTTAATAATTTTTTGTTTACACATTGTGCGGTGTGTGCACATAATGTTCTTATTTTTGATCAAGTCAATGACACATAGTCCACACGCTGCACATTATAGAATTAAGCAATAAAATTAATTTATTGAACCTTATATTGACTTTTGTTAAATTGTAGAATAATTTGTTGATTATTGAACTTCTATTGATTTTTGTTAATAAGCTACTTTTTAGTATTTAAGACGTTTATGTGAAGGAATAAAATCACTTTCTGTTTAACCACCAAATATTGAGTGTCTCTTAATTTATTGCAACTTCCCCCCACCAGAGGTAAGGGGTTGCATTAATCGAAAGTCAACAAAACATTCTCATCAAAAGAAACCAATCAACAATCCCAAACACGTCAAAAAAGAGATCTTCTGGTTCATGCACTAGAAGCGTCTCACGTCGTCAAGGTGATATCACTTTGGTCGACACGTACTTAATCGTACATTTTGGTGACCCCGACGTGATTTGGGAATTATTTTGGTTGGGATTTCTTTTGTTCATCTGAGGAATTTCGAGCTCGTCATCAGAGCTAATTCAACCTATACCCTCAAGCAGCAACAAGCAATCATCAAATAAGCCGAGAAGGCAAGCGAATCTGAAGAAAACTATATCCTCAAGTAGCAGCAACCAATCATCAAATAAGCCAAGAAGGCAAGAAGAAAACCATATTATAAAGCAGCTTAATAAATCTATTGAAACAAAAAAAAAAAATGGAAAAACTAATCCAAAAACAGAAGAAAACTGGAGAGGTGATTAAAAATCTTTTAAAGAATTTCAAAAAATCGCCGAAATTGCAAATTACCCCAGAGTATCTAGCAAGGCAACGTCAAGCCTTGAAGGAAAAATGGGATAAATTCGTTATGAACGACACAATGATACACGAAACCTACCAAGATGAGAACCATGAATACAAAGAAGGAGGTTACTTTGAGGAGATAAACAACCGATATGAAGAAATGCTCAACCTCATTGAAGATGCTTACCGAGCAATCAATAACCAAGAACCGGCTGCACATACGAATCAAGACCTGACTTCACAACAGCAACGCTATAAACGGCAGAAAAATAAAATAGCTTTATTGAGAATATGTATTTGTTGACAGGCTTACAGATCAGTGGTTTCCGAATGCAAATAAAACAAACTTTATTTCATCCTTTTCCCGACGTTTCGTTGGCTTTTTCCAACTTCTTCAGGGGCATAAAATAGGATATGAAATTTAGCACACAAAAAAAAAAACTTATAATTATGTCACAGACTCTTGATAACCACACTGTAATTTTTCTTTATGTTGACAACATAAAGAAAAATTACAGTGTGGTTATCAAGAGTCTGTGACATAATTATAAGTTTTTTTTTTTGTGTGCTAAATTTCATATCCTATTTTATGCCCCTGAAGAAGTTGGAAAAAGCCAACGAAACGTCGGGAAAAGGATGAAATAAAGTTTGTTTTATTTGCATTCGGAAACCACTGATCTGTAAGCCTGTCAACAAATACATATTCTCAATAAAGCTATTTTATTTTTCTGCCGTTTATAGCGTTGCTGTTGTGAAGTCAGGTCTTGATTCGTATGTGCAGCCGGTTCTTGGTTATTGATTGCTCGGTAAGCATCTTCAATGAGGTTGAGCATTTCTTCATATCGGTTGTTTAGCTCCTCAAAGTAACCTCCTTCTTTGTATTCATGGTTCTCATCTTGGTAGGTTTCGTGTATCATTGTGTCGTTCATAACGAATTTATCCCATTTTTCCTTCAAGGCTTCACGTTGCCTTGCTAGATACTCTGGGGTAATTTGCAATTTCGGCGATTTTTTGAAATTCTTTAAAAGATTTTTAATCACCTCTCCAGTTTTCTTCTGTTTTTGGATTAGTTTTTCCATTTTTTTTTTGTTTCAATAGATTTATTAAACTGCTTTATAATATGGTTTTCTTCTTGCCTTCTTGGCTTATTTGATGATTGGTTGCTGCTACTTGAGGATATAGTTTTCTTCAGATTCGCTTGCCTTCTCGGCTTATTTGATGATTGCTTGTTGCTGCTTGAGGGTATAGGTTGAATTAGCTCTGATGACGAGCTCGAAATTCCTCAGATGAACAAAAGAAATCCCAACCAAAATAATTCCCAAATCACGTCGGGGTCACCAAAATGTACGATTAAGTACGTGTCGACCAAAGTGATATCACCTTGACGACGTGAGACGCTTCTAGTGCATGAACCAGAAGATCTCTTTTTTGACGTGTTTGGGATTGTTGATTGGTTTCTTTTGATGAGAATGTTTTGTTGACTTTCGATTAATGCAACCCCTTACCTCTGGTGGGGGGAAGTTGCAATAAATTAAGAGACACTCAATATTTGGTGGTTAAACAGAAAGTGATTTTATTCCTTCACATAAACGTCTTAAATACTAAAAAGTAGCTTATTAACAAAAATCAATAGAAGTTCAATAATCAACAAATTATTCTACAATTTAACAAAAGTCAATATAAGGTTCAATAAATTAATTTTATTGCTTAATTCTATAATGTGCAGCGTGTGGACTATGTGTCATTGACTTGATCAAAAATAAGAACATTATGTGCACACACCGCACAATGTGTAAACAAAAAATTATTAACAAAGAAATATGCACATTCTGCACAATGTATGTATAAGAAATGAATTTTAGGTTTTTATTGTGACTTGAATTGTGACCTACTTAAGGTAGGTAAGTAAGTGTGAAATGTGTATAGATTGTTTTGAAATGTGTATAGTGTTTATGAATTGTGATAGGTCAGTTGTGTAGGAAATTGTGCTGGGTATTAACAAGACCCTTATTATCACCGTCCTGCTATACGGTGCAGAAGCATGGACTATGACAAAAGCGGATGAAAGCACCTTGGGTCGTTTCGAGAGAAAAGTTATTCGTGTGATCTACGGTCCCGTATGCACCGAAGGGGAGTGGAGGAGAAGATAGAACGACGAGCTGTACGGGCTGTACAGCGACGCGACGTAGACTTAGCCAGAAGGGTAAAAGTCCAACGACTAAGATGGCTGGGTCACATAGAGCGCATGGAAACCAATGCTCCGGCCCGGAAAGTCTTCAAATCCACACCCACAGGACAGCGCAGTAGAGGAAGACCGCGGATCAGGTAACGCGCACAAGTGAAAAGTGACCTCACCCAACTTGGAGCGCGAAACTGGAAGGCATCTAGCTAGGGACCGAGCTAGATGGAGAAGTTTGTTGGGTGAGGCCCTAGTTCACACAGGACTGTAGCGCCACCTTAAGTAAGTAAGTAAGTATCTGTATAACAACACTTATTTGAAGTCGATATCTCTACTGGATATTGAGCTATATGGACGACGAAAAAAACGTCGCGAACGTACGGACGTACGAACGTACGTACACACGCACGCACATACATCTTTCTAAAAATCTTTTATTTTGACTCTAGGGACCTTGAAACGTCGAGAAATCTCAAATTTTTTAATTCGACAAATCGGACTTATTACAATAACTTCTTATGGGAAGTTAATAAAATTTAATTGTTTGTAAACAAAGCCTAATTTTCAGCTTATTAAAAGGTTAAGGTTCTTAATGACTAGCAGTAAGGCTTGCGTAGCAATAGGTCTAATAGCTATTAGTTATAGTTTTCCAATCACAATAGTGGACCCAATATTATCATCATTTTGGAGAGACAAAAATTCATTTTTATTGGGTTATGAATTACCTTTGGACTGTTCACTCAAGACGGTTCAAAATCTAGTATGGGTACACAAAAAATCGCTGTAATTCTCCAAGTTATGTTATTAATTTTTTTTTTACTTGCGACATATAGGAACTATATGGCAAGTTTTGCATCTGTAAAAAATTTCGAACTCGAGATTTTAATCAAACATTACACTACGATGTCCTGGCCCCTACAGCCCAAAGTATTGGGTCGATTGACTTAAAATTCGGCAATTAAGATTTTGAGCCGATTCGCGTTAGGCGTTAAGTAGGTAGATAGATAGACTGATAGATTTTTTAAAACAAATATGTTTGTATTGCTCCAGAAGGATACCCCCACAAAACCGTTATTTTGTTTTCTCAAGAATTAATTAACCGATTTCAATAATACAAATTCAGATTTTTGAGAAATCAAATGGCGTTAACATTTTTGAAATCAAACTTTTTTTTTCAGGCACATTTTTAAATCTTAAAATACAGACAATTTATTTATTTATTTCCCATCAAGCAGATATACATTTTAAATAAAAATATATAATCTTAAAGACTACTGATTAAATTATAAGCAACATGCGATACCTTACAAGTTTGTATAAATACCTAAAAATAACTAAATACTTACAAATAATAAAACACCTAACCACCAGAGTTTAAAAAAGTTAATAAATTAATAATAAGACTTTAAAAGGTATCGCGACTAATATTGCTATGAAAGTCAATATGATTAGCAACTGAGTTGGCCTCTCTAAGGCACCTTGTTATTGGCTCATTAAGACCATAATTTACCCTATTAAAAGGTTCAAAAAATATACTATGTACTCGGAGATCTCTTGTTGGAGCATATATTCTTATAAGGGACAAAACAAAAAGGACAATTTATTTGATTTTTAATAATGTCTCTAATATAAATTATTTCAAAATATTTTCTCCGAGTCTCTAAAGACTGGAGACCAATTAAATTACATCTAGTAAGATAAGTAGGCATTCGTATGTTCCAATAAAGTCTATAAATGACCAACCTGGTAAAACGCTTTTGGATTCTTTCAATTCTATTTGAGTGGATAGCATAGTAGGGGTTCCATATTACACAACAGTATTCAAGGACCGGCCTTACATAGGAAAAAAATAATGCTCTGATTGTATAAGGGTCTGAAAATTCCTTAGAGTTACGTGAAACGAAACCGAGTAAGGAATTTCCTTTCGCAACAACAAAATCAATATGAAGGCAAAACGTTAGCTTAAGATCAAAGATGACACCTAGGTCTTTTTTGGCTGTAACCTTTTGCAGTGGAATATCATCAATGTTATAAACATAGTTTATAGGTGAAAAATTTCGGCGAAAAGATAGGAAATCACATTTGGCAACATTTAGAAATAACTGATTTGAATTACACCAATCGGCTAAGTTAATTAGATCATTCTGAAGGAGATGGCAGTCATCGATGGATTTAATGCATCATGAGGACAAAGACAACATAAAGAAAAATTACAGTGTGGTTATCAAGAGTCTGTGACATAATTATAATTTTTTTTTTGTGTGCTAAATTTCAAATCCTATTTTATGCCCCTGAAGAAGTTGGAAAAAGCCAACGAAACGTCGGGAAAAGGATGAAATAAAGTTTGTTTTATTTGCATTCGGAAACCACTGATCTGTAAGCCTGTCAACAAATGCATATTCTCAATAAAAAACCCAAACAGATCATAAAATAGCTTTATTTGTACGTTTATACAATAAACTGATGGAAGTTTTAGCTCATTCACTGTCAAATCTGGCATGCGAGCAATATTTAAAAACGTTGGAACATGCAAACTCACGATGACATCATAGTAAACGCTATCTCTCCAGACGAATCAGACTACCTCAAGCAGGACGAATATGCCGAAATAGAAAATATGTACCAAGAAATCGCAATCGAGACTAAAGAAAAGACAAATAAAATGGACCCACAGGGAAGCAGCCACAACGAAGTGAAACTTGAAACAATCAACATTCCAACTTACAATGGACGTTATGATGCTTGGCCATCGTTTCATGATCTCTTCAAGACCCTGGTACATGACAACAAATCATTAAACTCAATACAAAAAATGCAATATCTGAAGACGCACTTAACTGAAGAACCAGGTAACATAATTAAACATCTACAGGTCACAGCAGATAATTATACAACAGCCTGGAAGTTAATAGAACAGCGATACGACAACAAGAGACTTATCTTTACAACATACATTCAACAATTAATGAATCAACCAGCAAGCTCAACAGAATCAGCTAATTCATTGAAGAAGATTCTAGACACAGGAGTGCATATCAGGAATACAAAACTTGGGTATTGATACACAAGGTTGGGGAACATTGGTGGCCTATATCATTCTCCAAAAATTAGATAAGGAATCGCAACGATTATACGAACAAGCCTTGACAAAACCACGTGAAATCCAAGATATTGAACCATTACTACAGTTCAATGAACGTAAGGAAAACAAACAGAAGCCACAATACCAAACAAGAGCTCCATCATCAAGAGCTTACCATGCAACATTAATTACCATCAAATGCGAGTTATGTAACGGCGACTATCCACTCTACACATGCAAAACATTTTTGCAGAAGGGAGCATACCAAAAAAGTGAATATGCTAAGGAAAAGAAGCTTTGCATAAATTGTCTGAAATCAGGACACTTCACTTCAAATTGCTTGTCATCAAGAAGATGTCAAATCTGTCAAAGAAAGCATCATACAACCATGCACCGCGAACAAGTTTCAGAAAATTCCAGAAGGACTGGTGCCTTTGAAAACAAACCAACATCATCAGTCACAGCAGTGGCCCCAATCACCTCGGCTGCGGCAGTCAGTCCAAGCGAGAGAAGTTAGGTCTTTCTCAGCACGGTAATCGTTAACATAGAAGACAGTGAAGGGACCATAGTCAATTGCCGAGCATTACTTGACTCTGGATCACAACTCAATTTCATTACGGAAGGGCTTTCAAGAAAACTAAATATTCCTGAATTTGCCGAAACAATGCGAATTCTTGGGATTGGAGAAGGAACCAGACAAGCAACCAAGAGAGTAAATTTAACCTTAAAATCCAGAATATCTGACTTTAAAGCCAACTTAAAGGCCTTTGTCTTACGACAAATTACTCCAACTCAACCAACTCGAAGAATCAACACTGCTTCTTGGCACATTCCAAAGGAATTAAAACTGGCAGATCCGCACTTCAATGAACCTGGAAAAATTGATATCCTCCTTGGGGCGGAATTATACCATCACTTCCTGACAGTTGGACATATCACCATAGGACCAGGCCTACCAAGCCTCCAAAACACACATCTTGGCTGGGTAGTGACCGGAAAATTAGATGGAACATCACCACAATCATCAATGTGTGGAATCTCCATCGAAGAAGAACTCCATGAAAATATAGAAAAATTCTGGAAAGTAGAAGAGATGCAAACAATACCAAAAGAGTCCTTCACAAGCGAAGAAAGAAAATGTGAACTCCATTTCGCAGAGAACACCATCAGAAATTCGGACGGGCGATTCGTCGTTCGGCTCCCATTCAAGGCAGACAAGAAGGCACTTGGCAAATCAAAAAACCTTGCTCTTCAAAGATTCAATTCCCTGGAAAAACGATTAGCAAAACAAGACAATTTGAAAGAACAATATTCAAACTTTATGGCAGAATATATGAGATTGGGTCACATGGAAAAGATCGACATCACTCAGATTAATGGAATTCATTATTTTCTGCCGCATCACTGTGTACTTAAACCAGATAGCACCACAACAAAGCTAAGAATGGTATTTGATGCTTCTGCGAAAACGACAAGCAACGTATCTCTAAACGACATCTTATCAAATGGACCGACCATCCAAGACGAATTATTGACAACTCTTCTTCGGTTTCGTTTGCACCGATACGTGTTCACTGCAGACATCGAAAAAATGTATCGACAGATTCTCATCGATCAAGACGATAGACGATTTCAATTAATTCTGTGGCGAAATCATCCATCAGAAGAACTACAAGCGTATCAACTCAACACGGTCACTTATGGGACAACATCAGCTCCATATTTGGCAACGAAATGTTTACAAAAACTGGCTTCAGATGGCATGACTCAATACCCCCTTGGTGCAGAAGTATTAAGAACGAATTTCTATGTTGATGATGTCATGACAGGATCGAACAGTTTGATTCAAACAATCGAAATGCAAGAACAATTGGATGCCTTGCTAAAGTCCGCTGGCTTCACACTCAGGAAATGGTGTTCCAATGATCAAGCGCTGCTAAAAAACATTCCAATTGATGACGTGGCGCTGCAGCTTGACTAAGATATTGATAACACAACACAAATCAAGACTCTTGGCCAAGGGTGGCCCCCCAAATCAGACACATTTATGGTACGCATTCAACACAGCAAAACCGAAAACATCACCAAGCGTACGGCTTTGTCTGACATATCACAACTATTCGACCCACTTGGATTTCTAGGACCAGTCATTGTTACAGCAAAGATGTTCCTACAAAAACTCTGGACATGTGGTTTTGACTGGGACACCCCTCTTCCCAAGGAATTACAGGTGGAATGGTCCAAATTCAGAGACAACTTAAATCACTTGCGAGATATCAAAATCGATCGTGATATATTTGCACATAGGACTCCAATTTCCGTGCAGGCCTTTGCTGATGCATCAGAGAAGGGATATGGAGCAGCCATATACATAAGAGCAATCAACAAAGACAAAACCATCACAGTTAGATTACTGTGTGCCAAATCAAGAGTAGCTCCCGTAAAAAAGCTAACTATCCCACGCTTGGAGCTATGTGCTGCAACTTTAGCAGCTGAATTAGTTCACCGCATAACCAAGGATCTACATTTAGAATCTTGTCCGACAGTTATATGGACTGATTCTGAGATAGTGCTTGGTTGGATCAACTCCTCATCATCATCTTTTCACACCTTTGTTGCAAACCGAATATCATCCATACAAAGACTCACATCAATTCAACAAAGGCGGCACGTTCGTTCCAGAGACAACCCTGCCGACTTACTGTCGCGTGGAATGCCAGCTGATAAATTAGCATGATGCAATTTTTGGTTTTATGGACCCTTATATCTCCATGGGGCAGAATCATCATGGCCTCCACCATACACGAAGAAACAGGAATGTGATCTGGAGAAAAGAGCAGCAACACATACATTATCAGCTGTAGAAAAACCAGCCAGCTTTATTTATTCAATTGAGCACAACAATGACTTCAGAAGACTACAGGGAGTTGTAGCATATATTCTTCGCTATTTTCATAATCTGAGAGCTGCAAAGAAGGACGAACTCATCAAAAAATGTGGGTCCCTCAGGCCAACAGAACTGTATAAGGCCCTCATTTATATAGTCAAAACCATGCAAGGAGAGGAATTTGACCAAGACATCAAACACCTTCAAAGGTTCAATGAAACATCAAATAGCAGCTCAATCACCAGCTTATCCCCGTTTATCGATGAAGAGGGAGCTCTAAGGGTTGGAGGCCGTCTTGAAGCATCATCATTATCATATGAAGCCAAGCATCCACTAGTCCTGCCTTACTCTCATCCCTTTACAAGGATGTTGATGGACTCCTATCACAAGGAAAATCTACATTGCGGGCCACAAGCACTATTAGCATCAATAAAACAAAGGTTTTGGCCTATTAAGGGAAAAACAATCGCCAGATCAGTGGTTCAGAAATGTGTCAGATGTACAAGAGCCAAACCAAAACTATTAACCCAAATAATGGGAAATCTCCCATCACATAGAGTACAGTCTGCACGTCCGTTCATGAACTCCGGAGTTGATTTCTGCGGACCTATAAAGACACACTACAAGATAAGAGGAAAACATCCACAGAAGACTTAAATAGCTGTGTTTTGCTGTTTCTCCACAAAGGCGGTCCATCTAGAATTAGTAACAGACCTATCAACTAATGGATTCATCGCCGCCATGAAAAGATTTATCAGAAGGCGAGGCAATTGTCAACACATATATTGTGACAATGCTACCAATTTTGTTGGTGCAAATAATCAACTAAAGGAATTGGTAAGCCACATACACAAGATAAAATTCAAAATACCTTCTCATCAAAAGGAATAGAGTTTCATTTCATACCTCCAAGAGCACCACACTTTGGAGGTCTTTGGGAAGCTGCTGTGAAATCAGCAAAATATCTTTTGTATCGATGTTTAAGTTCCGCCTCACTAACCTATGAAGAACTTGAGACCATAATGATAGAAATCGAGGCAGTTTTAAACTCTCGACCTAAAACTTCAATGTCAAACGATGCTAATGACTTAACAGCACTTACACCAGGCCATTTCATCATTGGCGAACCATTAACTAATGCAATAGATCCAACCGCCGAAACAATTAACGTCAAGCCTTCGAAACAACTCAAAATGATTTCAGACATCAAAGAAGAATTCTGGAAAAGATGGCACACCGTATATCTCCATGAACTTCAACAAAGACATAAACCGCAACGAAAATGCGAAAACCTGTTACCAGGAACAATGGTAATTATCAAAGAAGACAACTGTCCAGTCATGAAATGGCCCATTGGAAGAGTAATTCAGATGTTCCCTGGTGCAGATGGGATGGTAAGAGTCGCTGAGATCCTGACAGCAACTAGTACATTACGAAGACCAATACACAGACTAGCTCCATTACCCATCCAGATAGATGAAACAAACACAGGCCAGCAGGCTTCGACATGTATAGCAACATCCTCTGAGCCAACTGAGGAACTTGAAGACGGTGAGATTGGACAAGGCGATGATATAAGTCCACCCGCAAAGAAAAAAAAATACGACCCCTTCAATATTTGGGTTGCAGTACTCGCATCCGTACTAATACTACCAATGGTCATGTGCAGCCAGGTCAAGGTATCACCATTCAAAACAACCCCCGGAATTCACTTTGAAAATTTGGGAATTGCACATATCATCTCTGACCAATGGGATATAGTGATATATTATGAACTAAGGCCTTACTGGAAGGAATTGAAATGGCTGAATTTAGGTCACAGTAAACTTAAAGAACTTTGCCAATTGATGACACCAGCTAATCCTTGTATAACGCTCCTGCAACAATTTCAACATCTGATACAAGAAATAAATGATAAGGATGGACTTCTCGAAGAAAATGTACTTCGTCAAAAACGTGGTGCAGTCAACATAGTTGGAAATCTGGCTAACTCGCTATTTGGAGTCTTAGACTCGGAGTATGCCAAACATATGTCCCATGTCATATCAACTATTCATGTCAATGAGGATCATTTGCTGCAGCTGATGAAGAATCAGACATCTTTAATAAACTCAACCGCAAACATAATTCGCACCAACAAAGGAAGATTAGAAAAACAAGTCCAATCACTAGACACGGAATTCAATATTATAATAAACCAGTTTAACATAACAAACACTGAAATTCTGCAGTTAAAACTCTCCCAACTAATTCTTGCACATGGGTTTCAAATGTTTTTAGGGGCCACAAACCTTCAAAGAATGCAAACATTATTATTGGACGTAATCACAGACGTTCATCATGGTATTTTTCCATGATGAACGCCAACTTGATACATCCCAACCAATTACGACGAGAGATAACAACCATCAAGGCCCATCTACCACCAAATTTACGTCTGTCAGAAACAAACGGTAACATAGCAATGTTCTACAAATTGATGACAGCAGAAGGACGAATCGTTGGATCAAACATAATTTTCAAATTATCACTTCCGTTGGTCACAACCGAATATTATGAACTATACAGTATGATCCCAGTTCCAGTCTTAGTCAACACTTCATTCATTGCGATAAGACCGTCTTCAGATTACATAATTATAAATCTACATCGAACACAGTATTATACATTAAATGAGGCAGAGTTTAGCACATGTTCAAGGATTCTAGAAAATGACATCATGTGTCATCAAAAGCATCCACTTTATCAGAAAGGCTCTAATGTCAGTCTTTGTGAGTTCAACCTTATGAACCAGGTTTTCGATCATGCTTTCTGTCAACTCGAAGACTTTACAGATGAGCAGTTTTGGATACAACTGCACCAATCAAATAACTGGATATATTCACTTCGATCTCAATCATTAATAAATGTCGTTTGCGAAGGGAACCTTACCCAAATCCGATTAAAAAATTCTGGTATCTTAACCGTCACAGCTGGGTGTATTGTGAAACAAGACTTATTTACCATCCACGGACACAACATTTTCACAAGTGTTAGACGAGCATCCTATGTTCCTACAAGCAACATATCGGAATTCATTCAGAACTATCCACAAGCAATCCAGATGAGTCACCATCATATACAACTAAATTTTCGGAGACGCTCATACGAACTAGATCTACTACAAAAGAATATCGCACAACAACAACTCGAAGAAACTCTCGTTCAAGTAAAAAACACTGATACTCATCAGTTCGGTGTCAGTTATTTTGCCGTATCTTGTATAGGCTTGATCTTTATATACTTCATCTGGAGGGTAAAAGAAGCCGCATTTATCGTCCGAAGAACCCCCCGATCCCAGCTCCACGAAGTCACGAAGCCGTCACCTTACACCTTTGAACAATAGTTCAAGGCGGGGAGTATGTTAATACCCAGCACAATTTCCTACACAACTGACCTATCACAATTCATAAACACTATACACATTTCAAAACAATCTATACACATTTCACACTTACTTACCTACCTTAAGTAGGTCACAATTCAAGTCACAATAAAAACCTAAAATTCATTTCTTATACATATTACATTGTGCAGAATGTGCATATTTCTTTGTTAATAATTTTTTGTTTACACATTGTGCGGTGTGTGCACATAATGTTTTTATTTTTGATCAAGTCAATGACACATAGTCCACACGCTGCACATAATAGAATTAAGCAATAAAATTAATTTATTGAACCTTATATTGACTTTTGTTAAATTGTAGAATAATTTGTTGATTATTGAACTTCTATTGATTTTTGTTAATAAGCTACTTTTTAGTATTTAAGACGATTATGTGAAGGAATAAAATCACTTTCTGTTTAACTACCAAATATTGAGTGTCTCTTAATTTATTGCAACTTCCCCCCACCAGAGGTAAAAGGGTTGCATTAATCGAAAGTCAACAAAACATTCTCATCAAAAGAAACCAATCAACAATCCCAAACACGTCAAAAAAGAGATCTTCTGGTTCATGCACTAGAAGCGTCTCACGTCGTCAAGGTGATATCACTTTGGTCGACACGTACTTAATCGTACAGGTCTTATATACCATTTGATGTTTAAATGCTAGACATTTGCATTCACCTCCCCGCGGTGAACATCGGGTGCCTAGTACCTCAACTGGAGATTGGGTTATCCAGACGGCAGCGGACGAATTCTCGAGATGGAATCAACAGTGGCGTCTACAGTTCCAGTAAGGTTGAAATACTAAGTGAACACCTTATAGGGCTTCTACGACTTATTCGGAGCGGTTTATCCGGCTCCCCGTCCTTGGAGTTGTACTAAGGATCTGGCCCTCCAGGTTGGGGGTTGTGCCGTCGGGGCGACTTCCTGGCCACGTAAAAACATCATAGTTGCGAAACACCAAAAAGCCTCGGATACGGACGGTTTTACTGATGTTGTTATACAGATAATAATGCAGAAAGATACAGAAAGGGCTCTCAAGAAAATTGTGTGCGTGTTTTTTTACCATAGCAGTTTAAAAAAAAGGTGAACATTTTTGTAACCCTAAATATTTCTCATGACGTTAGAGACTTGAATTAAATTTTATATTATATATCGTAACGTGATACCAAATCCAATGAACGGTTTTTTTATAAATCATAAAAACTGAAAAAAAATTTGTCACCTCAAAAATTTAACGAACATAAAATGATTTTATCTCCAAAACAATTTTGTGCAACGAAGAATAACGTTTTTGACATCTGATAAAATTTTGAGAAAAATCGAATTGACAGTTTTTTTTATAAGAAATAAAAACCTAAAAAAAAACATTACTCAAAGTTGGTAAAAATTGAATATCGACTCAAATATCTTTTCAAAAATTTGAGATTATAGCTCCCAAATTATTTTTTCTTTAAAGAAATATATTTTTCAACATTCGGTAATATTTTGAGAAAAATCGAATTGACAGTTTTCTTGCAAAAAATAAAAACCTAAAAAAAATTAATTTTTAATAATAGTAAAAATTGATTTTCGACTCAAATAACTTTTCAATACTTTGAGAATCGGCTTTAAACTTATTTTATTCTTTAAAAAGTATTGTTGTCAACATTCAGTAACATTTTCAGAAAAATCGAATCGACATTCTTTTACAAAAAATTAAAAACTAAAACAAATTAATAAAAGTTGGTAAAAATTGATTTTCGACTCAAATATCTTTATTAATTATTATTAATATTTAATTGTTATTAATATTTAAGATATAGACTCCAAATTAATTTTATTTTCTGTATCTTTTCCATTTGTATTATCAATTGAACTGGTATGTGTAAAGATAATGGTACAGACTAAGACTATTTTCATTTTAAACGTCTACATTCCTCCAAAGAGTTTGGAGTCTGTTTATAACGATCTCTCCTTGGCATTAGACTTTCTTATAAATTTGTCCAGCTCTGACACCAATATTTTACTTCTAGGTGATTTTAATTTACCACACATTGACTGGATTCCATCCGAAGACGAATCCTGCCTTGAAGCCTCTCCTTCTTCTTCACAATTGGAACTATCTCTTCTCGATAAAGTCCTTCTTACTGACTTACAGCAAACAAGCTGAATTAAAAACTCAAAAAATCGAATTCTCGATTTAGTCTTTTCTTCTGACGCTATTAGTACTCTTGTTCCAGAATCTAGATCAGGAAATACTAATATTGATAAATATCACCCAACTTTGGACATTTTTTTTGACTTAAGTAATCACCTTACTGAACACAGTAATTCCTTTGATTGCTTATATAATTTTGATTTCAGAAGAGCTAATTTCCAGCTGTTGTCTGAAGATTTAACCATTTCTGGAATTGCTGATACATTAGCATTTTCTAACATTGACGAAGCAGTTTCAACTTTTTATAAGATCCTTAATTATTGTTTGGAAAAAAATGTACCTTTAAAGAAATCAAAAAATACAAACTTTAGCCACCCTTGGTACACGAAAGAATTGCGTTTACTGCGTAACAAAAGAAATAAGGCATGGAAAATGTATCTCAAAACTCTGTCTCCAACCAACTTCTCTTTCTATGTTGAACTCTTTAACCAATTTAAGACTCTTTCTAATTTTGTATATGCTAGCTATGTCACTGATATGGGCACCTCTTTGAAAGAGAATCCTAAAAAATTTTGGAAACTTGTTAACCTGAAGAAAAAATCAGATGGCTTTAAAGTTAACTTCACTTACAAGAACCTTTCATTAGATAAAACTGTTGATACCTGTAACGCCTTCGCAACAAATTTCCGTGAGTCATTTGTTAATAGCCCTGAAGAAGTTGATGAAGTATATTTTCATAATCTACACTTCTTTTCGCAAACTAGCTGTAGTCATATACCTGTGCTACGGAGTACGATCCTTGATCTTTTATCCACGTTGAATGATGACTGTTCAGCCGGTCCCGATGGTATTCCCCCGATAGTATTAAAAAAGTGTAGTAATGCTTTATTTGAACCCCTTACGTTCTTATTCAAACTTTCTCTAAAAACAGGAAAATTTCCCAGTATATGGAAGAAGTCATTTCTAACACCAATTTTCAAGAGAGTCAACAAGGCGGATATAAGCAACTATAGGCCCATTGCAAAGCTTTCTTGCATTCCTAAAGTGTTTGAACAAGTTGTTTGTGAAAGTGTAGCATTTTTTAGTAAGAATCTCATTTGCGAACAGCAACACGGTTTTGTGAAAAAAAGATCAACCGTTACTAATCTCCTTACATTCTCGAACATATGTATTTTCAAACGCTTTAGAACAAGGTTATGAAGTTGACTGTGTATATACTGACTTTTCTAAAGCTTTTGACCAACTTAGCCACGGTATTATTTAATTTAAACTTAAAGCTCTTGGTTTTCCACCATTTTTCTTAGCTTGGATCAAATCATACCTTGAAAACAGATCCTATGAGGTAAAATTTAGAAATTGTCATTCTGAACCTTTTGTTGCTCAATCTGGTGTTCCCAGGGAAGCCATCTTGGCCCTTTTCTGTTCATCCTGTCTATTAACGATGTATCGTCATGTCTACGCTCAAGTGAAGTAAAAAATGTTTAAAATAATAAAGTCCATCCATGATCGTACTCTTTTACAAGCCGACATTGATAGTTTCACATTCTGGTGTGGGAAAAATAGCCTTTCACTCAACCCTTTAAAATGCCAGACGATAATTTTTACTAAAAAACGAATCGGTAGTGTGTTTGATTATTGTATAGCACAGCAAAAACTCTGTCGCGTCTCAACATTTAAAGATTTAGATGTTCATTTCTGTTTAAACTTAGAATTTACACATCACATTAATTTTATTGTTAATAAAGCAAGTTCTATGCTTGGTTTTATAAAACGCTGGGCAAAGGAGTTCAATGATCCCTATGTTCCTCTTTCTTTGTACAATTGTCATGTTCGTCCTCATCTTGAATATGCTTCGCAGGTATGGACTCCCTATTACGAAATTCATAACAAACGTATTGAATCAATTCAACATAATTTCATTCGTTTTGCCCTAAAGGGTCTTCCTTGGGATGATCCTTATGATCTGCCTCCCTATGAACATCGTATTCTGCTTCTTCAAATGCAATCTTTCCATCAAAGGCGTGTTAATAATGACTTAGTATTTTTTCATCAACTCATTAATGGTGAAATTGAAGCACCTTATTTGCTATCTTGTGTACATTTGAATTACCGAGGCGGAACTCATCACCTGCGTACATTTGATTTTATACATATTGACTTCCATAGAATTAACTATGGGAAGAATGAAGCTTTAAGTCGAATGAGCATTTTATATAACTTAAACTGTTCATCGATAGATTTAAATTTAAATAAGGTGGGATTAAAATCAGTGCTCCACTATCGTAAACGTCTTTATTTTATTTTTTTGTACTGTAATAATTCATGTTAAATGTTAATAATTATTATGTTTTGTATTTTGTGCGTGTGTTAGGCTATAATTGTATTATTTTCTTACTAACAACTAACACATGCACTTATGATGAGCCTCTGATCGTAGTTTGACGCTTGCTATAAGCTTACTACTTTCTGAAAATTCTGAAGTGTAAAAAAAAAAAATTATAAAAATATTGTTTTCAATATTTAGTAATTTTTTGATAAAAATCAAACCATCCGATTTTCATAAAAAATTAAAATCTACAAAAAATAGTACGCAAAATTGGTAAAAATTGATGTTCGGTTCTCGATATCTTGTGAATAATAGAAGAAATTGACTTTAAATTTATTTCATTCTTCCAATTTGTATTTGTTTATATTAGAAATAAAAAACTTTTAAGAAATGCTACTAAAATTGGTTAAAACTGGTTAACGACTAAAAATCTCGTTAACAAAAATAGATTTTGAAATCAAACTATTTCATCATATGCAAAATATTGTTGGTTATTTTTAATTTTTTTGAGAATAATTTAAATGATAACTTTTTTAACAAAACATGAAACCTACAAACCTTTTAAGCAAGACAAATCAACAGACGGGATGGGAAGTTATCAGAGTGAGTCACATCCCAGCCTCTTTTTTAAAACTTATATTTACTCTAAAAAAGTACAATTTCATAGATCATGGGATGCATTTGAGACGACAACAAACATTACCCTTCTTCCAATTAATTTATTGGCAATAACCAATACAACTTATCAGGAAGATTTCGGCGGGTCTCGTCTCATAGCCATCTCTATGGGCAGTACAGGTTTTGAGGTAGTTGCGATGTTGGGTATACATCAGAATTTAAATTCTTTGCTTTTTCGAAACAATTTTTTTCTGAACGTTTGCTGTTTCCGTAAAAGGAAAAAACTCCAGAAAATAAATTAGTAAGTCAGAAAATAAGAACATTTTTCTGGCCGTTTTGTACGTTTTCGTAAATGAAACTTTAAACAAAGCAAAGTTGCCTTGGCCTCAAATCTCACCTCAGAATCGTTTTGTCCGTTAAGGATTCGGAAATATCTCAGTTAGAAAATGAAAAATTTCTTTTGTGTTTAAAACTTGACGTTTTCTATTAATAACTTTCGGAAAAGTAAGATGCTCCAGTCGTAGTTATTTTTGGAGATTCATCATTAAAACCATGTTTAATCTGAATTTTCCGACATATACATACATAAAGTGCAATCAGTAATTATTTTGATGCTGTTGGAGCTCATGACTTCAAATAAAATATATGTATACCAATGACAAATTGGACATTAAATTATATTATTTAAGGTAGTAACGTGTCGTGATGGTAAGTGTGTAGGACTGTCAGTGGTACGGCGAGGAATTGACAAATCCTCCAAGAGGAACGAGAACTCGATGTTCAATGTTCTTAACAAATTTTTACTTCATAATTATATTTTATTAATTGAATATAATCCTTTTGGTCCTACATCACAAAAGCAAAAAAAAATATTTCAGAAATTGAAGATCCAGACGAAATTTCACCTATTGTTCTTAAAAAAAAGTGCTGCTTCTCTTCCTGCACCGCTTTTCTTATTTTTTAAGAGCTCTCTCGAGAACGGCGAATTTCTCAGAGCATGGAAGAAGTCATTCTTAAACACTATTCACAAATCAGGGTCTAAGAAGCAAATATCCAACTATCGTCCGATTTGTAAATTGTACAAAACTCTTCGAGAAGTTGATCTATGACAAACTGAAATTTTTAGTTAAGAAATACATTTTACCGCTCCTACTTGGTTTCGTTGTGGGAAGGTAGACAACAACCATTCTTTCTCTTTTTACCAATTTCATTTTAAAAGAAAGGCTGGGATGCGACCCACACTGATAACTTCCCATCCCGTCTGTTGATTTGTCTTGCTTTAAAGTTTGTCTATATGTATCAATTTTTTACCAAATTTGCGTAATATTTTTTGTACATTTTATTTTTTTACGAAAAAACAGACTGTTGGATTTTTATAAAAAAATTACTGAATATCGAAAACAATATTTTCTGTGAAATTAAATAAGTTTGAAGCCAATGTTTTTAACTTTTGAAAAGCTATTTGAGTCCAAGTACCAGTTTTTAGTATTGTTTTTTTTTTTTAGGTTTTTAGTTTTTGTAAAAAAAACTGTCAATTCCATTTTTCTCAAAATTTTATCGAATGTTGAAAACAATATTTCTTATAAGATAAAATTAGTTTGAAGCCAATGTCTCAAAGTTTTGAAAAGATATTTACGTCGAAAAACAATTTTTACCAACTTTTCTTAAATTTATTTTAGGTTTTTAATTTTATGTACAAAAACTGTCAATTCGATTTTTTTCAAAATTTTACTGAATGTTGACAACAATATTTTTTGAAAGATAAAAGTGTTTTAAAGCCAATATCTCAAACTTTAGAAAAGATATTTGAGTCGAAAATCAATTTTTACCAACTTTTGTTAAATTTTTTTTTTCGGTTTTTAATTTTTTTGTTAAAAAACTGTTAATTCTATTTTTCTCAAATTTGTTTCTAATATTGAAAACAATATTTTTTATAAGTTAAAATTAGTTAAAAGCCATTATCTCAATTTTTTGAAAAGATATTTGAGTCAAAAATCAATTTTTACCAACTTTTGTTAATTTTTTTTTTCGGTTTTTAATTTTTTGTTAAAAAACTGTCAATTCGATTTTTTTCAAAATTTTACTGAATGTTGACAACAATATTTTTTGAAAGATAAAAGATGTTTAAAGCCAATATCTCAAAGTTTTGAAAAGATATTTGAGTCGAAAATCATTTTTTACCAACTTTTGTTAATTTTTTTTTTCGGTTTTTAATTTTTTGTTAAAAAACTGTCAATTCGATTTTTCTTTTAGAATGTTGAAAACAACATTTCTTATAAGATAAAATAAGTTTGAAGCCCTAATCTCAAGTTTATGGAAAGATATTTGAGTCAAAACTCAATTTTGACCAACTTTGAGTAATGTTTTTTTTAGGTTTTTATTTTTTATAAAAAAAAACTGTCAATTAGATTTTTCTCAAAATTTTATCAGATGTCAAAAACATTATTCTTCGTTGCACAAAATTGTTTTGGAGATGAAATCATATTTTAGTCGTAAAATTTTCGAGGTGACAATTTTTTTTCAGTTTTTTTGATTTATAAAAAAAACCGTTAATTGTATTTTTTTGAAAAAATATACTTGTTTTGTATCATGTAACAATATATAATATGAAATTTAATTCAAGTCTCTAGCGTCATTAGTTCATGAGATATTTAGGGTTAACCAAAATGTTCCTCTTTTTTTTAAACTGCTATGGTAAAAAAACCACCCACCAATTTTCTTGAGAGCCCTTTCTGCATCTGTATAACAAAATTTATTTGAAGTCGTTTCTGGTTCTTGAGCTATGGACGACGAAAAAAACGTCGCGAACGTACGGACGTACGGACGTACGTACACACGCACGCACAGACATCTTTCTAAAAATCTTTTATTTCGACTCCTTGAAACGTTGAGAAATGTCAAAATTTTCAATTCGACAAATCGAACCCATTACAATAACTTCCTATGGGAAGTTAATAATCTCGAAGATGGACATCAAATTGGTGCAATTTATCCTGATTTTTTCAAAGGTATTTGATAGAGTAAGTCACTCTATTTTAATAAAGAAATTAAAAAACTTTGGTTTTCATTCTAGGTTTTTAAAATTGTTGAAATCCTATCTTAAGAGTCGAATTCAATTAGTTTGCATTGACGAAGTTTTCTCAAAACCAGTTTTGATTTTATTTGGCGTGCCCTAAGGTAGCCATCTTGGACCCCTTCTTTTCCTAATTTTTATAAATGACTTACCTAGTATTTTCCTTAATTTTATAGTGAACCTCGTTTCACCGACGATGACTTAAAGTTTTTTAGATGCATAAAATCTATTAATGACTACCATCTCTTACAATCCGATATTTCAAAATTATCCCAGTAGTGCAAGAAAAACCAAATATATTTAAATGTCAATGTTTTTCTTTTTGTCGCAACTTTTCTGAAATTATCTTTAACTACAAAATAGATAACCAAGTTCCGGAAAGAGTTTGGGAGCAAAAAGATCTTGGTGTAATTTTTGACCCTTAACTTAACTTTGTTAAGCACATTGAATTAAGTATATATCCAAAGCAAATTCCATGCTCGGTTTTACAATTTTTTCAATTTTTTTTTTCAATTTAATTTATTTGTTTAATTTGCTGTTACTTACCACGTTAAGATACAATATCATATAAAATAGCGGAAGTATAGAAATAAACAATAACAAAACAAAATACAAACGTAATACCTTAGACTTCAAAGACCCTTTTGCTTTTAAATCGCTTTTTACCTCATAGGTAAGATCAATCTTGGAATGCTACTATGCAATCAGAAACCCTTTTTATAACATTTAATCTAAGAGAATTGAAATGGTTCAACAAAATTTACAAGGCTCACTATTCAGAAGTTTGGCTGGAACATCAAATCTCCGTCATATAAAACTAGATTTCAACTTTTATGAACTCAATCATTTGAAAATAGACGTACAATTTATTCTGTGATGTTTATAAGTTCCCGTTATAACTTATAAACATCACATTTCCATTTTTCGGTTTCAAAACTATAGGGCTGGAACTCGACATCTGTCAAACTAAGTTGTTAAACCAATTTTTTTTGTCAGGTGAAAGTCTGACATTTACGAAAATGGATCGTTTAACTATCGCACAACGCATAGAAATTGTTAAAATCTACTACAAAAATTGTGATTCTGCCAAATATCGTGGCTTAAGAGGAGATTATGGTTTACATAATCGTCCAACTACGCAAGCCATTGACAAAATTTGAAGATACTGGATTGGTAACAAATATTGTAAGGCCTGTGCATCATCGTTTCCCTCGTACCACTGAAAATATCGCTGCTGTAAGTGAACGTGTGTAGTGTCCGTGGCATGATGGTTAGTGCCTTGGACTGTCATGCTAGAGGTCTTGGGTTCTGTCCCTGCCTGTGCCATGTAAAGATTTTTCCAATTCTCCAAAAGTAATTCTTGTCATGAAAAGTGCTTTCTCAAATTAGCCGTTCGGATTCGGCTTAAAACTGTAGGTCCCCTCTATTCCTGATAACATTACTCGCACACAGGAAAGGTTGAGAATCGTAAGTCACTAGGTCCTAGTAAATGGTTTCGTGAACAACAAGCTGTGGACGGCGATTTTTCGAACAAAATTTTCTACAACGACAAAGCACATTTCTCATTGAATATGTGGTTTTAACAAGACGGTGCCACATGCAACACAACACGAGCGAATATGACTTGACTTGATTGCAAGACATTTCCTGGCAAATTCTGAGAAATTTGCTTGTGCTATGCCATCAGAATCTATCACAAATTTAAATGTCAAAACTCGATAGTTGTCATATTTTGTATCCTAACTATGCCAAATGAGTTTTATTTTACAACTAACGTAGGTTTTGCTGATTTTGGAATATATACATAACTTTTTCAACTCCGGATTGCTACGAACCGTGACACAAGAAAAAAATTGTTTTAAGAAAAACAACCTTTATTCCACTTTTAAAAAAGTCACTTCACAAGTGGAAAAGTGGGTTTCAACCTGCACGAAGTCGATTTCATTCTATAAGACACATTATAACCTAGAAAGTAATTTAGCTGGTTGTGAAAAATCTAATTTTTGCAATGAGATCACTTACTCGTAGTTTTATTATTTAGTATTTACTAAACAATATGTTATTTTACTCACCACATCATTGCAGGAACAAAAAATCCGAGTCCAAAGCCTTAATATATCGAAACATCACTATCGTTTTTTTTTCATTTGTTCAATACTTTTATATTCACTTCCTAAATATTTAAAACCCGCCTTCATTACACATTTTTTTTTACTTATTTTCTCTATGCAAACCAATTTTTCGAATTCTCAACTCTGACTAATTCTCTTAACAACAACACACATTTTGGCCATCAATGACTAAAAACAATAAATAGTATTTTAATTAATTATAACCTAGCAAGAAAAATAACACAATTTTTTTACTCAGACGTAAATACACTTATGTTTTACCTAAATTTTTATATGTGCACGATATAGAAGACATATGTAAATACAATTTGACGTATTTTTTAATTTGAATTTACAGAATTAAAAAAAAATAAAGACAGCACACGCTCGATTATTTTTAACACAATCCACCCCACCAACAATATCTAAGTTTTGCATTAAACAATACTAAACAATTAAAGGTATATTGATTTAAAAAAAAATAAAATTGCTTTGTTTCAAAAATGATATGTCGGGTTAGGATAAGATAAAATAAAATATATTTTTCTTTTTATTTTCCCGGATTCTTAGGCTATGATTAACTTAGAATAAAATTGCGTTAGTACCTACATATATTTAATTTTTAATATTTATTTCAAAACTATGATGTGATATGTCACAAGGTTGTACATTTTGTAAAATGTGTTATGGTTTCTTCCTTTTTATTCATGAAATTTTATCTTCCGTAGATGGCAAAGAAAAAAAACACAAAACATTTAATTTTTAATTTAAAATAATTCAAATTCTAAGTTTAAATTAAAAGCTACAACACAAACAAGAAACATTACGCAAAAATTCAAGGGTGGTTCGGGTTTTGATTTGTATGGTGTAAGGTTCGATAATTTTTGACAATTACAAAAATTGTGAAATTTTATATACATATGTGCTGCGCTGTCACAGGACTTTGTTGGCCCCCGTTTTTCGACATTCGAAAATAATTGAGCGACAAAAAACCGGTGAGATCTGATACCGAAATTATATTGGATGAACATTTTACAGACTAGTATAAGAAAAATCAGATTCTTGAACAATTTAAAAGAGAGAGAGAGAGAAAGAGAGTGATAGAGAGAAAAATTGTGAAAAAGAAAGAAATAATCAATTTTTTTTTTACACTTCAGAATTTTCAGAAAGTAGTTAGCTCTAGCTCATAATAAGTTTGTTTTGTATTTACAATAGAAGTGCAAGCAAATAACTATTCACGATTATGATTACTTTTTTTATTTCGATCAAAATTCATGCCTCTAACGAGGTAAGTATTTTGTTTTTGAATTGTTAACAAGTGTGCTTGTAAGATTCAACATTATTTTTACACATCCTCGAAATTGTTTTTAAAAAATTTGAACTACATTTACACGCGTCGCGTGTCAGTATAGGCACTCAAAATTCGTATAAGTTCTTGTAAAAATAAAAAAAAATCAATAGGAAAATGTTTCAAATGCAGCTGTTGGAAATTTTATAAATTTCCAGAATATCCTTCAACTATGAAAAAAAATCATGCCGTGTTTGAAAGCAACGACCGACGACGAGACGCTTTCCAATGTTTCAGAATATACTGTCGAATATTTTTTCTTAATTTTCTGTAAATCCGATCCATCAAATTACCCATAGAAACGATAATTTATCCTTTGATAGAGTTTAATTTTACTTTACATTAATTTTTTTGTAATGTTTTTGTGTAATGAAAATATCGAAACACTACAATTTTTAAAAACTAGCAAAAAAATATCCAGAGAAAAAGTCAAACTCACTAAGAGAGCGTGCAAAGCGTTCTCTATACACGATACTCGATTAAAAATAGATCGTTTAAAAATTTCGAGGGAAAATGGGAACTATTAGATACCTATGACGACGTTCGAGTACTAGATTGTCGGAAAAACTTTCGTTTACGACTTCAATTCAAAAACAAAAGAACTCAAAAACGACTACACGTTACCCAGAATTCAATCGGTATTCAGTTTTATTTTTTTTTGAGAGAAAAACAAGAAAATCAAAATAAAAAAGGAAACGACCTCTTATTCAATACACATAGTATTGAATAAGAGGTCGTTTCCTCTCGTGATGCTACATTAAATAGAAATTTTAAAGGAAATAACAGAAACACATGGCGTGTTTTTTCAATTTAACATTTTCTTTTTTGGGATGTTAATGGTCTATTGGGAGAAATGTATTTTTTCCATTTTTATAAAAACATGCGATTATGACATGAACGAGTGTTTGTAATGTTTTTTCGATATCAATTAAATTGAAAGAAGTATGTTTTGAATTAGATGCAGGTGTGCGTATATTAAAATTGAAAATAATGTGTCAGAAATTCGTTACATATTCCTACATGCATGCAAATATTTATTTATATAGGAACAATACAATTGGGGGTGGTAACTGACCTACCTTATTATATCTATAATGAACTTGGTCAGCAGCTCCGATTAGTTTAGGTTTTAATTTGCAAGCCCTATAATTGCCTACACACAGAGAAAAAATCAGTAAAATCTACGAAAAACTGTAGTAAAATTTACGATAAAAGCAGTAAAATCCGAACCTACTACACACGTCGTTAAATTCACTACAAGATGTAATAAAAATAAGTTTTGCAATGATAGTAAAATTCACTACTGAAGCAGTAAAATATGCTGTATTTGTACTAAAAGTTTCCTATATGAGCATTAAAATTTATTGTAGTTCTAGTAAATTTTATTACATAAACAGTGAAATATATTGTAGTTCACCGAAAAAAAAAATTGTAAAAAACCACCGTAAAATTGATAGTTTTCGCTTACATAGTCGAGCTGATGTTGTGCAACATCAATTTTGATATGACTGTCATATCAATTTTAATTTCGAATTTTAAATTCGAACTTCGAAACATTTTTACATTAATCAATGTAGAATTGATATGAACAACATCAATATTTTGATTTTGTAATATCATTTTAATATTATTTCATATCAAAATAACATTGAAATTCTACAAAAAAAATGTAAAAACGATATGAAATTAACGTAATAATGATATGAACAATGTCATTTTAACATTATTTCATATCAAAATTACATTGAAATTCTACAAAAAAAATGTAAAAACGATATGAAATTAACGTAATATTGATATGAACAATGACATTTTAACATTATTTCATATCAAAATTACATTGAAATTCTACAAAAAAAATGTAAAAACGATATGAATTTAACGTAATATTGATATGAACAATGTCATTTTAACATTATTTCATATCAAAATAACGTTGAAATTCTACAAAAAAAATGTAAAAACGATATGAAATTAACGTAATATTGATATGAACAATGTCATTTTAACATTAATTCATATCAAAATAACGTTGAAATTCTACAAAAAAAATGTAGAAACGATATGAATTTAACGTAATATTGATATGCACAATGTCGTTTTAACATTATTTCATATCAAAATAACGTTGAAATTCTACAAAAAAAATGTAGAAACGATATGAATTTAACGTAATATTGATATGCACAATGTCGTTTTAACATTATTTCATATCAAAATAACGTTGAAATTCTACAAAAAAAATGTAAAAACGATATGAATTTAATGTAATATTGATATGAACAATGTCATTTTAACATTATTTCATATCAAAATAACGTTGAAATTCTACAAAAAAAATGTAGAAACGATATGAATTTAACGTAATATTGATATGCACAATGTCATTTTAACATTGTTTCATATCAATAGTACGTTGAAATTCTACAAAAAAAATGTAGAAACGATATGAATTTAACGTAATATTGATATGCACAATGTCATTTTAACATTGTTTCATATCAATAGTACGTTGAAATTCTACAAAAAAAATGTAGAAACGATATGAATTTAACGTAATATTGATATGCACAATGTCATTTTAACATTGTTTCATATCAATAGTACGTTGAAATTCTACAAAAAAAATGTAGAAACGATATGAATTTAACGTAATATTGATATGCACAATGTCATTTTAACATTGTTTCATATCAATAGTACGTTGAAATTCTACAAAAAAAATGTAGAAACGATATGAATTTAACGTAATATTGATATGCACAATGTCATTTTAACATTGTGTCATATCAATAGTACGTTGAAATTATACCTTAAAAACTGTAGAAACGATATGAAGTCAACGTAGAATTGATAATACTTACATGGTTTAATTATAGTACATTCACGGTTTATTCCATCCCTTAATAAAAAGAATTCGTTTACTTTTTTCTGAAAACACTTTATTAGGATTCAAAAATAGGATAATACAATTTCGTATTTTGTTTCAAAATTTATACCGCTTAAAAAGAAATAAAAATATAATTACAAAAATGCAATAAAAACAAAAAAATGCAATAAGAACATTCATATTAAGTTATATTAAGTAATCCCGTGTGATAAGAGTGAACATTAAAGTGTTAAAAACAAAGTTTTCAAAGTCAAAGATAAAATATAAATTATGTTACATTGAGAACACCGGTATGATTAAAAATTACATTCAAATGAAAAGGATTATCGAAAAGGATGAAGTTGAAAAACTGTTCTATTTTAACAACGCCAACATTTAGAATAACATTTTTAATTTCAAAGTTTTGAAAGTCAAAAAATATATTAACATTAGAATTTAGTTTCATTAAATACACAGGTCAGATTAAAAGGACAAGGATTTAGTAGACAAACTGTTCTATTTTAGAAGTTCCAACATTAAGTATCAAATTTTTCAGAGTCAAAAACATAAAAACATTCAAATTCAGTGACCACCAGTGTGATTAAAAAGGACATTTAAATTTTAAGGATTTAATTAAAAAACTATAAGTGTGCATTTTTATTTATAAATACACAAGTCAGATTAAAAGGACAAGGATTTAGTAGAAAAACTGTTCTATTTTAGAAGTGCCAACATTAAGTATCAAATTTTTCAGAGTCAAAAACATAAAAACATTCAAATTCAGTGACCACCAGTGTGATTAAAAAGGACATTCAAATTTTAACGATTTAATTAAAAAACTATAAGTGTGCATTTTTAGTTATTTATTTTTTTTTGTTCTCAGAGTATTTTATGACGTATCAAACATGATCCATCGGGTATATAATAAAGATGAATTGGACGACTTTTAAAACTAGTAATATCAATTATTTCAAATGTGTTGCTCTTATGACCTACAGAATATGACTGAAAATGATTTTCAAATTTTATTATTTCAAATTTTTGTCCTAAGACATAAGGATGATTGAATTTGTTTAGTAATAATTGTTTAATTTCAAAAAGTTCAATAGTTTCAGATTTTATTATTGTTAAGAAATATCCAATTTTATAAGTGGACCCTTTAAATGCCAAGGAGTTAGTTGCCAAATTATTCGTAAAATTCATTTTATGAGTGCCAAAATTTGGGATCAAATCTTTAAATTCAAAATTTTCTAAGTTAAAAATATAAGAACGTTCAAACTTAGTTACATTAGGTAAACCAGTTTGATGATCGTTCAAGAAGTGTGTAAATTTTAATGACGCTTTCATACTTAGGGTGAAGGATATATTTTTTCGTGAGGATATATTTCTTGCATAAGTTTTTGATTCTCTGTGTTTGGACTCATACCGATAACTCCATAAATACTTTAATGGACCAGAGTGCCTTATTACCCTTACATAGTGGGTCAGAAAATGAAATTTAGGCTTAAGTTTTTTCTTAAAAAGTCGCATATAGGATTCATTGTGCACCTTAACTAACATCTGAATTTTGTTAAGATCATTTTCCTCAAATTTGCTTGTTAATGAGAGATCAACAAGTTGTAATAAAGTAATGAAAAATTGCCATACCTTATTTTCTGTGGGAATGAGATCGCCGATAATAAGGGGAAGGAAATGAACAAAACACATCATTTCACGAGCTGACATTTTTATTTTATTATTTTGTAAGTGATTTATATCGAGAGGGGGTGATAAATTTCCTTTTTCCGTTTCTCCGTAATTAAACATTTGCTTTCTATAGTTAAATGTTTCAATTGAAAATAGCTTTTCAGATAAAAGAGATAGCAGGATTTCACATAAATCATATCTGCAAACCCCTTCAAATAAATCGTGAACAATATCCACGACATAATTTTCCTTGACATGGAAACTAGGCAAATCGTTAAACAAACAGTAATTCCTTACACCAGTCAGTTTAACGTCGTTTGTTGTTATTGAAGTGTTATAATTGTCTTTATTTCTCAAAGAGTCAGAATATTCTATGCAGTCTACAAACATTTCACTTTTTGCACGGTTACAAAATCGACAGTAAAAGTTTGAGTTAAATGAAGTAGTGAAACCTAGGACGTCGTTAAGGCCTAGATTATCACCAAGAATTCTGCATAGCACAAAGTGAATTTTCTGAGATCCAGATTCTGTGTTTATTATTAGTCCATTTTCTTCTATTTCTTTTAAATGATTAATAAGAGGTCGAAAAAATGGGTCATTCCCATATATTTTTTGATCCTTAGTTTTAAAATAGGCTGCTACGAAAATATAATTTAGATTAGACAAAAGATACTGAGGCAAGGCCGGGAGACTATAATAAACACCACAAACAGAATCTACGTTGGCGTGACTACCTAAAGGATTATTAATTTCAAATCCATCAAGATATATGAAATATGGCATAATAATTTTGTTTGGATGAAAACTGGCTAATTTCTTAAAGGAAGACGAATTTAAAAAATGATTTAAGGTTTGGTCTGCGAATATATTTTTCATATTGGCAAGCGTGGTATTTAAAATATTTGGCAACTCAAAAAATTTACGTAATTGGAACTCGATGGGCATAATACAACCTTGAACATTGCTTGGACCTAATGTTGGTTCACCATTTAAAATGATTTCCGAAATTTCATTATTAATATTGAAAAATATTGGCTTAGCAAATTCATCAGAGTCTATCATATTTTGAAATAACTTGTATTCTGATTTTATTTCTTCGAAAGGATGGGCGCAAGCTTTTAAAAAACTTAAAAAATGTTCTTTCTCAGGATCTGGAATATAGTTTGAAACTTTTTGTTCTAATATTTCAGTCATTTTCGAAGTTATAAGAGAAACTTCTTTTTGAATGTCTAAAACGTCTTTGCGCGTAATATTACTTTTTTTATGTAAGTTCATTGAAAAATCTTTACTTGTTTTTGAAATTATTTTTTTTGATTCTAAATAAGAAATACTTTGATTTGCTACTAGACCATTTGGAAAAGCTTCTACAAAATCATCATTACTGAAATTATTTGTATAATCTTTTTGTGAACTTTTTATATTCATGTTCTCGTTTACATTAATTTTTGATGAAACTAGTTTTAAATGATTTTTAGTATGTCTTTGAAAGGAACTTAAACTTGAAAAATGTTGGTTGCAATCTGGTGAAATGCATTTAAAGTCGGAATTCGAGTCTAAACCATGGATATATCTAAAATGCTTACAAAGTGCCGAAAGTTCTTGAAAGGAAGTATTACAAAGAAAGCAATTCATAATTTTAATTTTGTAAATTTAGAATAAATTCGGCTAAAGCTGGACTCATAGCGTCAAAATTGGATGTTATATTAAAAATATATTTTTGAATAAAGAGCCAGGATAAATATGACTCTTTGGGATAGTGTAAGTTAAATATTTGAAATAATTTAAAACAAATATCAAGGGCACATATAAAGGAACTGAATTTAAGGAGACTGTTTCCAAAACTCACATAAAATTCACGTAAATCGGTGATGTCCGTCCCAATAACAATGAGGAATGGCTGGATAGTGTTTTTGTGCATTATAGATGTCTTCAATTTAAGCTCTCTAGCTTGCTCGAGGTCGTTAACAGTTTTCAGGTGTAGGATGGAGCTGTTTATTGCATCCTTAATCGTTGTTTTGTGAACAACAGATTTTCCCTCCTTTTTGGCAACGAATCTTGATGTAGGTTTTAAAACCGTGTTCAATAGCATTATAAGAATACAATCTCTTGAATCTAAAGTAAATTGATTTTTATTAAATTGAATAGGTTTTTTTTTCATTATAAACAACTTACTTTTATTAAGATTCTCATCTTTAAGCGAATCAAATAAACTCCTGAATTGGCCATCTTTTATATTTGTATCGTAGTATGCAAAAAGGCTTTTGTACAAATCATCCCATTTGCTGATTAGTTCATACTTTTTTCCGGGATACATTGCAGCAAAGTCGAAATCAATCTGTTGTGAAAGATAAGATCGGTAAATGGAAATATAATAATAAAGAAAACGTTATTGTATAACTTACTTACAAACTGTTCTCCGCCAGATTGTTTGTAGAAAGGCCATTCGTCTAGAATGGCTTTCAGGTTTTCCTCATTCTGAATATCCTCCTGCCGAATGGTTAACGTATTCTTCCATAGCTCCATTGCCTCGCTATCGCAGTTTTGGATAATTTTAATTTTTTTTTTTCATAGAAATGATTGATGTGTCAGTGGATGATGGAGCTGGTCTCTGTTCTTCTTCTTCCTCTGAAGACTTTTGAGGACCATCATTTGAATTTTTGCGTTTGCGGTTGAGGTTATTGAACCTATTAAAAAGGAGGCCTGATGGATTCGCTCTAAACCCTTTTTTTCGGCATACGAAATAAATTTCCTTACTTTCTGTAGGAAATACTTCTACTGTTTCTGCCGCTATTTTGTCTTGTTGGCGAGGATTAGGTATCTTATACCTATTAAGGGTTGGGTCAAAGAAATATTCCATTAGGCAGTTAAGGAGTTTTTTCCTGTCCTTTTTCTCAAGTTTTTTATTTATCGTATATGTTGTGATTAGGTCAATTCCAGCTTTCGTTGATTTTAAAATTTCGCCAACATGCTAAATATATATGGCAGTTAAATTATATTTCATATAAAATTTGAAATACACTTACGGCATTAAGTGAATAGGTTGTTTTATCGGACAACGGAGTACTAGCTCTACTAAGCTCTTGATTTTGAACCCATTGAAGTACCTTTGAATGGCAACTGCAACTTGGCGGTTCGGTAGGAAACTATGGAAACACAATTTTATAAATAGTATTAATGGATAGTATAAATTAAATGATGATGGGAACATTTGTATGAAAACTGGGTGTAGATCCAACAGAATTGAAATGTATAAGATAACTGATTTCATAACATGGGGGTTATGCCCAAATTGGCAGGGGGCAGATATAGAGCACATTTGTTGAAGAAGATAGAACACCGAACTGAAAAGAAAACTAAACTCTTTCATTCAAGTTCAAGATTCTCAACAGGTTATGGACATGGAAGTAGCAACCCAACATTTCTCAAATCATCTGCCCCTATCTATCACATGTGGATCAGAAACAAACAACCCTGCTACAGTAACAAGTATAGCTCAAACCTATCTTGATAGAGGAAAAAAATTATATGCTTTTTTCATTGACTTCCGTGCTGCATTTGATACGATTAAAAGAAACTGTCTTTTCTACAAACTTTCGCAAATTGGTGTATCGACAAAGTTTCTTAATATCCTGACCAGTCTCTACAGTGCCAACAAATCGGCAATATGGAATGGGAAAGAGCCATCAGACTGGTTTCGAATTGAAATAGGTGTACGACAGGGGTGCTTGCTAAGTTCACTAATTTTCTCTCTATTTTTGGATGACATTTCAGAGTGCCTACCAGCAGGAATCATGGTTGAAGGAGTAAAAATCACCAATTTCCTTTTTGCGGACGACCTGGTAATATTAGCAGAATCACATAATTCTCTTCAGCTTATGATTAACAAATTAGAAAATTACTGCAAGTACAACTGTCTTTACTTCTTAGGTAGTTAAATATTGTAAATTAGGTACTATTAAAATCGAAATATTGTATACAAAAAATTTGTTAAATTTGTTGTCATCTCTCGGCATACGGCTTAGCCATGCTTATATGTACTTATTTATAAACAAATGTAAATTTTATGAATGAATTAATAAAGTACCAAATAATAAAAAAAAAAAATAAAAAAAAATTTTAAGAAAAAGAAGCAACCAGAACGAAGCTTGAACGAGCTAAAATGAAATTTCCTCTTAACAAGTGCAAGCAAGTGGGACATTGGGCCGCTGAATGTCCACAAAACAGAACAAATTCTGTGAAGAAGAACAATGCCATGATTGCATTTTCAATAAGCGCAACAACTGAAAACCAGATGAATGGTACTGTGACAGTGGAGCTTCAAGACATATAACCCCAAACAAATCGTACTTTAAAACATACAAGAGTTTCGATAAACCTGAAGTGAATATTTGATGTTAGCAGAAAGTGATCAGTCTATTCAGGAACCGAAGACTTACTTACACTGAAGCTGTAAAATCAAATAATTCTGAAGTATGACTTTTGGCTATGGAAGAAGAATTGGAATCTCTGGCAGAAAACCAGACTTGGGATCTATTAAAGAAGCCAGAAACTGCAAAAGTCGTTCAAAACCGATGGGTTTTTAAAATTAAAGACTCAACAAATGGAAACAAGCCAAGATTCAAAGCAAGACTCGTTACAAAAGGTTACGTCCAACAAAAAGGCATCGATTATAATGAAACGTTTAGTCCTGTAGCAAGGTATGATACTGTTCGATTGCTTTTAGCTTTAGCAGCAAGAAATAAGCTAAGCATTCAACAGTTCGATCTGAAGACTGCTTTCTTATACGGTGAGCTTGAGGAAAAAGTATATCTGGAACAATCTGAAGGTTTGAATGAACTCACGAAAGAATTCAAGATCACAATTGGAACTCTTGAAAACTACCTTGGTATGAAGATTGAAATAACAAGTGATGGATCAATAAATTTGTCTCAAGAACAATACACCAACAAAATCTTAGAACGGTTTACTATGAATGAATGTAATCCTGTAACAACGCCTGCAAGTCGGGAGGAACAAAATTCAAAAACCGCAAATGTTAAAGAAGAAGTTCGCTATAGAGAAGCTGTTGGAAGCTTAATGTATTTAGCAACAGCGACAAGACCAGACATTGCATTTGCAGTAAGTTCTAATGCAAGAAGAATGGAAAACCCTACCAAGGTAATTTGGAATAATGTGAAACGCATTTTTCGATATCTTCGCGGGACCAGCAATGTTGTAATAAAATATCCAGGAGGTAATAATTGTCAAGAACTGAAGATATTATATAGTGATGCTGATTACGCTGGAGATCTAAAAACAAGGCGATCAACAACAGGAGTTATTTCAATGCTCAAGGGAGGACCAGTTACATGGACAAGCCAACTTCAAAGAACTGTTGCATTGTCAACAACAGAAGCTGAACTTATGGCTGCAACAGAAGGTGCCAAAGAAGGTATGTGGCTGAAGTATCTCATGCAAGAACTAATTGGAATGTTGTTTTTATTAATCTTACTGACTTATGTATTTGTATTTACTCGATACTGAAAACTAAGATAGAGAGGAATATTAAATTATTTAATAGAAAACTAAACTCTTTTATTCAAGCTCAAGATTCTCAACAACATTGAATTTGCCAATATATATCTTCATTTGAGAAACATTTGAATGCTTTTGGATCTGCACTAATATTGCCCATCATCTTTTGAACTGTTAAAATGTGTAGATGATAAAGTGACTCGAATTATTGCTACCTTCTAATTTTGATTATGTACACAAAAAGTTTTTTGAACTGCTTTTTAAGATAAGTAATGTTAAATTGTGTAGATGATAAAAATTGTTTAAAATTATTAACTTACATTTTTTGCTTTCCATGTAAAAAGTTTTTCCCTGAGCTCAGCTCTCAGGGCAGTATTTTCCTTTCCCGGAAAAATGACTTCTAAGTCATCGTTATTTATAAATTTTAATTTTTGATAGCTGAATCCGCAAGCTACAAAAAAAAAAAAAAAAAAAAAACATGTATAAAAATTCCTAGATAGTTCGTCCACTCGAAAAAGAAATCACCGATCTGCAATAAGACTCCGAGTCAAAATCTAAACTGGTTAAAACTAGAATGTATGTTTACATTTTTTTTTTTCGATTTGCAGACCGGTGATTAAGATAATAAGAATAGTAGTTAGAAACTTACCAAAAAAAGCGTCATAAGCTGAAGGTAGTTCAAATTCCTCCAATAGTTTACGTAGTTGTTGTTCTTGTTGGGGAATATCTTCTACGTTAGGAGGAGTAGAATAAACGTTAGTGGGGGAATTGACAATGTCATTTGATGAATTCTGGGATCCCAACAGCTCTTCGGAAAATTCTTGCAACGCGTCCACATTTAGGACTTCACTTCCCGACAAATATATTATTTGTTGATTGTTCGCCATATTACTTAAACAAATAGTGGCACAAAGGCGAGGATATTATTGTTATATTTTGCACAATGGCGAGGATATAATATCTTATTTTTTTGCACAATGGAGCGATTAGAATTGTTTCTTTTTATAGTGGCACAACGGCGAGGATATTAGTGTTATATTTTGCACAATGGCGAGGATATAATATCTTATTTTTTTGCACAATGGAGCGATTAGAATTGTTTGTTTTTATAGTGGCACAACGGCGAGGATATTAGTGTTATATTTTGCACAATGGCGAGGATATAATATCTTATTTTTTTGCACAATGGAGCGATTAGAATTGTTTGTTTTTATAGTGGCACAACGGCGAGGATATTAGTGTCATATTTTGCACAATGGCGAGGATCTAATATCTTATTTTTTTGCACAATGGAGCGATTAGAATTGTTTGTTTTTATAGTGGCACAACGGCGAGGATATTAGTGTTATATTTTGCACAATGGCGAGGATATAATATCTTATTTTTTTGCACAATGGAGCGATTAGAATTGTTTGTTTTTATAGTGGCACAATGGCGAGGATATAAATGTTATTTTTTGCACAATGGCGAGGATAGAAATAAATAATTAATTAGTTATTTAAAAATCACGAGTCACAAGCCACTACCAAAAATCAACCGAACCGATCACTAGAGAAGCCAAACTGAGAATGACGAATGAGAATGAAAATGAGGGATGTAAAGGCGATAGCCAATAGTATCCATGCATGTGTAAAATAATTCTGTGTATTCATATCATTTTCACATTAAACATATCAAAGCTACATTGATTAATGTTAAAACTACATTTCTTAAATGTGAAAACTACATTATTAAGGTGAAAATGAAATTTAAGAGTTGGTGCAAAATGTCAATTTCACATTATTACTATCTAAACTACGTTTGTAATGTACAAACAACATTTTTTTTGCGATAAATTTTTTTGTTCGTGTACACAGGGATGTCGTTGGTAAAGCAATAGCTGCCAGGGTTGATAAAAATCATGATTTTTTTGTTTCTGACAGATTTTTTTGATTTTTTCAAAAAAATCATGATTTTTTCAAAAAAATCATGATTTTTTTTATTTATTTGATTTTTTTGATTTTTTTCTGTATTCGCAAGATATCTGTCTTATTTTTCTTCGTAAATGATAGTTTTATTTTAACTTACCGCCCCGTACTAAAAATATGACTCTTCTTATTGAAGACCGCATTTATATGTATAGATTGACAGCTGAAGAAGAAAACACAGCCCTTGAGTATGCCCAAAGCAAATACGCGGAGAGAGGAGCCTTTGATAATAAAATTCAAAACCAAGACTCAACCTTTTAAAAAAGTCTTGTATTCAAAAATCAGTCTCAGTTGAGTACAAAAACAAATGATGAGCTTGGCCAGTTTATGCCTTACTTTGACCAGTTGCTTTCAGCTGTAACATCATCTGCGTCTGTGGAAAGGATATTTCCTACATTTGACTTGGTTCAGTCTTAGCTACGAAACAAGCTGTGGAATGAAAAGGCAGCAAAACTGGTGTTTCCTTTTAAAGATTTTAACAATGAACAAATTAATTATTTTCAATTTGCTTTGAAGTGCGAGTTTTCAGTTTTTTTTTTAAATTTATTTTTTAAAGTTCCTAATTAAAAAATTTGATAATTTTAAGCTGCGTAGAAAAAAAGGTTTTCTGTGTTTCTGTCTAAATTTTGTCGAAAAAAATCAATTTTGATTTAAATCATGATTTTTTTCAAAAAAATCATTTGAATTAAATCATTGATTTAAATCATGATTTAAATCAATAAACCCTGAGCTGCACTATTTTAAAATATTGAGAACTAAGCAGGGATATGAATCTTTATTTTATATAAATTTTAAATAAAAGGAAGGTATTAACAAAGTTATACCCCGTGTTGAAAGTAAAAGAACATAACTACACATCATCTTTTGAACTGTTAAAATGTGTAGATGATAAAGTGACTCGAATTATTGCTACCTTCTAATTTTGATTATGTACACAAAAAGTTTTTTGAACTGCTTTTTAAGATAAATAATGTTAAATTGTGTAGATGATAAAAATTGTTTAAAGTTATTAACTTACATTTTTTGCTTTCCATGTAAAAAGTTTTTCCCTGAGCTCAGCTCTCAGGGCAGTATTTTCCTTTCCCGGAAAAATGACTTCTAAGTCATCGTTATTTATAAATTTTAATTTTTGATAGCTGAATCCGCAAGCTACAAAAAAAAAAAAAAAAAAACATGTATAAAAATTCCTAGATAGTTCGTCCACTCGAAAAAGAAATCACCGATCTGCAATAAGACTCCGAGTCAAAATCTAAACTGGTTAAAACTAGAATGTATGTTTACATTTTTTTTTTTCGATTTGCAGACCGGTGATTAAGATAATAAGAATAGTAGTTAGAAACTTACCAAAAAAAGCGTCATAAGCTGAAGGTAGTTCAAATTCCTCCAATAGTTTACGTAGTTGTTGTTCTTGTTGGGGAATATCTTCTACGTTAGGAGGAGTAGAATAAACGTTAGTGGGGGAATTGACAATGTCATTTGATGAATTCTGGGATCCCAACAGCTCTTCGGAAAATTCTTGCAACGCGTCCACATTTAGGACTTCACTTCCCGACAAATATATTATTTGTTGATTGTTCGCCATATTACTTAAACAAATAGTGGCACAAAGGCGAGGATATTATTGTTATATTTTGCACAATGGCGAGGATATAATATCTTATTTTTTTGCACAATGGAGCGATTAGAATTGTTTCTTTTTATAGTCGCACAACGGCGAGGATATTAGTGTTATATTTTGCACAATGGCGAGGATATAATATCTTATTTTTTTGCACAATGGAGCGATTAGAATTGTTTGTTTTTATAGTGGCACAACGGCGAGGATATTAGTGTTATATTTTGCACAATGGCGAGGATATAATATCTTATTTTTTTGCACAATGGAGCGATTAGAATTGTTTGTTTTTATAGTGGCACAACGGCGAGGATATTAGTGTTATATTTTGCACAATGGCGAGGATATAATATCTTATTTTTTTGCACAATGGAGCGATTAGAATTGTTTGTTTTTATAGTCGCACAACGGCGAGGATATTAGTGTTATATTTTGCACAATGGCGAGGATATAATATCTTATTTTTTTGCACAATGGAGCGATTAGAATTGTTTGTTTTTATAGTGGCACAATGGCGAGGATATAAATGTTATTTTTTGCACAATGGCCAGGATAGAAATAAATAATTAATTAGTTATTTAAAAATCACGAGTCACAAGCCACTACCAAAAATCAACCGAACCGATCACTAGAGAAGCCAAACTGAGAATGACGAATGAGAATGAAAATGAGGGATGTAAAGGCGATAGCCAATAGTATCCATGCATGTGTAAAATAATTCTGTGTATTCATATCATTTTCACATTAAACATATCAAAGCTACATTGATTAATGTTAAAACTACATTTCTTAAATGTGAAAACTACATTATTAATGTGAAAATGAAATTTAAGAGTTGGTGCAAAATGTCAATTTCACATTATTACTATCTAAACTACGTTTGTAATGTACAAACAACATTTTTTTTGCGATAAATTTTTTTGTTCGTGTACACAGGGATGTCGTTGGTAAAGCAATAGCTGCCAGGGTTGATAAAAATCATGATTTTTTTGTTTCTGACAGATTTTTTTGATTTTTTCAAAAAAATCATGATTTTTTCAAAAAAATCATGATTTTTTTTATTTATTTGATTTTTTTCTGTATTCGCAAGATATCTGTCTTATTTTTCTTCGTAAATGATAGTTTTATTTTAACTTACCGCCCCGTACTAAAAATATGACTCTTCTTATTGAAGACCGCATTTATATGTATAGATTGACAGCTGAAGAAGAAAACACAGCCCTTGAGTATGCCCAAAGCAAATACGCGGAGAGAGGAGCCTTTGATAATAAAATTCAAAACCAAGACTCAACCTTTTAAAAAAGTCTTGTATTCAAAAATCAGTCTCAGTTGAGTACAAAAACAAATGATGAACTTGGCCAGTTTATGCCTTACTTTGACCAGTTGCTTTCAGCTGTAACATCATCTGCGTCTGTGGAAAGGATATTTCCTACATTTGACTTGGTTCAGTCTTAGCTACGAAACAAGCTGTGGAATGAAAAGGCAGCAAAACTGGTGTTTCCTTTTAAAGATTTTAACAATGAACAAATTAATTATTTTCAATTTGCTTTGAAGTGCGAGTTTTCAGTTTTTTTTTTTAAATTTATTTTTTAAAGTTCCTAATTAAAAAATTTGATAATTTTAAGCTGCGTAGAAAAAAAGGTTTTCTCTTTAGTGTTTCTGTCTAAATTTTGTTGAAAAAAATCAATTTTGATTTAAATCATGATTTTTTTCAAAAAAATCATTTGATTTAAATCATTGATTTAAATCATGATTTAAATCAATAAACCCTGAGCTGCACTATTTTAAAGTATTGAGAACTAAGCAGGGATATGAATCTTCATTTTATATAAATTTTAAATAAAAGAAAGGTATTAACAAAGTTATACCCCGTGTTGAAAGTAAAAGAACATAACTACACGGTTTCTAGACAAAAAGGCTTAATTAAATCATTCAAAATTTAGCAAAAAGGAATAACGAGTGACCCAGCGACTCTTGTTCTGGAACTCGTTAAAATTTTAGCCTGTGGCTAATTAATTATGCATGTTTCGTTTTCAGAATTTTGTTTCGCTACTGTGTCACAAAGAAATATAGAAAAAAGTAGTTTTTGGTAGTTTTCAGGCTGTTGCGGCGCGGCGGGAAAATATAAAAAAATCTCTTTGATGTGGAAAGCCGAAAATTGTGGACCATAGCTTCATGATCTATGTATAAGGGAAAACCCTTCCTACTGGTAATTTGGTAAGACATGGCGCCGGAACAGCAAAATATTCGCGTACACAAAGGAGGTACTTAAAAGGATTGTTTTTTAGAGGGTGTAAATGTGCTTAAAAGAATTGTGATTTATTTGTTGTTGTTTTTAATTGTATATTTCTATCCTTTGACAAGACCGCAGGCAGGCATCAGAATGCACGATCAACCAAACAACAAAAAAAACCATAATGAATTTGTGTAGCGCATTTACACCATAAAAAAAACCAGAAGGTATTTAAAGTACCATGCTGTGTTTTACACAAAGCAGGTACTTAAAAGACTTGTTTTTTAGAGGGTGTAAATGTGCTTAAAAGAATTGTGATTTATTTGTTGTTGTTTTTAATTGTATACTTCTATCCTTTGACAAGACCGCAGGCAGGCATCAGAATGCACGATCAACCAAACAACAACAAAACCATAATGAATTTGTGTAGCGCATTAACACCATCAAAAAAACCAGAAGGTATTAAAGTACCATTCTGTGTTTTACGAATATTTTGCTCTTCTGGTGGCGGAAGGCGGCTCATGCCGCTGCGGACTCATGTCGCGCCAAATGGTTTAAAACTATCGAGAATTATTTTTTTTCCTTAGTACTTTGTGACGCACAATTGCGAAATACATAAATTCAATTCTGAACGCGAAAGGGTTATGAAAACTATACGGAAACAACAAAGAAAAAGTCCTACCTACTCTCATACCAAAAATAATAAGTAGTAGGTAGTAGAAAAAGGAGTTGAATGAAAACTAGCATTATTTAAAGAGAAAAAACAATACATTATGCCTTATGCCTTATTGAAATCATTCAAATGAAAAAGCAAAAGCAAAAATCAATCGAAAACTTAAATTTGTAGGTAGATACAGTGGTTGTCACATTTGACAATTTTTGTTAACCAAAGTCAAATCATTCTTTTTGACGCTATAGTCGTGTTTTCGTGAGTTTACTTATCAAAAAAACTCACAAAAACATCCAAATTCATTCTAGTTGGAACACTTTTACATTCTATAGTTTCACATTGTTTCAAAACACTCCCAGTAAGATTGTAAAGGGTTTTCCAATAAGAGGTGTTATTTTGAATAGCCCGCTATTTCGGTAGCTGTCTTTTTTGACATTTGACATTAATAAAAATGGAACGATACACGCTTCAACAACGCATTGAAATTATTAAAATTCACTATAAAAATGGTGAAAATTTGGCAGAGACGGTTCGTAAAACTACCATTTTTGTTTTTGGCTGATGTTGTGTTCCATTATTAACGGCATACCTTCTTCTTTATAATGAAATAAACATCCGATCATTTATCTCAAAAAATGCCATTTTTCTTTGAATATCAAAATAACACCTCTTATTGGAAAACCATATATTAGGATGTATGTTAGATTTTCTTTCAACGATGTAGAATTTACGTTTTCAATTTCATATCAATTTTACATTTTCAACATCAAAATCTTGGCTCCCAGACGCTAAAATTTGGCGGCTAAAAATTCTTTCTATATTATTCATTTCATTTTGACATTAAAAATCAAAATTAAATGTCAAAACTACATTGATGAACATGCAACAATGCAGAATTAACATAATTTTCATTTTCATATCAATTTTACATTTTCAACATCAAATCCTTGGCTCCCAGTCACTAAAATTTGGCGGCTAAAAATCAGTTTTGTTATTCATTTCATTTTGACATTAAAAATGTCAAAACTACATTGATGAACATTATCAATGCAGAATTAACATTATTTGCATTTTCATATCAATTTTACATTTTCAACATCAAAATCTTGGCTCCCAGACGCTAAAATTTGGCGGCTAAAATTTCTTTTTATATTATTCATTTCATTTTGACATTAAAAATGTCAAAACTACATTGATGAACATGCAACAATGCAGAATTAACATTATTTTCATTTTCATATCAATTTTACATTTTCAACATCAAATCCTTGGCTCCCAGTCACTAAAATTTGGCGGCTAAAAATCAGTTTTGTTATTCATTTCATTTTGACATTAAAAATGTCAAAACTACATTGATGAACATTATCAATGCAGAATTAACATTATTTGCATTTTCATATCAATTTTACATTTTCAACATCAAAATCTTGGCTCCCAGACGCTAAAATTTGGCGGCTAAAATTTCTTTTTATATTATTCATTTCATTTTGACATTAAAAATGTCAAAACTATATTGATGAACATGCAACAATGCAGAATTAACATTATTTTCATTTTCATATCAATTTTACATTTTCAACATCAAATCCTTGGCTCCCAGTCACTAAAATTTGGCGGCTAAAAATCCGTTTTGATATTCATTTCATTTTGACATTAAAAATGTCAAAACTACATTCATGAACATTATCAATGCAGAATTAACATTATTTGCATTTTCATATCAATTTTACATTTTCAACATCAAAATATTTCAAACGATGTAGAATTTACGTTTTCAATTTCATATCAATTTTACATTTTCGAAGATTATTTTCATTTTCATATCAATTTTACATTTTCAACATCAAAAACCTTTCAAACAGTGTAGAATTAACATTTTAATCTTTTACATTTTCATATCAATTTTACATTTTCGAAATCGAAATCTTAAAATAATGTAGAATTAGCATTTAATTTGTGTATTTACATTAAAAACTGTACAATTGATATGAACTATTTTCGAAAAAGATTTGATATGATTTTTTGATAATGCAATGTTAATTTGCCATTGAAAAAAACTGTAAAACTAACAAGAAAAATGTAAGCTGAACATTTTTCAACGTTAAAAACACATTTTTTTCCGTTAAATTCAAATTTTTGAATGAAATCTGGGTTGATATGACAAAACTATCAATTATACATTTCATTTTTTTTTCAGTGTTGTTCTAAAATTTTTGAACAACAGTAGTAATATTATACACTACTGACGCAGTGAAATCTATTGCAGTTGTGGTAAAATCCACGTTATTGGTAGTAAAATACATTTCATAAAACAGTGAACATTATTGCAGTTGTAGTAAAATCTACAAGAGTGGTAGTAAAACTCATTATATTAAACAATGAAATCTATTACAGCTGTAGTAAGATCTACTACAGTGGTAGTTAAATTTATTACATTACAAAATTCAATTAATTGCAGGTGTAGTAAAATGTACTACAGCCGTAGTAAAATTTATTACATAGAACAGTGAAATCTATTGCAGTTGTAGGAAAATGTACTACAGCCGTAGTAAAAATCATTGCATAGAATAGTAAAACCTATTGCAGTTGTAGTAAAATTCAGTACATGGAACAGTTAAATCTATTGCAGTTGTAGTAAAATCTACTACAGTGGTAGTAAAATTCATTACATGGAAAAGTAAAATCCATTGCAGTTGTAGTGAAATCTACTACAGCCGTAGTAAAATGCATTACATGGAACAGTAAAATCTATTGCATTTGTAGTAAAATGGAGTACAGCCGTAGTAAAAATCATTGCATGGAACAATAAAACCTATTGCAGTTGTAGTAAAATTGTAATAAAACCTACTACATTGAAATCTATTGCATATACAAAAATGGTAGTAAGTTTTATTACATAGAAGCATTGAAATCTATTGCAGATGTAGTAAAATGTTAACATAAAATAGTGGATTTTTAACTGCAGTTGTAGTAAATTTAACTACAACTGCAGTAAATTCTCCCCTATTTGATGTGATACATTTAACTACATTTTTAATAGATTTCATTGTTTCATGCAATAAATTTAACTTTAATCTGTAATACATTTTACTTCATATCTATGTAATAAATTTCACTGTTTCATGCAATGGATTTGATTTTAATCTGTAATACAATTAAAAATGGTATATCTACCATGAGTTTTTCTACAGAGATCTGTCAGTCCTATACAAACAGTAATGAATTAAATATTATGTAGGTATGTAGGAATAATTACGTACGTAGGTACTTGTACAGAGATTTAGAGTACTGATTTTTTTCTTATATCAAAACCATACTTTCTGAAATAAAATTCTCTTTTTTTCCTTTTTAGTTGAATACTATGTCTGGAATTATAAAGCAGGTATCATTTTGAATGTTCATATGTATTTTTATTTTATTTTTGATAACTATGGTAATATTAAATACAAGCTAATATCAAAATCTCTTATATAAAAGTAATGACAATAAAATGACTATAATATAAATTTTATACATTTTTAAATCTTAGTGCCATTCTACCATCAGAAAGATTATGTGGCAAAGCAGGATAATATTGAAATTCCGTAATTAATTTCAAACTTAAAATATTTGTATTATCTTTTATAATAAAAGCATTTATATTAACATCGTATTGAAACATATATTTAGTGGAAACAATTATTACACGTTTGTTGATTATTACTATTTCAGAAATTTTATAAATAAAGTTACTTTGCTTATGAAACAAAAGAAAAAACCGGAAGTGTATGGTGTTCCCATAAACTGTATGTTTTCTGAAAATATTTGAATACCATCAAGGCCAAATTCTTGAAGGTCTTTGAAATATGGTTTTTGAGATATACATACATTTTTACTTTTTAAAATTTTAATCTTAATGTCTTTTTCATTTAAATAAAAAAAGTTTGCTAGTTTTAAAGACAACTTCATTCCAACGGAGTAGCATACATTTTTCCTAGATGTTATGCTCTGGGCATATTGTTTTAATTCTTTGTGTTTGCCTTCACTTCGCATACTCCAAATCATTTTTAAGGGTCCAACCCTTTCAATAACAGTGGGATAGTGGGTCAAAAAATGTGCTTTCGGCTTAAGAGTTTCATTAAACAATTCTCTGTAAGTTTTATTATGATCAGCTACTCGAGATTTCAATTCTTCTAAATCATTTTTATTAAATGAAGTACATAAACATAGATCTACAAGTTTTTGAAGATTTAAAAAAAAAGCCAACATTTATCGTCCTTAGGTACAAAATCCCAAACCATTAACGAAAAAAAATGTACAAAGCAATGGCTTTCACTAGCTTGCATATTCAAATGTTTGTTTTGTAAAGCCTCAAGTTTTATAGGAAGGGAATAGTTTTTCGAGTCTATGCTTCCATAATCAAAAAGCTGTTTTCTGTCATTCAAATTTTCGAGAGAAAAATATTTCTTTGTTTTAATGAAATATAAAATAATAGCACACATATTATTTTTCAAAACTCCCTCGAAAAGATCATGCATGATATCAACTGACACGTTAACAACCGCATGAAAAGACGGAAGTGTATTGAAAACACATACTTCCGATATTCCAGTATGTTTTGGGTTATTAAGTAAAAGATCTAAATCATAATTTGAAACCGTTCTTAAACTGTTCTTTAACTCATAACTAAGATTTTGTGTTTCTGCTTTAGAAGCCTTACAGATTCGACAAAAATGCAGAGCCGAAAAGGACGATCTGAAGCCCAGAATCTTATTAAGTCCAAGATTATCACCAGTAACTAAGCCTAAAACAAAATGAATTTTTTTTTCCACACTTTCCATCTGAATCATTATGCCATTCAGTTCTACATCTAATAAAATTTTTAAAAGGTTATGAAGAACATCGAGGCGCTCATAGTTTTTAAAATACTCGGCTTTTATTAGCATAGCAAGCAGAATTTTGGTCAAAGAGGGACGTTTATGCTCTGGTAAAGTTGGAAAGTTTATGTAGAATGCAGAAATTGAATTCACTCCGGAGTGCGAGCCTAACACATTATCGGGATCAAAGTCATCATTATAAAGAAAATATGGGACAACCGTTTTGTTTTCGTTTGAAAATCTTGAATGAATTTCTCGCCAAACAGAACCACAAACAAAATTTTTTATATCATCGGAATGCGCCATAAGATCTTCCATTTCTTTCAAAGTTTTTTTAAGCAAATTTTCAGTTTCAAAAAATTTTTTAATTACAAAAGGAATAGATAAAATAGTTCCTTTTATTTCCTTGTATTTTAAAATTGGTTTACCCCGTTCAATTGTATTTTGAATTTCAGATGAAACTGTGCTATTAATTGGTAATTCGAGTAATTTTTTTTTCGACAAATGGTTTATAAGCTTATGTTCAGTCTCTTTTTTAGAAAAAGCTGTATCACAAAATTGACTTATTTTTTGAATTGCTAAGCTCGAATCGCTCAATTCAATAACACATTCAATAGGGTCAAGTAAAAGATTTTGAATTTCTGTCACAACTTTGAATACTAAATTTCTTGGAACGGAATTGTGATTCATCAACTTTAAAACAAATCTTAAGGCACATTCTGAGAGGTCGACATCTTTTTTATTGATAAACGATTCTTCAAAATTTTCAATGGACTTTTGATCGGCAAGTAATGAAGTCTCTGATTTTTGAGATGAAAGCGTTGAATTTAAGCCTAAGTCTTGATTCAAATTGTTTACATTTTCCGCAGGGAGGAGAGTGGTAGAATTTGTGGTATTGGTAGAGGTGTTGGAATTTTAATATCAATATTTAAATCAAAATGTACTTTCTTTAAATGCCGTTTTAAGACAAAAAGATTGGAAAATGCTTGAGGACAATCCCCTTGTTTACAATATATTTCTTTTTCATATTTATGCTTGCCTTTTAAATGTGAATAGTAATCATCTAAATTTAGAAAAATTAATTCACAAGCAAAGTAATTGAACATGATTGACTACAGTTAATATTTAATCCAAAAGTTTGATATATTATATATGTAAATAGTATATGCAATAAAATACTTCACAATATAAAATAAATTCTATCGGCCCTTGATTCGGTTTTTTTTAACTTAAAAATTTGTTATGTTTATTTTAATTTATTAAGTTTATTAGCGAAAGCGCTTTATTAGCTTGATCCGAACTATTTAATTTTAAGAAGGATGTTAAAAAAGTCTTAAGTAGCAAAGTCAAAATCAAGTTTATCAGCTTGATCTGCCAAAGCACTAATAAACTGTTTAAAAGGATGTTAAAGAAGTCTTAAGAAGCTTAGTCGTTTCAAGTTTATCAGCTTGATCCGAACTAGTTAACTTTAAAAAGGATATTAAAAAAGTCTTAAGTAGCAAAGTCAGAATCAAGTTTATCAGCTTGATCTGCCAAAGCACTAATAAACTGTTTAAAAGGATGTTAAAGAAGTCTTAAGAAGCTAAGTCGTTTCAAGTTTATCAGCTTGATCCGAACTAGTTAACTTTAAAAAGGATATTAAAAAAGTCTTAAGTAGCAAAGTCAAAATCAAGTTTAGCAGCTTGATCTGCCAAAGCACTAATAAACTGTTTAAAAGGATGTTAAAGAAGTCTTAAGAAGCTAAGTCGTTTCAAGTTTATCAGCTTGATCCGAACTAGTAAACTGTTAAAAATGATGTTAAAAAGTCTTAAGTAGCAAAGTCAAAATCAAGTTTATCAGTTTGATCTGCCAAAGCAATAATAAACTGTTTTAAAGGATAATAAAGAAGTCTTAAAAAGCTAAGTCGTTTCAAAGTTTATCAGCTTGATCCGAACTAGTAAACTGTTAAAAAGTATGTTAAAAAGTCTTAAGTAGCAAAGTCAGAATCAAGTTTATCAGCTTGATCCTCTTAAGCACTAATAAACGTTTAAAAAGATGTTAAAAAAGTCTTTAGAAACTTAGTCGTATCAAGTTATCAAGCAATTAGATAAGGTTTATAAGGACGTCTTACAATTTGTGTTCTTTAAAAAAAAAAAACTTAATTTTGTTTATCTCTTAACTCATTAATCAGGGCTGTTGTTGCAGAGCTAGGAGGAGTTGAATTAAGATCATGAAAGAAGTTTTCTAAAAACAACCACACATTTTGGCTTTGAAGTGGATACTTAAGATTAAATACATACATTAATTTAAAAGCCGAATCAAGAGCCGATAAAAAGCTTTCTGTTTTATGGAATATGTTATCTGATATTACATAATATAATTTTTCACTTGCCACTACCATTGGTTGAATGTTGAAATGAAAGCCCTTGTACGATTCTCTTATATGTTGGTATTTAAGAAGGATATCTGCCTGGTTTTCGGCTTCTAATATAGTGCTATTGATAGAGTCTTGGATTGAAGCGTGCCACTTTTTCCCATTTTGAAGTGAAATTTTTTGAAATGGAGGCAATTTATAATGGATGAGCTTGTACGTTAATAAGTTTTTATAATCTGTAAAGAATTGAATTTGTATATGTTAGTATAAGTGAAAAATGGTGAAATGTAATTATTATTGTAGACAAAAATTTATGCTTTTTAAGTTATTTAAACATTTTTTTTTATTACCTCGACTACAATCAATACCATTTATTTGCTCGAGTATATGCTTAACAGGTTTGCTTGCACTTTCAAATTGATCCTCGACACTTTGCAAGAAGGTTCTTTGAAAGCTATCCCATTTCTTTTTCAAACAAACTGATTTTTCTTCACCGAAAAGAAAACTAAAGTCTAAATCGATCTGTAAGAATTATTAATATGAAAAACATTACCAAAATGAAAAAAAAAAGAAATACCAAATGAAGGCCGATAGATTGCGTGAAAAGTGGCCAGTCATTAAAAATTTCCTCTGCGGTCTTTTCTAAAATTTCTGCCCTTTTGATATGAAAGCAGTTTTTCCATTTAATAACTACCAACTCTATTGGTTGTGAGTTGTATTTCAGCCAATTCTTCTCATTTAAACCTGAGGAATTAAAATAACAATAAGTTTTTGTGCATATTATGGATGACTTTAGATCACTTAAACTTAGGACTCTAAGTACATTTTTCGTATTATGAAAAAAAAAATGTTCAGTTGAGTTAATTAAACATTTTGGTTAAATAAAATTAACAACATTGGAAATCAGCTTTGGTTTTTTTTTGTAAATTGGAAAAATTTAAATCTCTCAATTTCACACGTATTATATAAAATACCAGAAACCATACAAAGTAAGAAATTCATAAAGCTTACTGGTGCTCTTTTGGTTTCAGTTTTTTAAGTTATTTCAGACTTAACAAGAAAATACTTTTTTAAACGTTTTTATCTTCCACTTCGTGGTATGGATGCAACAGATAATAGTAAAGATTGTTTTTGTTATAAATGTTTTTTTTTCTCAATACATATTTTGAGTAAAAGATTTTAATGTTTATTTTAACAGCATCAAGTGCTGATTCCAAAAAGGTATCAACCATCGCTGTACGGCTTACCGTCGGTCAGATACATCCCAAAACCTTTTTCAATTTTCTTAATTTCTGCCATCATGAAGAAAAATCAAAAACATTTTGGAGTGTATCTGAACAACCGTAAGCCGTACGGCTATGGTTGATACCTTTTTGGAATCAGCAATTGATGCTTCAAAAACGAGCATCAAAATTTGTTAAAAAAGAATCACCATTAAAAAAAATTAACTTTTGGAACTCACCTATTGGAGTGCTTATTCCGGCAAATAGTTTTTAGTGTTTTTTGCTTTTTTTCACTATTTTTTTAACTTTTTTTGATTAATTAACCGATGCCGAAAGTTAAACTCACCGCCCCACGCCGAAATCTGAGACGAATGAAATAGAACTCCATTTTGAATTTAGTCCGTGGTATGGTCAGAGAGAAAAAACTAAATGAGAGAACCAAATTTCCTCGTCTCCGTCACTTCGATACCTCTTACTCTCATTTTTTATAGCGTGTTGAATTCGTATCGGTGTGTACATGTGTTCACCTCAGAGATTGACATATTTGACATTTCTCGAATGCCGAATTAGAAAACAAAACAATTTAGCATCGTCTTTTTGAGTGGACGTATTTATAATTCTAAAAAAATATCAGACTGTTCTCTTTAAACTAAAAATTGCATTAAAAATAAATATAATTAGTATAGCTAGAATATATATATTTATGGGTGTGTACCTCCTAGAATTTAAGAAGGTAATTTGTGTAAACAAAAAGAAACAAAACAATTTCTTTAATATTTTAACCTATTATTTAACTATAATTGAATGCAATAAACTAACACTCTTTTTCGTTGTGTATAGCACTGTAAATGAACGCAATAAAAGCAGGATACATTTGTATTAACAACAAAAAATGAAAAGGAGCAGGAACAAAGGCAGCACCCAGCACACATCACCACTCAGGCTAGGCGGCCTAGGAGGTAACAAATTTAGTTTTCCTTTGTATTGTATTACCATATAATCTTCTTCTTCTTCGAAAGGAGCAACATCTTCAGTTTCAGCTGAGAAGAAGAGGAAAAATAAATACCTATAATAAGAAACAAAATGACAAAACGAGTTAAAAATCAAGTGTGGGATATTGTTGGAACAGCGACTAGTGGTGCTGGGAATAGCAATGGTGCATCAACGTCCGGCGCAGTTGGAGGTGGTGGTGCAGCAGTTGCAGCTTCAAGCGGTGCAGTTGAGCTTTTGCAAGAGTCACTTAACGATGTCTTTTCGCTGCTTCATCTGTATGGAAAAGTTGCAAGATGCACATTTGTGTCCGCATTGCTCAAAACTTTGTTGCTATTTGTGTATATCGCGTTGGATGACTGAACAACGTCGCCAATATCCGCATTGCAGAGTTGCTTTGGTAAATTAGCGATGGCTGGAGGATGTTGCCCAGCAAATTGAAAACCTTCAGTAGATTTGTTCAAATATTGGGACCAGGAATGGCTTGATTCAGGGTAAAGACTTGTTGGACTTGCAAATGTTGAATTTATCATCAATGTGCATTGTAGTGTGGAGCTCATTCGGGATATACATTTAAGCAGTTAGGTAAGTTTAACACTTTTTCAAAACCCTTTTGAAGTTTTGCATTGAAAAAAATCTTTTATTTCAGAACTAGTTTATGAGACACACATAACCCAGGTTAAGGAAGAAGTTTCTCAACTTCGAGCACGCCTCGCAGAGCTTATATTGCTCGTCCAAAGTGTCGAACACAATGTTGAAACTGTACGCAAAGCGAAAGACGAAAAAGTGCGAGAAATACGAAATGCCGTCGAACTCATGGTCAGCAGACTAGATTCCCAATTGAAAGTGAAATTGGTCACCCTGATGCGCCAGAAGAACTCACTTAGCCAAGAGACTGAACAGCTAGAGCATCTTTTACAAGAGATCGAACAACAAATGACAATATGTTCGAAATCACAACTCATAATGAAATCACCAGACCTCTTGAAAATGATTCACCAGGTGCGAATAAAACCAATGGCCAGCTACATCACTGCTCCAGTACCTGCTGATTTTCATAGTGAAATTGTTCCTGAATACGATACTGGCAACTTCCTAATGAAGCGCTTTTCCCAGCTGCAATTGAAAGGTGCCCCTGTTCATTCGGAGCCACTGGAGAGCAATGGGCTGCAGTGGCGTCTTAAGGTCTATCCCAATGGCAATGGAGCTGTTCGTGCTGAGTATTTATCGGTGTTTCTTGAGTTGGCTGCTGGTTTCCCCGAGACCAGCAAGTACGAGTACCGTGTGCAGATGATACATCAGAGTTCGAGTAAAATAATCCAGCGAGAGTTTGTGTCTGATTTTGAGGTTGGCGAGTGCTGGGGTTATAATCGTTTCTTTTGTCTGGATTTGTTAGCCTCCGAGGGTTATTTGAATTTGGCCAAAGACACTTTAGAACTTCGGTTCCAGGTTCGTCCGTCGACTTATTTCCAGCGGTGTCGTGATCAACAGTATTACATAAGTCAATTGTTGAAAAGACAAAAAGAACTTGTTGCGGAGAATAAGATTCTTCGTGAGAAGGCAACCAACGAAGAAGCAAGCAATGGTGTTGATCAAGTTGTCAATTTAGACGAAGAGGCTGGTAAGCATCAAGAGGCAAGTCAAAGTTCAGTGAATAATGCAACCGAAGAGACAAACAGTCAGGGATTTAAATCGTTGAGAGGCTTACATTCTGAAAATAGCAGCACTAGTCGACCTAGTGAAACGGAAGAAAGTAACAAGAAGTCAAGTCGCAGTGATATTCAGAAAAGTGGTTAGTTTTTTTTCCTGTTGGTTTTTAAATGTGTGAATATGCTTTTTTTGTATTTTATTAGTTGACGCTTCGTTTTCTGGAATGCTACAAGCATTAGTTAATGGTTCCTCCACTTATAATTCCTCGTTTCGAGAAGGTGCCGTCGGGGGTGAGATGAAGCCGACTAATAGTGCTACACCCTTGAGTTGTAAGTATGAATCAGCATTTGTCATATTCTCGCTGTCATAATTTTGTCTATAAGTCACCATCGATTGGCCTTGGTCCTCAGATAACCGTTTCAGAGGAGCTTGATTACGATGGCTTTTTCTTGACAGTAGTTGCTTTATGTTAAAAAAAAAATCTTGCCTTCACCAGTCATTCATTAACTTTACAGATATCCATCTTCTTTTAACATCTTTTAAAGTTTAAAAAATCTATGTTAATCGTTTCAAATAAAACAAAAAGCATTCGAAATTTTGTACTCATTTCAGCCCCCGAGAAATCTTCATTCCACATTCTTTCCAATTCATCACCTGATCTCACATCAACAACATTAGAAAAAACATTTCTTGGAAGTAATATCCTTTCAGATGCCTCTGATTCGGATGGCGAAGAGCCAGGAAGTTCTCCGCTGCCTGCTCCCTCATCAACATTATTCAAAATCAGTGCCACTTCCTTTTCAACACAAGATGAAAATCCATTGGGCGATCATAATGACTTTTCATCGGGCGAGAACGATGTTGAATATGCCGAATTATCTATGGCTCAAGGTATTTCTCTAAGCAATGATAAGTCCTCGTCCAGTGGTGCCAGTTCATCGAGGAGACCAACTAGCAGTGGACACTCGAATCACAACCACAACCACTACAACTCTAATCAACATTTATTGGCTGCTATTTGAAAAGAATACTATTTTCTTCTTTTTAATTTTGTTTTATTATTTTTAAACTATGTATACAAGTATAAGTAATTTAATTTTTATAAATGCGTACACATATTTTTTTATGATAATTTTGACTTTTTCAAAAAAAAACAAGAAACGGAAAGAAAAGAAAAACTTTAAATAAAAAAGAAAGAAAAAACGAAATGTATTAACCCAAGTTAACAGTACTTCCTGACGATTCAGGGAAGAGTTTGTTGGGGAGAATTTAGGAAATAAAAGAAATATTTGTTTGCTCTTTTTTTATTTATTTATTACTTGAAAGGCCCGCTGTCTCAATGCTTGGCTGCGACCTTCAAGTTTGAATGATAACTAAATTCTGTTTATTCCTCCTCATCCTTTGCCTATTTATACTAGTTTCAATTTCCATTACCACTTAATAATATAGCATTTTCCATATGGAAATGCATTTTTACGCAACCTCATATGAAAAATGCCTTATCATCATAATTTTCAATTTTGTCAACTCGCATTGATACCAATAACCATTGCATGTAGAGTTCGATGAATCATATTTTGTTTACACTGGCCCAATATGAAGCAAATTCAACTTATCCATAGAGGTACCAGATACACACGGGCAGCGCAGCGGCCTAATTACCGAAGTGTGATATGATTATATATGTACTTTGAACTCGAAACAATGCTTGCTCATAGTGGTCATTCTTACTTTGCTACACTTAGCAAAACTGGCGACAATTAATTAATTGCTGTGGTGTTAGGTTTCACTAAGTGGGCTACGGAAGATGACACATTTATGGGTGACAATGTCTTGGATCGGTTGCGCGAATGACAACGAAAAATGATACTATACAAGATCGTGTGTGGTGGCTTGGGAATGGAAATTTAAATAAGGCTAATAGAGTGGTCGCATGTAGTGGATCACTACATCCCGCTCCCCTTGAAGAAAGAAAATTATATCTTGAAGAGGTTAATTTTCTGTAAAGTTGCGAAAGGATGAAAAGGTTACATTTTTGATATAATTTTGATATGATTAAAATAATATTTGTATAGTTTTAAGAAATTTTATAAAAATAGTATAAAATAAGGAATTAATAGTATTGAAGTGTTTGTTTTATAATTTTTGTAAGCTTTTTTTTTTTTTTTTTTTTTTTTTTTTTTTTTTTGATTACTTGTTTTTTTGACATTTTAAATTTGAAAATATAGTACCTTATAAAATATTTACTTTTAAAAATTTTTATATTAAACATTTAAACATTTTTTTTTTTCTTTTTTATAGATTATTATAAAAGATTTTATTTATAAATTATAGTATAGCATTTTTTTTTTTTTTTTGATTGTAAGCACAATTTATTAATATAAGGTTTTTATTAAAAGTTTAAACATATATTTTTTTTTTGTTTTTGTTTTTATATTATTTTTGTAAAAGGGGTTTTTTTTTTTTTTTTTTTTTATTATTAATGTGTGTGTGTTTTTTTTTTTTCAATTTTAACAATCATATATTTTAATATAGTTTATTGGTTACTTTGGATATTGGCGTAAGACAAATTTTGGAGAGGGTTCAGGTTTTGAATCTGTTTCTACTATGGTATCTTTAGATGAGGATTGTTGGGAGCTTTTGTCATGGAGTTGTATTTCAGTTTGTATTTTGTCGTTTTCTTTGATTTGATTTCTTTTTAATTTAATATCCGAAACAATGGGTTTTGGTTCATTTTTCACTTTGTAAGTTTGGTATCTTCTGAAGCAACTCAATACTAAAACTATAATTATAACCGTGTAGATAAGTATATAATGATGAACGTGATGTTCACTTAGATTAGTCAATGGTTTTGCTTCGTCTGCTTTTAACTCGCTTATTTGTTCAGATACTAATTTTAAGTCTTCATGGCTAGAGAATCGAATAATGGCTAAATTGTCGGGGTAGTTTGGGAAACTTGAAGTATTATTTATAAGCAGTTTTGAAATGTTTATCGGGGGAATGTAAAATTTGTTAATTGTTGTAGAATTTTCGTTAAATGTGTGTATTGTCATGTCTTTGTTCTTAAGGTAACAATGCCCTACAATTTCTATTGTGGCTGTGCCGTACAAATTATATGAGGTTATGTTGTCGTCACATATTTCGTCAATATAATAATTATTTAAAGTTGAGAAAATCCACTTATTCTTTTGTGATAGTTGGATCCATACTGTTGAATGGTTGGATTGTCTTATTTCGCATGAGTTGGGAATAACTGATATTCTGTTTAGTAATTCGATTTCACATTGTGGGTTTCCTGATTTAGTACTCAATAATGGATGTGTAAGGGGACATATGAATTTATCATTTTGGGACTTGCAGAGAGATAACTCCGCTGTATTTAGTTGACAGTAATTTTCTTTGTTGTAATCGAGAAAAATGTATTGGGAGGTTGGGTGTATGAACACGAAGTTATTTTTATGTATGGTTGGCAAAGGAATACTTTTGTATAAGATGTATTTTTCAACAAATGGAAGGGGTATTTTGATTTCGTATACTATTTTGTCGTCATGAATAGCTACTTTGGTAGTACAGATTTTATAAAAAGATATAATGTTATTATCTATTGGGGTATTGGGTAATTTTGTGTTTAATGGAAGTTCTTGCTTTATTTTTGCTAATACGTCTCTAAATTGTTCGGGGGTTATAATGGATGGGTGAGGTTTTCCATGAGTTACATCTGTAACTAAATCGAGTATGTCGTCTAGTGTGTTAAGATATCTTATAATAATGAGAGTCAATAAGGAAGTTAGGGATTCGAGTTCAGTGAAGGCAACAATGTTTGTTGTATTAATGAGTCTATCTATCATTTTTTTTGTATTTTCTAATTTTGAATTGATTATCAACATTTGGTTTTGAATAGTCGCTTCTGATTTACTAAATACATTTTTGGTTGTTTCGAGTATGAGAGTTTGTTTTTTGACGAGAGATATTACATGGTTTTCATTTTCCCTAATTTTCTTGATTTCTCCAGTATAAAAATTTTCATCATCTTCGTTTAAGGTACCGAAAAGTGATTTGCTTAGAATCCCTACGGCATTAAATAGTGATCTTTTTTTTCTATAGTGTGGGTTTACAAGACTGTATTTTATCTGAATGTCTGTCATCAAGTGACTCATTTCGGATAACGCTACGACACATATTATTTGAAACTGTTCCTTATTTTTAAGCTGTTCGCATATACCACTGATTTCGGTGATTATTTTTGCTGCTTCCTCTAGTGCTTTTGTTAAATGTTCCAAATTGTAGTACACAACAAGTTTCCACTCATGTGTATATAATTCAACGGGTCCGATTACCTCGAAGTAAATACCAGCCTTTTGTTCGATTTGGGTGATAATTAGGTTTGCATATGCGGTACTCAGAAGTCCAAGAAGGAGAATTGTGAACTTCATGTTCTAAAAAAAAAAAGAATTGTCCATTTATCTCAGAGAGTTTTGCTTGGATCTGTGTGACTGTGTACTTATGGGATAGGGGATAGTTATTTAATCAGAAAAGAGTTTGAGATCATTGTTATGGATAACCTTATTTCGATTTCGTATTTTTATCTCAGTCGTTTCGTCGGAAATTATTCTACATACCTCATGGGGACCTTCCCAAAGTGAGGAAAATTTGTTCTTTCTAGCATGGTTTTTTATTAGAACTCTGTTTCCTACATTAAATGTCTTTTGCTTTGAATGTTTGTCGTAATATGTTTTTGATTTTTCTTTATTACCTTTTAAAGTTTCCTTAGCAATATGGTATCCGTGTTGTAATCGAGACTTTAGTTCATTCGAATAATTTTCGTAGTTATAAGTCACTTGGGGATTTTTTCCAAGAATAGTAGGAATCCTAGCTGGATAACCGTACAATAACTCATGAGGTGTATAGCCAGTGCTGCTATGGGGAGTCGTGTTAAAGACAAAAATAGCGTATGGAATCCAGGTATTCCATGAAAGAGGATCACGATTAACGTAATGCCTTAGGTATTCTACTAATGTGCGGTGACTACGTTCAAGAGCTCCATTAGTTTGAGGGTGGTACGCGGTAGTTTGAATTTTTTTTTATTTTAAGAAGTTTGCAAACTTCCTTGAACAATTGGCTAAGAAAGTTCGTCCCTTGATCCGTAAGGAGTGCCTCAGGAAATCCAAAGCGACATAATATTTTTTCCACAAACTCCCTAGCTACTGTAGAGGCTTCTGCATTTTCCAGAGGTATAGCCTCAGTATATTTGGTCAGGTCATCTTGGTAGGTAAGGAGATATTTATGGTTTTCATAACTAATGGGAAGTGGTCCTACAATATCTAAAGCTATTCTTTCGAACGGAGTTGAGCTTGTTGTGGTGATCTTCATGGGAATTCGGGGATTCTGTATTAACTTGTTTGTCTGACAGGATTTGCATTGGAGTATATAGTTTTTTATATCATTGTTCATTGTTGGCCAGAAATATTGTTTCTTGATTTTCTTTAAAGTCCTCGTTATGCCTTGGTGGCCTCCGAGGGGGGAGTCATGGAATTCATAAAGTACAGTTTTTATAGACTCGATATTATCTAAAAATATCTTTTTATTGGTAAAAACGTAAACGACCTTGTTTTGATTTTGAAAAGTATTTGTTAAAATTGTTTTTAATTTTATCTTGGATTCATTGTCCATTTGGGGTAACGCAAATCCGATAGACTGTTCATCAGTATTAAGATCGCTAATCGAAGTGAGACATGTTTTAATTATTTCAATATCTTTGTCGGTTCTGATTGGGATGGGTAAAGTGGTTATAAAGAATGTTTCTTTATTATGTGGAAATGTGGAAAATTCTCCTATATCTGGTTTAATAAAATTTGGGCATTTATTTTGTAAAAATTCTTCGTCTATTGATTCTATTATTGGTATTATTATAACTTTAATTTTAGTTGTTTTGGTTTCAAAAATTGATCCATTATCCTCTAGAAGAGTGAAGGTTGACAAGACTTCTATATTATCTACCTCATCATCTTGTATATTAACTTGGCTTACTTGATTTCTAGCTTGATTGCGGGTTGTCACGAGTACCTTACTGTCATTGTCAATTTTTACCCTACTGAGAGCGTCTGCGATAACATTACATTTACCTTGTTTGTGAATAATATTGAAGTCGTATTCTTCCATCAAGATGCGCCATCGTAACAATCTGGATGTGGGATTCTTTTGTCCAATTAACCATAGTAAATTGTTATGGTCTGTGTAAATAGTGAACTTTCGTCCATAGATATATGGTCGAAACTGCTTTAGCGCATAAACAATTGCTAACAACTCCTTTTCCGACGTTGTGTATTTTATTTCTTGATCATTGAGGGTTCGACTTATGAATGAAATTGGTTTATCTTGTCCAATCGGTCCTTGAGAAAGAACCGCACCCAATGCTACATCACTAGCGTCGGTAGTTACAATGAATTCTGCCGTAAAATCAGGATAAGAGAGTATTGGAGGTTCAATAATTTTTTGTTTTAAACTTCTGAAAGATTCGTCGCAGAAGGCATCCCATTTAAAGATAGCGTCTTTTCGTAAAAGTTTTGTCATTGGTTTGGATAAATTTGCAAAGTCGGGAATGAACTTTCGATAGTATCCCACGAAACCTAAAAATGATTTTACATCTTTTGGCTTTTTGGGCACAGGGAATGTTCTAACTGCCTTGATTTTTTCGGGATCAGGCTTAATTCCTTCTTCTGAAATAATATGCCCCAAGTAAATTAGTTCTTTTTTAAGAAAGTTACACTTCTCTGGTTGGAGTTTCAAATTATGCGTTCTTAGACGTTTCAGAATGTTAACGAGCTTTCTGTTGTGGCTATCAAGATCATACCCATAGATAACGATGTCATCTACATAAACAAAACATTCAATACCCTGCAGTCCCATGAGAACATTATTCATGAGGCGTTGAAACGTAGCAGGGGCGTTTTTCAAACCAAATGGCATACGGTTATATTCGTAGTGACCAAATGGTGTGCTGAACGCGGTTTTTTCTTTATCAGCGTCGGCTACCAATATTTGGTGAAACCCTTTAGCTAAATCAAGTGTACTGAAATATTTTGCCTGACCTAGTTGGTCGAAAATGTCTGTGATATTCGGCAATGGGTATGCATCTCCGAGTGTTTGCTCATTTAGTTTTCTGAAGTCTACGACTACTCTCCATTTTTTTTCGCCATCGTAACCAGATTTTTTCGGAACTAAGAGGAGACGTGAGTTCCAGGGACTGAAGCTAGGTTGTATGATTGAATCATTAAGCATTTCGTTTACCTGCTTGTGAATTTCTTGCTTCTGACTTTCGGGAAGTCTATATGGTTTTAGGAATAATGGGGGCCTACTGTCGTTAGTTATTATTTTATGTTCCATTGCATTGGTGTAGGTAAGGTGATCACCTTTGAGGAAGAACAAATCATTGAATTCTCTACAGATGTTCGATATTGATTTTTGTTCCTCTTGATTGCAATGGTCCAGTTTTATAATTGTTTGTAAATCTGATAGCCTTTTCTGTAAACGATCTTTATGACTATCAGCTGAAATAATATTATAATTGTCTAAAGTATCCCATTTTAAATTTAAGTCATTCGGATTAATGTTTTTTTTTTCTTCTAAAGTGTTCATAAATAATACTTTTATTTTATTTTTTTCAGGTTTAACTATAGTTTCACCTACATATACCCCTGGGATTATTTCTTTTTTCTCAATTACTATATCCCGTGATTTATTGGAATTAAATGGAATTTCTATCATTTGCTGACTACGTTGTTCGAGTGTTATGTATTTATTTTTTGTTATCCCAGTCTTACTTTCTGCTGAGATTTCTATTATCTCAGTCTTACTACCTGCTGGGTTTATATAAGTTTGTGCTATGGTTTCTGTTACCATAGGCTTATTTTTAATTTTTGTATTTATAACTTTTTCCTTAGGAAGTGGTTTGCTAACAACTTTGTCATAGTCTTGTTTTGATGAATCTCCTGATCCGACCCGTAGGCAAGCCCGAAGGCAGGCGGTATCATTCAACGATTCCCATGCTTTTTCTGTACCTCCTACAATATTGTCTGTATGACATTGAGAGGAGTTAGAGCCAGTATGGTTAGACCCTTCAGTTGTGCAATCTTCTTGAAGGTGAGTTTTGGCTTGAGTTGAGTAATCTTTGTTCAAATTTGTAGTTCCATTAAATATAACAGATTTGGGTACCGAATGTATTTCTATATTTGCTTTTGATACATTAGCTTTATGATGAGGAATAGTACTCAGTACCTTCCCAAAACTATTTATCGTAGCGGTAGATTGGTCACCAATGAAGGGAAAAATCTTCATAAAATTTTCATCATGGTTAACTACGCATGAATATTTTTTTAGAAAATCGTTTCCTATGATGCCGTCAAAATTCATGTCGGTACTTACATCTAGAATGTGAAAGGGGTGGTTAATTATAATTTTATCATCATCACAGCCGACCAATAGAGTCTCATTCACAACACTGGTACTCATTACCTTATGACCGCCCATGGTTGAAATTGTTATGTTATTTTTATTGTTTTTTATGGGTTTGATCGTAGGTGTTTTAATTATGCTTATTTCAGAACCAGTGTCAATAACAAGACTTCTATTCTTACCGTCTGTGAATGGAATTCTTATTATGGTCAAGTCATTGTAAGGAAGCAATTCGATAATTATGCTTGCCGTTACTCTTGAGTTTCGTGTATGTCGGCCTGAACTTGTTGTCGGGAAGGATAGCCGATCTCTTCGACCCGACAATTCTCGTTTCCCGTATTATAAGAAAATTGGCTTTCGGGCATTACGTGGTGGAAGTTCACCTGTCGTTGGTCACCATTGTTTTTTTTAAAAGGGTTATGCGGGTTCACTTGGTTTGTTTGTGAGTGTAGTTTTCGAAGTCTACACTCGCTTTCCGTATGATAGTTTTTGTTGCAATAATTGCATTTAACAATTTCTGTTTTTGGGGTAAATTTGGGTAGAGTCTTGTTTTGGTAACAGGTTTGGGCAGAGTGTCCCAATATCCCGCAAATTTGACAGGTTGGTCGGGAAGAAAAGTTTGAGGGTGAATTCTGTTGTAAAGGGGGTTTATTCCTATAGGCAGGCATCTGCCTATCTATTCTTGCAGCATGGTTTTCTGCGAACGTTATTATCCTTTTCAAACTAGTTTCCCCGCGAGCTTGAACCATCAAACGTAAATTTTGATTCGAGAGACCATCTTCAAATGTCTGGATAGCCAGTTTTTCGTTCTCATCGACCAGATACGCCCTGACGGATGCGTCACTAGTACCTGAGAATGTTGCTGAGTTAAGAGAGGTTAAAAGTTTTGAGATTTTGTCTCCAAACTCCTTAACTGATTCTCTGACATTTTGCTGAGCTACCAAAAGTTCATTCTGGGCTACAGAACGAGTTTTGGTTTCCTTATACTCGTCCTCTAGTTTAGCAACTAAGTCACCCCACTTTGTAAAAGAGTTGAACTGTATTAGTTCGAAGGCCGGACCTTGTAGCCTAGTTTTTACTATTTCGAGGAATGTTGTATGTTCCTCTTTCTTACATGATGAGAACAAGATGTTCCCGCATGCGATGAATTTATTCAATTCACTGGGGTTACCATTGAAGATGGGCACTATATTGAAAATATCGCTTATATTGACCTGAAACGCCATTGTTTCAGATTCTATTACGTTTATTACGTTAAAAGGAAGATTTAAAAAAAATTCTAAACGCTGTCGGTCTCGTCGTGTCCTGACAATTTTGAGGGAAAAATATTTTGAAGAGGGGAAGGAAAAAGAAAATGGGGTTCACCAAAAAAAAATATATGTAAATATAATTGTTTAAAATTTCTTACGCTAATTTTATTTTCTGGTGCTGTTGATTTTGGTAATGTTGTTGATTTTGTTGTCGATGTTGTTATTGTTGTTGCTTTTGTTGATGTTGAAACTGTGCCAGGCAGACTTCACGCCCTATAGTTGCAGATTACAACCTGGTCTTTTCACTACCTATATTTTGCCTCCGCGTCCTCTTGAAGGAATTCGCCAGGTCTTATGGTCATAGGATTTTTTACACAATTAAATTTTATACTACTTTAGCTTTGCTGATGTATAGCCCCAGCAATACGCATCAAAAGGAACGGCCTTTTGTATTTTTGGTAGGGGATTTTTAAAAGAATCCCACCGCTGCCACCATGTATTAACCCAAGTTAACAGTACTTCCTGACGATTCAGGGAAGAGTTTGTTGGGGAGAATTTAGGAAATAAAAGAAATATTTGTTTGCTCTTTTTTTATTTATTTATTACTTGAAAGGCCCGCTGTCTCAATGCTTGGCTGCGACCTTCAAGTTTGAATGATAACTAAATTCTGTTTATTCCTCCTCATCCTTTGCCTATTTATACTAGTTTCAATTTCCATTACCACTTAATAATATAGCATTTTCCATATGGAAATGCATTTTTACGCAACCTCATATGAAAAATGCCTTATCATCATAATTTTCAATTTTGTCAACTCGCATTGATACCAATAACCATTGCATGTAGAGTTCGATGAATCATATTTTGTTTACACTGGCCCAATATGAAGCAAATTCAACTTATCCATAGAGGTACCAGATACACACGGGCAGCGCAGCGGCCTAATTACCGAAGTGTGATATGATTATATATGTACTTTGAACTCGAAACAATGCTTGCTCATAGTGGTCATTCTTACTTTGCTACACTTAGCAAAACTGGCGACAATTAATTAATTGCTGTGGTGTTAGGTTTCACTAAGTGGGCTACGGAAGATGACACATTTATGGGTGACAATGTCTTGGATCGGTTGCGCGAATGACAACGAAAAATGATACTATACAAGATCGTGTGTGGTGGCTTGGGAATGGAAATTTAAATAAGGCTAATAGAGTGGTCGCATGTAGTGGATCACTACAGAAACAATTTCTCATTCCAATTTTGTACATTTTGCTTTGTTGTTGAAGTTCTTTGCGACGAACATTTTCTGATGCAAGTTTGTGTCCAATTCACGACATTGTCCACGTAGAGTAACTGTGTTGATTTCGAATTTGGCTATAATACAAAAAATAATAAATTGCAATAACAAAATGTAAACACAGTTGGTAAACAAGAGAATGTAACTCACCATTGTCTTCAAGCTTAGTATGGTAGTGCAATCTGGAGCATGGTGGACATTGAGCAGGGATTGTTTTGATATTCATATCTTTGTGACAAGTTTCGTGGTAATTCCATGAGCATTCTGTGATACAAAACAAAAACAAAATTAAGATTAATTTAAAAGAGGTGTTGAAATGTTGGCAATAAAATAATATTAGATTTTAATAATATCTGTTTGTTTTATTTATTTTAAACAAGATTTACAAAGTTACGTGAAGTTTTCATGCTTTTCCACACCACCTTCAAGACAAATTTCTTTGCTATTGAGGTAGCATGAAGGCGCGTTAACCGATTTTTTTCTTAAATGGTGTTCGGTTTCCCCAGTAGGCCTATTGCACACCATATGCTAAAAATAAAAAAAATATTAATATCACAAAAGACAAACAATAATATCACAGAAAAAGCTTTGAGGTAAAATTAAAATTAGCGAAGAAAAAGAGCGAAGTGAATATATATGTAAGTAGGTAACTCACAAATGGGATACTGTTAACATTTTATTCCTAAAACTTTTATCATCTAGCTGTCTATTATAAAACTTTAGTAAAAAGTAAATACGGATTCTAAGGAAATATCGAAGAAGGAAAAACTCATCTAGATTTTCACAACATTGAAAGTGTTTGACATTATTCAACTCATTAAAAAGGATGTTTACTAAGCCTTTTTGGTGGCAGTGCTTAGGAAATAAAGGTATAAACATTTTTTCTAGCATTTCTATGTAATTTATAAATTGTTGAGGTGGTGAAACTAAATTGCACTTGTCGTACTGTTTAAGTGTTGTAAAGTGAGAAGTAGGGTTATTGCTTGATGAAACGGTAGGAAGATCTAAGTTGCAATTATGGTTCTGGTAACATTTTCTATACAGCCATCCACAGACATAGTGGAAACTGTTCTGTTTCAAAAAGCTAGATATATCAATGTTCAGTGCAGTGGTTTCATTGAAAAAGGGAATAGCTGTTGACGTTTCCGGAAGCCATGAAACATTTTGAACCAAAGCATGATTTTCTAAAGCTGTAATTTTTTCCACTTCGATCATCTCACAATTGCCAGCCCTTACAATTTGAAGGTATTGTATTCCCCAAAGCTTTTGGAATGCGCTTTGGAATTGTGAGGCTGTGGGCCTGCTGTTATTGCCCAATGAACTTCTTATCTTTCCAAAAAAGAGTTCAAGGCAATCCTGGTTGAGGTGTCTAGTTAAAATGTATTTAAAGTGAAATTGTTTTAAATGCTGCCATAAGGAAAAAAGTGAAGATATATTTAACAGCCAACTGTAAATAAAATTGAACTTATTTGTTATGTCTATACCTTCGTAGTTTTTAACTCGAATTGATTTCAAAAAAACTCGCGCCCGACCTAAAAACTCTTCCTGCTCCTGGCTTTGTTGAAACCCTTTCTTCATATTTTGAGGCTGTCTTACTTTTGAAGTGTTGAATAAGTCAAACAGTTGATCAAACATTAAGACGAACTCGGCTGTATTGGTTACTGTTTTGCTTTCAGTTCCGGAGTTGGCAAAAGTCATAAGAGCTGCATATACTGTGTGGCTCAAAACTTGGGTAGCACCACAGACTTTCATTTTGTAAAAATTGTTAGGCTCAATGTGTCTGTTGGTTAATTTGGGGGCTAATCTAATGCTATTTTTGGAATCAGCTTCATACAAATTTTTTATGTCTGTCCAAGAAGCTGTTTTGGACTTTTCAAAACATATGTTATGTGAAAAAAGACAGTTTCTTGTACTTTTTAGAACATGTGGGGGATCAAAGAAAGCAAAAATTTTTTGGTCATTAACTTTAAAATAGGGTTTAGAAGGATTTATGCCTAGTTTTTTAAAAAGATTTACAAAATTGGAGCCTTGGTCACAAACAAAGTGAACTGGAACCAGACCACTTTCTTGAAGCGCAGATATTGCTTGCTCTACCAACTTTTTAAGCATATCACTTTTGCAAGAGGATTTTACAAAGTAGTACGCGATCTCATGAGTCCAATGAACTGCAACTCCTTGAGCCTTGATTACGACTACGTTTGTAGCGGGAAACTGAGAACGATGCTCCCCTTCACCGTAATCTTCAAGACCAATGATTGTATCGGTTCGTCTATTGTAGTCTAGATGAGCTTTTAATGACATCTCGTCAATGACAACCGAGCAAAATTTATACATTTCAGGATATTGATTGACCTTGAGCTCTAGGCTTTTAACGTTAAATTTAACGTTACCTGGAGCTTTCGGCCAATCAAAAATGAAATTTTTTAGTGTTGAAATGGAAGGAAGAGATAAAATTGGGCGAAGAAATCTATAACAGGTAGGTGATACAAAGTATATAGAAAGTGAAAACACTTTAACAGCTTTGTCGTACATTTTCCCTGTACCTACTTTTTTTAAATTATTCAAACTATTTTCAACAATTTTTTGCACTTCATTTGGCATTTTGTTGTAAGATTTCGCTGGAACTTCTTTGATGTTTTGAAGTTGTTCTATTTGAGCTTTCAACTGTGAAATTTCGAAATCTTTGCCACGAATTGTTTCTTCGTGCTCTTTTTGCATAATTTTAATTTTATCCTCAGCAGCTTTTAACTGTTCTATAAGTTTCATTTTTTTTGGTGTTTTATTCCTTAAATACTCACATGTTTGAGTTTGAGTGCTGTTGAACGAAATTTCATCTTCTTCTATTAGACCTGAATCTTCAAAGTGTCTTTCTCCACCAAAAGCTTCAGTCGGCTCAACTGAAGCTTCCGGTGAATAAACTATTAAAGAACCATCGGATTCATGCCTAACGAAGGAATCCATTTGTTCAACACTCAGGTTGGGCACAGACCATGGGTTTAATCTTTTTCTAGTACTTCCAGCAAACATGATGTCTGAAAAGTGCCTTTCGCAAACTCGTTCGTTTTTCGGAAGTTCTTGGAGGTTTAAATTTAACCTCCAAATTTCCCTACTAATGATTGAAAAATAATATTAGAATTTAAAAAAAAAAAACGTTTATTTAAAAGTTTATGTTTTTAAAATTTCTTAAACAAATTCAATAGAAATTTTTGAAAATTTACACGAATTGAAAATTTTGACATTTCTCGACGTTTCAAGGTCCCTCGAATCGAAATAAAATATTTTTAGAGAGTTGCCTGTGTGTACATACATACATATTAAAATCCAACAGTCAGTTTTTTGATAAAAAAAATAATTAAAATCTACAAAAAATAGTACGCAAATAATACTAAAATTGGTAAAAATTGGTTTTTGACTAAAATCTCGTTTACGGAAATAGATTTTGAAATCAAACTATTTAATCATATGCAAACATTGGTACATTTGCTCTTTTTTCTGTTTCCAACAGCTTGTTTATTAACATTGGTTGCGTATATAACTTCTCAACAGGTTAAGTTAAAATTTTTAATATTTTTTGTATTTTCACTATGTATATCTAGTTGGTTTTCTATGTCACATGACAGGAAGTCAATGGATCATGGCAAATTGAAATTAAAACTGGTGCATCAAATTGGTTCTTTGCTTCAAAGATCTGTTACCCAACTAGCTGCTTTTGTTTTGCATTTTGTTTCAAAAAAAAGTAAAATGTACGTATTTTAATTGTAATACAAATATTAGACATATCTGTGAATTTTTGTATTATTTGTCTTTCTTTGCGCTAACCCTATAACTATGCATCATATTATATACTCATACAAATGCACTTTTCTAAAACCACTTCTCCTATTTCGATACTTATTACAGAGTTTTTAAGCTTCAATTTAAATATTCTTCAAAAAGTTTTTCAAATTAAAAGGAAAATTTCGAAAATTTTCCAACTAAATGGTGTTCCACCATTTTCATAAAACATTCATATGAGTCAGAACAAATATTTAAAAAAAAATTCTTAGAAAACTAATTTCGGCATTTTTAATTTTTCAACCAAACGCCGAAATTAGTTTTTATGACAATTTTTCGGGATCTTAGTTCAATTTGAAAATGGTTTCCAAAAACACTTTAAAGACTTCAAACGAAACTCAGAAAGGTTTCCATTATCCAAATGAAGAAAGTCTTTTGAAAATGCCAGCTTGGTATATCCAACAACTTCAAGAATTTCATATGATTTTTTTTATGAAATTCTTGAAGTTGTTGGATATACCAAGCTGGCATTTGCAAATGATTTACTTCTTTTTGTTGATTCCAACGGTTCCGAGTATTGATTTGAGTCTTCTGGGTGGTAATTAAAACAATTTTGAAAAAAAACCAAAATTGAAAAAAAATCGTATCCAGCTACTTTCAAGAATTTCATGAAAAAATCATATGAAATTCTTGAAGTTGTAGAATATACCAAGCTGGCATTTGCAAATGATTTGCTTCTTTTTGTTGATTCCAACGGTTCCGAGTATTGATTTGAGTCTTCTGGGTGGTAATTAAAACAATTTTGAAAAAAAACCAAAATTGAAAAAAAAATCGTATCCAGCTACTTTCAAGAATTTCATGAAAAAATCATATGAAATTCTTGAAGTTGTAGAATATACCAAGCTGGCATTTGCAAATGATTTACTTCTTTTTGTTGATTCCAACGGTTCCGAGTATTGATTTGAGTCTTCTGGGTGGTAATTAAAACAATTTTGAAAAAAAACCAAAATTGAAAAAAAAAATCGTATCCAGCTACTTTCAAGAATTTCATGAAAAAATCATATGAAATTCTTGAAGTTGTTGGATATACCAAGCTGGCATTTGCAAATGATTTACTTCTTTTTGTTGATTCCAACGGTTCCGAGTATTGATTTGAGTCTTCTGGGTGGTAATTAAAACAATTTTGAAAAAAAACCAAAATTGAAAAAAAAATCGTATCCAGCTACTTTCAAGAATTTCATGAAAAAATCATATGAAATTCTTGAAGTTGTAGAATATACCAAGCTGGCATTTGCAAATGATTTGCTTCTTTTTGTTGATTCCAACGGTTCCGAGTATTGATTTGAGTCTTCTGGGTGGTAATTAAAACAATTTTGAAAAAAAAACCAAAATTGAAAAAAAAAATCGTATCCAGCTACTTTCAAGAATTTCATGAAAAAATCATATGAAATTCTTGAAGTTGTAGAATATACCAAGCTGGCATTTGCAAATGACCCGCTTCTTTTGGATGATTAAAACGCTTCTGAGTCTTAATTTAAAACCCTAACGTGGTATTTGAATCTATTTTCAATTTTAGCAGAAATTACAAAAAAATTCCATAAAAGAATAGTTTAGTCATTTCGTATACAATCCTTGAGCATGAGGAAACTATTTTCATATGTTTTTTTTTTGAAATATTTGTTGAAATTAAAAATTGATTTTGAAATTCAGCATAACACTTAATTTGTGACTCAGAAGCGTTTGAATTATCCAAATCGAAAGTACTTTTCGAGGATCTAATTCTACTTCTAAAACAGGATAAAACTTACCTTTCATCTTCGTCTGGAACCTTAAATGTTGTTTGGAAGTCAGTGCAATTCAATGCACATTCTCTTTTTCTTCTTTTTGATTGTTGATGGCTCATTTTTATATTAGTTCACTTCACTGTACACTTTATTTGTTTGAATAATTGATAAAACCCGTAAATTAAACACTTTTACTCAAAAACTCAAAATTAATTCTAGCAAAAAAATTTCGTTTGTCAATAAATTACGGTAAACGTTATAACGGTAGACCGTGGTGAATTTGTTTTTCCCTTCTCTTTCTCTGAGTTAGAGATAGATGGCATTAACAACCAAAACAAGAAAGGATGTGTTCAGAAAGAGTGTAACAATTTTAAGGTTTCTTAGACTAGACTTTATTTGTATATGTATGAACGAGTACATGTTTTTTTATAAATGAATGTTATGTTTATTTCAATAGTAATACCTTAACTATTAACTTAACTACTGTATTATCTAAAATATACTGCATTGAATTATTTTACATTGAATTATAAAAGGCGAAAATAATAAAGTTCTAGGTATAGTTTACCGGGAATATTTATATAAAATATCCATATCTTCTGCAATTGCGGTATCAATCTATATTTTCTGGAACCTAGTGTTAACGTAACATTTATTTGTCATGAATTACTTTTTCAACTTTTTTATACACCATAAAAATCAATTATACAATTTGGCTGTGATAATTACTTGAACACAGCATTTTCTATGTTTATAGTTATTCAGGTTTAGCCCAAACATCTATGAATAAGCCACAATGCACTTTCAGAAAAACTGTAGTTAGAACTTTCCCTCATTGATTTTTCCTTGTCGCTATATAACTGAAAGATAAGATATAAATAGTTAGAACTGGAAAACTTATAAAAAATTTGGTTGAAGAACAAATTTGGATATTCTTTTCACAAAACCACTGAACTAGCGAGAATACAAATATTTTTACTTTTGTACAAAAGTACTTTTCGGCTTATGTAGTTAAGCCTTTAAAAGCAACACACTACCTTAGAGGAAAGCAGTAAAAATAGCTTATCACCTATTCACAAATCTTATGCAATGAAAATTAGCAACAGAAGTAACAAGTTGACGGTCTTTTTATTTAGTGTCTACTTAAATCACTTATTTTCAGCATTTTGGAAATGTCGCGAGTAATGTAAAGAAAACAAACAACGAGTACACACAAATAAAATAGGAATGGAAAAAAGAGATGAGTATATAAAAATGTTTTCAATGTTCCATGTTTACATTCTGTAACTCTCGTTTTCAATGTTCCTGCAACTCTCGTATCGACAAAATGAAGTCGATAAACTCTGAAAATTGAAACAAATCTGAGTTTTTTTGCATCTTTCAACGGTCTGAGCGAAAATTAAACGCATAAACGCAGCTAATAATACAACTAATTGTTGTAGTGCTTTCAGAGTTTTATGTTTCTAGGTCCTAATTCTCATTGGACTGTTGCACCACCTAATTTATTTTACTTACTTAATGATTAAAACTGGCTTAAATTAACTAACTAATATTTATTTAAATGCGTAATTTAGAATTGTTTCTAATTCTTCATTGTTCTGGCATTTAACAAGAGTAATTAATTTCACTTCATATTCGAATGATATTACTCTCAAACGAACACAATGAGAGTACCATAAAGTTGTTCATACACAATTTTGAATTTTCTTTGAACACCTCTGAACAGCTGACTACATCCGCCATTTTTCAAAGGTGGTCGCCATTTTTAAAAGGTGGTGAGCAGAGAGAAAAGAGAGAAAAGTTTTTTCTCTCTCGTGGTGAGTATGTGCACAAACTTTCATAAGTATGTGTTCCCCACATTTTTTTTATATGGAGTTAACACATATGCAAGTTGGTGGCAAAATCACAGCTTGTAGGCAAAAAGAGAAAAACCGTCGAAGTTGGTTCTCTCTATTAGTTCTTTCTCAATGGTATGGTTGCCAGTGCTGTCATCAAGCTGCTTATACACTTCGCAGTAGCTACTCATTTGTAATGGGTGATTTTTTAAGAGCTTGAGAACTTTAAAAAAAAAAAAACGCATAAAATTTGCAAAATCTCATCGATTCTTTATTTGAAACGTTAGATTGGTCCATGACATTTACTTTTTGAAGATAATTTCATTTAAATGTTGACCGCGGCTGCGTCTTAGGTGGTCCATTCGGAAAGTCCAATTTTGGGTAACTTTTTCGAGCATTTCGGCCGGAATAGCCCGAATTTCTTCGGAAATGGTGTCTTCCAAAGCTGGAATAGTTGCTGGCTTATTTGTGTAGACTTTAGACTTGACGTAGCCCCACAAAAAATAGTCTAAAGGCGTCAAATCGCATGATCTTGGTGGCCAACTTACCGGTCCATTCCTTGAGATGAATTGTTCTCCGAAGTTTTCCCTCAAAATGGCCATAGAATCGCGAGCTGTGTGGCATGTAGCGCCATCTTGTTGAAACCACATGTCAACCAAGTTCAGTTCTTCCATTTTTGGCAACAAAAAGTTTGTTAGCATTAAACGATAGCGATCGCCATTCACCGTAACGTTGCGTCCAACAGCATCTTTGAAAAAATACGGTCCAATGATTCCACCAGCGTACAAACCACACCAAACAGTGCATTTTTCGGGATGCATGGGCAGTTCTTGAACGGCTTCTGGTTGCTCTTCACTCCAAATGCGGCAATTTTGCTTATTTACGTAGCCATTCAACCAGAAATGAGCCTCATCGCTGAACAAAATTTGTCGATAACACGCGCGAAACACATTTCGAACCGAACACTGATTTTGGTAATAAAATTCAATGATTTGCAAGCGTTGCTCGTTAGTAAGTCTATTCATGATGAAATGTCAAAGCATACTGAGCATCTTTCTCTTTGACACCATGTCTGAAATCCCGCGTGATCTGTCAAATACTAATGCATGAAAATCCTAACCTCAAAAAATTCACCCGATAGTATAGTGGAGTGATAATTAAGAGATTTTTTTTTTGCAAAAGATCTTTATTTCTTTACAATTTATTTACAAAAGGGTACTTTTAAGACGACACTTGTGTCCATGCCAGGAAAATAACAATTCTCTTGCTAAAAATTTTCTGTGAGCTGGAATTAATTTTTGTGGCAAAAAAAACAGTTAACAGTGTTCACATATATGTGTATGATGGTTCACTGTCAAGACACTATCTAACTATTCAAAAACCAAATAAATATGCCTGACTGTCAGCAAAAAGGACTAACAAGCAGATTTTAGAGGATATAGTTCTTAATGGGCGAAGAAAACCTAAAACTTTTCATACACTGATGTAAAACACAAGATAAGTTTAACATTTGTTTAAGTTTACTTGGTTAATGAACTGTCAAATTTTGTATGAGAAATGATTTACACAATTTATAGGTAGATAAAATACCTTAAGGCTAGCCGCGCACTATCAATTTTAGTTGCGCAACTGTTTGGTTACTTATGTATATACAGATAATTATATGTTCAATAAAATAGCGAACTCATTTTAGGCAATCGTTTAGTTTGTGTCGAAACACAAACTTTTTAGTTGCCGAACCAAGCAGTTGGGCAACTAAAAATTGCAAGTGCGCGCCTAGCCTATGGATTTCGCTGCATAACGAACATTTCAGTAAAAGAATAAATATATAGTATGAGATATATTCTGTTCTTATATCATGATTATTATTGTTGTTATTATTATAACCAGTACACAAAAATTAAATAAATTTTTAAATAAAAGTTTAAAAACAAAATCGTAAAAGTTTAAAAGGCAAATTACAAGGCATGGGTAGTAGCCACAAGAGTATATTTGCAAAAAAGGCGGGTAAATGATATACGAGTAGTTCATTCGTAATTAATTTTACAAAATCAGGTAGTAAATTTCACCACACTAATAGTGAGTTTTATTGTATGTGTAGTAAATTTCACTGTATTTATAGTAAATTTAATAAAAGTGTTTTCAGAAAAGGCGGGTAAATAAAATACTACATTCGTAATGAATTTTATAAAATCACGTAGTAAATTTACCTTACTTTTGGTAAATTTCATTATTTCTATGGTAAATTCCACTGCATTTGCAGTAATTGCCACAAGACTACATGCAAATTGAATTAATAATGAAGGAGATAATTTTCACGCGTTAATGATTACAAAAGGTCTTCATTTTGTTTATACAAAAATATGTTCATTAATTTTTGTTGAAATTATATAAATTGTCAAAAAAAGCAAAGAAAATGAAGAGTTCAGTGGAAGAATGAAAATATGAGATATATTCAATTTGTATTGTTATTATTATAAAAACCAAGTAGTATCGACAAATTATATACATATTTAAAAGAACTGTTACACTTTTTTATTGGATTTGTTTACCGCGATATACTAAATTTAATATTATTACTTATTGATAATTATTTAAAAACAAATTATGACAACAAGACTAAACCGATAAACAAACTAAATCGACGACGGCTGCGTAGCGACGACGACGACGACGCACGCAACAAAATTATTAACTCGCACTCAAATGAGTACGAACACGACACAAAAGAGAATTCAAAAAAAGTGCAACAACACAGCTCGTTAAAGAAGCTGTAACCGCGGCTGCTCAGCTGGGCTGGGTTCTTTGGAAGAATTTTATTTATTATAACAGTGTTGATTGATTTATAAAATCAATCAAATTGTTACAATTTAGGAATATGTTATTGCAAGTACCTACAGTGGGATACTATGCAATAAAATGGGCGCCAGGAATTTTTTTTTGAAACCGAAAAAGAAAATTCCAAAAATTTGTGATGAGTGAAGCGATTGAAGAGAACAAAAAAAAAAGACACAACGAACGTTTGATTTTTAAGTTTAAAATTTATTCTTTGGGAAACCGTGGGATTGAAGATCCCTGGACTAAAACCCAAAATGTTTTCAAAATAAAAGTTAAAAAAAAATTACAATAAAATTGAAATTGAAGTTAAACAAAGAACCAAAGAAAATTCAAATAAAACAAAGAAAACAACTCGCAAAAGAAAATGGGTTCTTAATACCGGACGCGTCTTGAAAAAAAAAATATGTAAACTCGAGAAGAACAAATAAACGACAGAAACAAATTACTTATCTTTTTTTTCTTCCTATTTTCCTCTTTCTCCCGATCCTCACACCTCGATCCTCGACCATTAGTTTTTCCCTCTAACTTCCTCGATTTCCCGATTTTCCAAATCCTTCTTCTCAATCTTTTCTTTTTCTTTTCAAAACTCCTCGAAACTTCCTTCTCTATCACTTATCGCTTGTAGGGCTCTATCAAGAGTGCCAAGCTAATTCCCAAAACTAATTTTTCCTCCCTCGACCATTCCAGTCACACACACATTCATCTAACACAAGCATTCGTTTTCGTGATTGTCGGTCACGGTATCGCGGCTTCCTGGAAGCTTTACGCTCATCCGGAAAGCCACCGTTGTTGACTCTCAGCGAAACTTTGCTTTCACACACACAAACACGGTTTCGACAAGTTGTTGGATGAGTTTCCAAAACTTGCCGAAACATAATGGCGAGTTCAGACCCCTTCCCAACTATTCTTATTTTTCGAGAAAGTTTTAAGAAACAAAAAATCGAGAAGAAGTCTAAACTAGGCATTTTCCTATTACTATTAATTACGCGCGAGGTTCGAGGTGTGAATTTCGTACCAAATGTTAAATTAAGCTACTTTAAAACGCGGCGTTAAAAACCCATTTGTACATAAGTGATTAAATGTTAATTTTAGTTAATCTACGTTAAAATATGAAAGTATGTTATTGTTGTTGTTGTTGATGTTTAAGTAAGGGTCCGCCTGACCTCATACTTCTTCGGCTCATCCGCCGGCATTTTCGACCTTGTCGAAAGAACTCGTTCTCGATCTCGATCACCTGCTTTTGTTGCTTTTGCAAAATAAAGGCTAGGTACACCTGTGGTTGATGAGACCATGGTTGCCCTCAACTTTGCCGATATTTTGCAGCCACAACTAAGGAAAAATAAAACAGCCAAAGGCTGGTTTTTGTTGCGGTAAAAATTTACCGTAACAAATCCCACCCTTACCTCCCAAGAAATGTGTTTACTTTTCGAGAAAAGCAAACCATTTCTTAAGGCTCAGCCAGGGGTAGACAACAACAACAAAGGACCATCATTACATTTAAAAGAAAAAGAAAAAAAATCATTAGTATGGCACGTTAAGTAAACAAAAATGACAATGAACAATCAAAAAAAAATACTACAACAAAAGGGACTTGACTCAAACATCAACAAAAGGTTTTAAATCCTTAACATGCCACGTTCCTCGCTCCTTACCGCGATCATCTACCAAAAGATATGTCCAAGGTGACACTCTCTTGCTGACCTTGAAAGGTCCTACAAATTTGGTCGCCAACTTCGCCGCGAAATAATTTGCTGCATCGGACAGCGCGAAGTTCCTACGCCAAACGAGATCACCCGTGTGATATTGCGCGTCCCTCCTACGTAAATTATAAGTCTTAGCAGCCTTCTTTCCCGCTGCTTCCAACTTCCTAGCTATGTTCTCTCTCAGTTTCCGAAACTGCCTATCAATTTCCGTTCTATCCTGTTCCCTACCGCTATCCCTAATTCCTACTTCATGGCCACTAGTTACCATGTTCCTACCGAAATTTGCGAAGTATGGCGACACACCTAAAACCTCATGTTGCGAAGTTCGGATTGCACAGGCCACTTTTGCCAGTTGCAAATCCCAACTCCGCTGGTTTTCCGAAACATACGCCCGGAGCGTAGTCTTAATAATTTGATTAATCCGTTCCGCCGGATTCGCTTGCGGATGATAATTCGCCGTAAACCGAAGTTGTGACCCGTACGCTTCGCTAAGCATTTTCAGTTCCTTGCCACGGAACTGGGAACCGTTGTCACAGACGATCCACTTAGGAATCCCGAATAGAAGAAACACGTTTTCTTCCAATTCCCGACATACCGCTTTCGCCGTTGCGGACCGTAACGCGAACAACAAAGGGAATTTAGTGAAATAGTCGACGACCGTTAAAATATATACGAATCCTCGCGACGATTTAGGTAACGGACCCACCAAGTCCACGCAAATCATTTCCCACGGTTGGGAATTCCCTACTCTTTCGGTCATTAGACCAGCTGGTTTTTCGTTCACCGGTTTCACACTTTGGCAAATTTTACAACTCCTAACATACCTCGTAATATCACTCCTCATTTTGGGCCAGTAATACTTTTCTGCTACCCTAGCAAAAGTTTTCTTAACGCCCATGTGTCCTGACAACGGAGCATCATGGCACTCGTTAAGTATTCTAGACCTATCATTTTTCCCTAACACTAACTTCCACTCCTCACCATTATCATGAACGACTATATGGTTCAACCTAACATGTTTATAGAGCCGCCCATTCTCCACTCGCCAAGATGGGTATTCTAACGGGCTCTTTTCTACCTGTGATTTCATTTTAATCACCCAAGGGTCCGAATCCGCCTCAGAGACACCAGCTACTTCTGGAACTCCTCGCGACAACATATCAGGAACGACATGTTCTTTGCCCTTTCTGTGAATGATTTTGAAATCAAACTGTTGGAGCCGAATGGCCCAACGAGCTAATCTACCCTGCGGATCCTTAAGGTTGCTTAGCCAGACCAAAGAGTGATGATCAGTTACGACTGTAAATCGAACACCTTCGAGATACGGCCGCAACTTTTCAATCGCCCAAAGGACCGCTAAACATTCCTTTTCGGTCGTAGAGTAGTTCCTTTCATTCCTATTCAATGACCGACTTAAATAACATATGGCTTTTTCGCCATCCTCAAATTCCTGAGATAATACGGCCCCGATGCCATAGTCCGACGCATCTGTTTGTACAACAAACGGCCTTGAAAAATCCGGACATGTTAGAATCGGTGCCGTAACCAAACACTCTTTGGCTTTCCTAAAACTCTCCTCACATTCTTGGGTCCACTCAAATTTCTTACCTTTCTTTAAGAGATCGGTAAGAGGCCTAACTAATATTGCAAAATTTGGTACAAACCTATGGTACCACGAAATTGTCCCTACAAAACTCCTAATTTCCTTCACATTTTTCGGTGCAGGAATCCTAATCATGCTTTCCACTTTTTCCGGGTCAACATGAAGCCCGTTCCTATCAACTACATACCCTAAAAATTTTAAAGAAGACCTACAAAAATTACATTTTTCCCTACCTACTTTTAAACCTGCTTCTCCTAACCTTTTAAAAACTTCTTTTAAAATTTCTAAGTGCCTATCGAAAGAATCGGTGACGATGATAATGTCATCCAAGTACACAAAGACGAACGGTTCTAAGTCAGGACCTAAAACGTCGTCAATAAACCTTTGCCAAGTTGCCGGGGAATTGTGCAAGCCGAATGGCATCCTGCAAAATTGAAACAGGCCACGCCCTGGCACGGTAAAGGTTGTGTACTTGCGCGATTCTTTCTCCATTGGAATCTGCCAATAAGCAGATTTAATGTCTAAAGAAGACAAGTACTTCGCGTTTCGAAGCTTGTCTAAAATTGCTGAAATAAAGGGTAGTGGATAAGCATCCCTATCAGTAACCTCATTCAATTTCCTATAGTCAACACAGAACCGATAACTGCCATCTTTCTTCTTAACCAGAAGAATCGGCGATGCCCAAGGACTCTTCGACTTCTCGATCACTCCAGCTTCCAACATCTCCTGGAGCTCCTGATCGATATGTCTCTGAATCGCTGGCGAAACAGGGTAATATCTTTGCTTTATCGGTTCTGCAGACGTCCTTATCTTGTGCTCAACTAAGTTGGTGCACCCTAAACCTTCGGTCATTGATTTAAAAAGTTCTCCTAACACTAATTCTAATTTCCTATTTTCGAAATCGTTCAAATCCGATTTTTCCCTAATCGCTACCATGTCTGTCATCGAAGCCAATCTCTCTTGATTCGAAAAATTCCACACCCCTGATCTCAAATCCGGGACTATGCCCGATAGTGCCCAAAAATCGGCACCCAAGATCAACTGGTGTGGAAGATTCGGAATGACAAGACATTCTATCAAAAAGGATTTGTTCTCAACCTCCACTGGTAGAGAAACAGACCCAGCTACACCTACACCTGCTCCATCTGCTAACTCTACTGACCCAACACTACTCTTTCCTAACCTAAGCCCTAACTCTTTAAAAATTTTCCACCCGTCACCACCCACAATGGTACGGGAGGCTCCTGAATCAAGCAACCCCAAAAACTTGATTCCATAAACCCTAACTCCTAAATATGGTCTAGTGTCCCTATCATTTGCCGCTAACGTGAAACTCAGTTGAACTCCTACACGCTGATCGTCAGCAGACGACCTCCCTAACGCCGACGGACTCCTTGTCCTGCTGACACAAGGGCCCGATCCCCATTTCCCGAACACCTCCTACAGTCCCTACGATACACTCCTACCGTTCCACAACCGAAGCAACGTTTCTGAACGTTACATTTCGAAGCTATGTGCCCTTCCTTGTTACAATTATAACACCTAACCGACCTAAACGGATTTTCAGCAACTGGAGCAACAGCCGCTACTCGGTGTTGTCCAGACGAACTAGGTTGCTAACCGCACTCCGGTTCCAACAAATTTTTGCTTCTAGAAGGTGGGGTAAAACTATCTACATTCACCTTAAGGGTATCTAACTCCCTACCTAAGATAGCAAGTTCCTTAACCGTCTTTGGTTTGGCACTAGCTATCTGCACCTGATAAAAGGGATCTACATTTTTCCTTAATATCGAAAGCATCCTTCCCTCTGACAAAGGTTCCGACAATCTTCGAAACAATGTCCTCATCGTGGTCAGATATGCGCCGAAAGTTTCTTCCTTTCCCTGCGAACGCCGATTAATCTCCTCCAACAAGAGATCATCGTAATTCGCAGGAAGGAACTCCGCTTTGAGTTCCTTGACGAATTCCTGCCAACCCTCCAAATCTTCCCTAACCGACCTAAACCACAAAAGTGCCCTACCAGCCAATAGCTCCGAAGCGGATTTAAAAAGGTGGTTTTCAGGAACATCGTTAGCCAAACGAAGTTCCTCCACTCTTTCTAGGAATGAATTTACTGATGCTCCACCTGAGTCACCAGTAAACTTCACCCCCCACTTCCCTATACGTTCAATGTGTTTTTGCTGAACGACCACTCGTTCAGAAAACCCATCGGCCCTATCAAGCCTACGTTCTGACGGAACCCTAACTGAAATGTTCCCTACTACAGGACTACTGACACCAACTCTTGGCTCAGCCAACGTCTCTGTAGTAGGCCCTAACGCAGACCACGAACCAACACCTAGGGTCTGACCAACTTGTACCCGAAGTTGGGTTTGAGTCTTAAGTGGAGTCTTTTCCTTGTTTAACTCCTCCTCCCTATCACTATTCTCACTGTCACCGGTGAGATCTCCTAGCAAACACAAAACCTTGTTCCGAAGTGAACTAACTTCATCTTCTTCATCTTCGGCCTCACAAGGTGTCCTAGCTAACCTGCCTATACACCACTCAATTTTTGTCACTATCTTAATGTACTCCGATGACTTTGGATTCTTCGGAGGTACTTTAAGAAGGACCCTAATCTCCTCAATTTTAGCTCCTATTGCCTCAACATCCTCTTCATAAGTGAAGGGATAAACTAAACTAACTTCCATCGAGTTTCTCTTAACGAGTAACCTCGATGACCTTAATGCCTTTCGCATTTCCTCCACTGTCCCTACTTTTAATCCTCTGACCTTCATCTCGTAGGCCAGTTCGTCCTGCGCTAATCTGCCAATATTCATTTTAACTTAACCAAAAAACTTTCAAAAAAAATTACTTATAAAAAAAATTTAAAAAAAATCTACTAGGCAACCCTAAACTAAAAATTTTAATTATTGACTTAATTTATTTTTATGAATTAAAAAAAAGTAGTTAAAAATAAAAATTATTTCCTAACAAATTTTAAAAGTAATCGAAAAAAGTTAAGATGGTCACACCAAAATCCTACTCAAACTAACTATACTCAATTCTTTGAAAATTTAAAAACTAACTTTCACTCAATATTAAGAAAACACTCGAAATAAAATCTATCACGCAAGAAAAAATAAGTCACTCGAAGTAGCTAGCGATTAAACTCTCTATCACACAAAAAAAGAGAGAGAACAACAAAAAATTAAAAAGACAAAATGTCGATCGAATTAAATTATTTAAATATAAATGGTAAAAAAAGAAACACAAATCTGACTTATAACACACAGTAAAAGAAACGAGTTTACACTACACAAATTAAAAAAAAATACTTGCGATTATTTTGCACTTTGTAAACTCCCTCGATAAATCCCTTGATGAACTTTTTCCTCATACAAAAAAACACTGTCAATTTCTTCTGCAGGAACAAAACACTTTGGATACAACACCTCAAATAATTTTCAACTGGAACCAAAACAACTCGAATCAAACACCTATAAAAAAAAAACAGAGGGATTAATTGTTCTATTAAAAATTACACAATATATAAACACACGATACAAAATATACCACGAAATTCTTCCAATTTCTTTGGCCCCACACGTTGGGCTCCAATTTGTTACACTTTTTTATTGGATTTGTTTACCGCGATATACTAAATTTAATATTATTACTTATTGATAATTATTTAAAAACAAATTATGACAACAAGACTAAACCGATAAACAAACTAAATCGACGACGGCTGCGTAGCGACGACGACGACGACGCACGCAACAAAATTATTAACTCGCACTCAAATGAGTACGAACACGACACAAAAGAGAATTCAAAAAAAGTGCAACAACACAGCTCGTTAAAGAAGCTGTAACCGCGGCTGCTCAGCTGGGCTGGGTTCTTTGGAAGAATTTTATTTATTATAACAGTGTTGATTGATTTATAAAATCAATCAAATTGTTACAATTTAGGAATATGTTATTGCAAGTACCTACAGTGGGATACTATGCAATAAAATGGGCGCCAGGAATTTTTTTTTGAAACCGAAAAAGAAAATTCCAAAACTTTGTGATGAGTGAAGCGATTGAAGAGAACAAAAAAAAAAGACACAACGAACGTTTGATTTTTAAGTTTAAAATTTATTCTTTGGGAAACCGTGGGATTGAAGATCCCTGGACTAAAACCCAAAATGTTTTCAAAATAAAAGTTAAAAAAAAATTACAATAAAATTGAAATTGAAGTTAAACAAAGAACCAAAGAAAATTCAAATGAAACAAAGAAAACAACTCGCAAAAGAAAATGGGTTCTTAATACCGGACGCGTCTTGAAAAAAAAAATATGTAAACTCGAGAAGAACAAATAAACGACAGAAACAAATTACTTATCTTTTTTTTCTTCCTATTTTCCTCTTTCTCCCGATCCTCACACCTCGATCCTCGACTATTAGTTTTTCCCTCTAATTTCCTCGATTTCCCGATTTTCCAAATCCTTCTTCTCAATCTTTTCTTTTTCTTTTCAAAACTCCTCGAAACTTCCTTCTCTATCACTTATCGCTTGTAGGGCTCTATCAAGAGTGCCTTCCAAGCTAATTCCCAAAACTAATTTTTCCTCCCTCGACCATTCCAGTCACACACACATTCATCTAACACAAGCATTCGTTTTCGTGATTGTCGGTCACGGTATCGCGGCTTCCTGGAAGCTTTACGCTCATCCGGAAAGCCACCGTTGTTGACTCTCAGCGAAACTTTGCTTTCACACACACAAACACGGTTTCGACAAGTTGTTGGATGAGTTTCCAAAACTTGCCGAAACATAATGGCGAGTTCAGACCCCTTCCCAACTATTCTTATTTTTCGAGAAAGTTTTAAGAAACAAAAAATCGAGAAGAAGTCTAAACTAGGCATTTTCCTATTACTATTAATTACGCGCGAGGTTCGAGGTGTGAATTTCGTACCAAATGTTAAATTAAGCTACTTTAAAACGCGGCGTTAAAAACCCATTTGTACATAAATGATTAAATGTTAATCTTAGTTAATCTACGTTAAAATATGAAAGTATGTTATTGTTGTTGTTGTTGATGTTTAAGTAAGGGTCCGCCTGACCTCATACTTCTTCGGCTCATCCGCCGGCATTTTCGACCTTGTCGAAAGAACTCGTTCTCGATCTCGATCACCCGCTTTTGTTGCTTTTGCAAAATAAAGGCTAGGTACACCTGTGGTTGATGAGACCATGGTTGCCCTCAACTTTGCCGATATTTTGCAGCCACAACTAAGGAAAAATAAAACAGCCAAAGGCTGGTTTTTGTTGCGGTAAAAATTTACCGTAACAGAACTTAGTTTTAAAATAAGTTACGTCATAACACGAGATACAAATTAAAATCACGAAAATGTACAAATCACAAAATTTAGAGTAAAAAAAATATGTACATAATAGGCAATTTCAAGGTCTTAGACAATGTGTTTCGATTAAATTTCATCCGAGATTATAATTTGACTTTTCCGGGTGGGTCAATATTTCAAAATATTAATATTTTGCATTTTATGAGGGAAAGTACAGCTTGGGACACGCCACAGTAATGACATTTTTGGTATTTAATAAGTTAAAATTTAGGAATAAGTGCAAATTCTTTTTATTTTCTTACAAACCCCCGTTAAAATAGTTTAGGAAGAAGACTTTCTCAATAAAATATACGTGCGTTCGGTCGCCTCATAAGGTCAAAAATACAATAAAGACGTCCTTTGGAACAATATTTAACAGAATTGGTGTTGGGAAAATATTATCCCAATTGTTGATGATTTTACAGGAAAACAAATATTCTACGTACTTCCATCGTTGAAAAATTTCTTTTATTACTTCCATCTAGCTATTAATATTATTTTTTATATGCAAACGATTTTTTGTTCTTAACAATTTGCCGTTCGAAATACCTCTTTTATAATGGGTTTAATAACAATCAGGTTTGAATATCAACCATTTAACTAACCCGAAGAATATTTGATCTTTAATTTGTATCTTACGTTTCTGAAATTATTTGATGTTGTTTCTTGATTTTTTTTTTTCGAAAACGCCAAGAAAAACCTCAGTAAAGGTTCTACCAAACAAACGAAACTTTCTACTGTCAATATATTTTACACGCTTAACCACTCGTGTTAGTGTAGCTTATTCCATTTATCGGTCCGTAAATATATTTTGCGTCATTCCAAATGACTTGCGTCTATGGTTTGGGAGATCATTAATACTAATAATGACACCCTCGAAACTTACAAAAACGACCTCTCTGGACCTCATTTTGAGCACTATTATTCTTTGTTCTTTTCGTAAATTTCACTATACTGATAGTAAAATGCACTGTATGTGTAGTAAATTTCATTATTCGTATAGTGAAATCCACTGCACTTGTAATAATTGCCAGAAGAGTATTTGCATAAAAAAGTGGGTGAATGATATATTGCATTCGTTTTAAATTTTACAAAACCACGTAATATATTTTACCACACTAATGGTAAATTTTATTGTATGTTTGGTGAATTTTACTGTATTTGTAGTAAATACAATAAAAGTGTTTTTAAAAAAGGCGGGCAAGGAGAAACTGCATTTGTAATACATAAATATTACAAAATCACTTAAATAAAGTACATTTGACTACGCTTTAGTAGTGAATTTTATTGTATGTGCAGTGAATTTCACTGTATTCGTAGTGAATACAATAAAAGTGTTTTCAAAAAGGCGGGCAAGGATATACTGCATTTGTAATAAATTTTACAAAATCACGTAGTGAATTTGACTACGCTTTAGTAGTGAATTTTATTATATGTGTAGTAAATTTCACTGTATTCGTAGTAAATAGAATAAATGTATTTTCAAAAAGGGCGGGCAAGGAGTTACTGCATTTGTAATAAATTTTACAAAATCACGTAGTAAATTTCACCACAACAGAGTAGTGAATTTTATTGCATGTGTAGTGAGTTTCACTGTATTTGTAGTAGATCCAATAAAAGTGTTTTCAAAAAAGCAGGAAAAAGAGATACTGCATTCGTAACAAATTTTACAAAATCAGGAAGTGAATTTCATTACACCAAGGAAGCGAATTATATTGTATGTGTAGTTAATTTCACTGTTTTTGTACTAAATATAATAGTAGTAAATTTTACAAAAGCAGGTAGTAAAATTCATCAGACTTGTAATAAATTAAATTGTATGTGTAATTAATTTGACTGTTTTTGTACTAAACACAATAGTAATGAATTTTACAAAAGCTTGTAGTAAATTTGACTGCGATATTGTAGTGATTTTGATTGCATGTATAGTTAATTTCACTGTACTTGTGCTAAATACAATAGCAATAAATTTTACAAAAAGACGTAGTAAATTTGACTACGCTTAAGTAGTGAATTTTATTATATGTGAAGTGAACTTCAATGTATTCGTAGTAAGTGTTTACAAAAAAGGCGGGTAAATGATATACTGGGTTTGTAGTGAATTTTACAAAATCATTATAGTAAAATTCATTACATTGATAGTAAATTCTACTTTTTTTGAAGTAAATTAGACTGTATTTGTAGTACTATCAGTGTAGTAAATTTCATTACAATTGCAATGATTTTCGCTGAAAATTTCCGTACAATCACAGTAAATTTTACTACGAGCGCTACATTTTCGTAGTTTTTGTTGTGAATTTTATTACGAGTACTACGTTTTCATAGTTTTTGATATAAATTTCACTACAATTGCCTTTTGTAAAATTTACTGCACGTTTTTGTAAATTGTATTGCGTGAATTTCTCTGTGTGTAGGATGTTCAAATGGTAGACATGTGCATTCAAGAGGACACAAGCGTCCACAGGTTTTTCTCAAAACCCACCTCTGTCTATCAACTCCTACTCTCACCTCCCCGCGGTGAACATCGAAGGCCTAGTACCTCAACTGGAGATTGGGTTCTAACCCCAGTGGAAAGTTGTTGGGGGCAGCAAACGCGAGAGGGGGGAGAGGTGTTTCCACTAAGGCACCTCTCCTTATGAAGACGGCAGCGGACGAATTCTCGAGATGGAATCAACGGTGGCGTCTACAGTTCCAGTAAGGTTGAACTACTTAGTGAACACCTTATAAGGCTTCTACGACTTATTCGGAGCCCATGCCTATAAGGAGTGGTTTATCCGGCTCCCGTCCTTGGAGTTATACTAAGGATCTAGCCCTCCAGGTTGGGGGTTGTGCCGTCGGGGTGACTTCCCGGCCACGTAAAAATCTTCTAGTTGCGAAGCACCAACAAGCCTCGGATACGGAGGGATTCACTGTTGACAACCCAAGCAAACGAAATAAGGACAACGAATTACGGATATGTACGTGGAATGTTAGGTCCCTTAACAGACCACGTGCAGCCGAACAATTAGCGGAAGCCCTAAACTGCTGCAAGGCAGATATTACCGCCATCCAAGAAGTGCGATGGGATGGACCGGGCAAACGCAAACTAAAAGACTGCGATGTATACTACGGCGAGTGCTACCGAGAACAAAGACAGCGGCTATTTGGGTGTGGATTTGTTGTTGGAACTAGACTCAGGCAAAAAGTCTCGAGTTTCAACTTGTGTGATGCGAGCGCATCACAACAATCCGCATCAAGGCTAAATTCGCCAACATAAGCCTAATATGGGCGCATGTCCCAACAGAGGAGAAAGATGAAGACACCAAAGACATATTATTCGAGCTCTTGGACAAGACATATGAGCAGTGCCCTGGCTATAACATTAAAATTGTCTTAGGAGATTTTAATGCCAAGCTAGGAAGAGAAGACATCTTTGGTGGCACAATCGGAAGATACAGCCTGCACGACACCACCTCCGACAACGGATTCAAGCTGATCGATTTCGCTGCGGGGCGAGACGTTCTGGTAGCTAGTACGCAGTTCACACATCTTAATATCCACAAGGGGACATGGAAATCTCCTGATCAATCAACTGTCAACCAGATTGACCACATTGCGATCGACGCACGACACTTCTCCAGTATACAGGATATCCGAACTTTCCAAGGGGCTAACATTGACTCGGATCACTACCTCGTTGTAGCCAAGGTACGGCTACGGATATCCCGGTCCAAGCCAAAACAAGGAAGTACTGTGAGAAGTTTCGACGTTAGACGGCTACAATCGCCAGCGACTGCCATGTCCTTTTCCGATCGAGTCTCTAGTAGACTTTTAATAGTCCTATAACGCCTGTATTAAGCATTAAAAACCAGTGGCAACATTGCCTTGCAGCCATCAGAGATGCCGCCTCTGAAGTGCTAGGTTTCACACGTCCACAAAAGCGAAATCCCTGGTTTGACGACGAATGCCGGCAAGCGCACGCAGCGAAACAGGAGCCATACAAAACGGCGCTGCACAGAAGGACCAGAGCTGCTCGCGAGCTCTACGAGCAGAAGAGGAGAGAGGAACACCGGCTTCTTAGATCGAAAAAAATAGAGCACGAGAAGCGCGCGATCGAGGAGAGGGATGTCACAACAGGAATGAGGTTCGTAAATTTTACCAAAAGGTAAAAAAAAACCTCCCAAGGGTACCAGCCACGAACCGAAGCCTGTAAAGACGATCAGGGGAACATTGTAGTAGAACCGCAGTCTATGTTGAGAATATGGAAAGACCACTTCTCCAAATTATAGGGAGATAGAACCACTCAACCTAGGCGCCTACCCGACCTAGACGAAGTGAAGATAGCTATATCTAAACTGAAGTCAAACAAAACTGCTGGAGCTGACGGCATCGCTGCCGAACTATTTAAAGCAGCAGGCGATGACTTGGTAGGGAGCATGCACCAACTCATCTGCAAAATATGGTCGGAAGAAAGCATGCCCGATGAGTGGAATCTCAGCATAGTTTGCCCGATACATAAAAAATGAGACCCTTTAAATTGCGCCAACTACAGAGGGATCAGTCTCCTTAACATTGCATATAAGATCCTTTTTGCCGTATTATGTGAACGTCTGAAGCCGTTCGTCAACAAACTGATAGGTCCTTATCAGTGTGGCTTCAGACCACCAAAGTCCACTACTGACCAAATATTCACACTACGGCAGATCTTGGAAAAAAATCGATACCCACCATCTCTTTATCGATTTTAAAGCCGCGTATGACAGCATCCACAGGGAAGAGCTCTACAGAGCAATGTCTAGTTTTGGCATCCCTGTCAACCTTATCCGTTTGTGCAGAATGACGATGGAGAATGCACGCTGCTCCATCAAGGTCGGAAAAGATCTCACCGAAGCATTTGATGTCAAAAAAGGTTTTAGACAAGGCGATGCACTGTCATGTCCAACATCGTTCTGGAAAAAATTGTGCAAAACTCAACCGTCAACACTAGAGGCACAATCTTCCAAAGGTCCATCCAATTACTCGGATACGCAGATGATATTGACATAATTGGAAGATCAAAGCGTGATGTCAGTGGAGCGTTTTAGAGCATTGCGACGGAAGCGAAGAAGATGGGTTTAGTGGTCAATGAGGGCAAGACCAAGTATATGCTGTCATCAAAAAAAGGACATTGAACAACGACGTCTTGGACAAAACGTCACAATGGACACTGGACAGCTATAACTTCGAGGTAGTTAAGGACTTTATCTACCTAGGCACCGCTATAAACACAGACAACGACACCAGCGCCATCCCGGTTCTTATCGTTTAATAAATAAATATGAATATGAAATATTTATGGCGCTGAGGCCTGGACCCTGTCAAAGAAAGATGAGAACGTCTTAGGATGCTTCGAGAGAAAAATTCTTCGGTTGAATTTTGGTCCCGTACATATAGATGGAGAATGGAGGAGAAGATATAACAACGAACTGTACGGGCTGTACAGCGACACTGACCTAGTTAGCAGAATTAAAGTCCAACGGCTTAGATGGCTGGGTCATGTAGAGCGAATGGACATCAACGCTTCAGCCCGGAAGGTCTTCGAATCCAATCCCGAGGGACGGCGGCGCAGTAGAGGAAGACCGCGACTCAGGTGGTGCACTCAGGTGGATGAAGACCTCAACCAACTTGGCGTGCGAAACTGGAGACAGCTAGCTAGGGACCGAGCTGGCTGGAGACGCATGTTGGTTTGAGGCCCAGGTCCGCCCGGACTGTAGCGCCACCTTAAGTAAGTAAGTAAGTAAGTAAGTATAATTGGTTAGAGCGGTAAATTTAGAAGTGATGACAATTCACTTAGTTGTGGAAAAAGCTGCAGTTTAAGGGACGAGACCAAAATTGTAGGGGACCAAAACAAGCGCAAATTGATTGCAGGACACTGCTCGACAAAATTATTTTTTTTATTGTCCCACAAATAAAACAATACTTTTCAAAAGGATAAAGATATTTTCAATTCGATTCTCGTCTTTAAATTTTTCTATTATATTAGGTTTTTAAAAAATGCCCTTTAAAAATGCTAATAACAACTTAAATACTTTACTTGATCCTATATGAAGTTTTTAACAAACATTGATTTAAATAATTTCATATTTTTGGAAAATATGTTTTGGAGTTAATTTTTAGTGCTGATGTTGAATCGAAAATTTAATTTTAACTATTTGCTTTTATTTTTAATTTTAAAGATATTTCAAAAACTTGATCCAATAGAATTTTAAGACAACAGATTTGTTACTTTTAAAACGTTTTGTCTTTTTCTGTTGAAAACCGTTTTAACTTAAATAGTAAAGCGTTTCTGTCAGATTTTTGTAAGACCAGTGAAATCTAACAACTAAGGAAGATTTTTCGAATATTATATGAAACAATATACATTTTTCAACTGAATATTGAAGAAAGTGATTATAGATTTGGAAAACCATCACAGATTTAATTGAAAAAAAGCTACTTCATACAAATTCAGATAGTCCAAAAAAGCTTTAAAATGTCGTCCCCGTTCTGTTAAAACTCCCTAAGTCCATTTTTTGTGTTTTGAGATACCTATTTGCATTTAAAGTTGGTAATCAATATAAGAACTCTAAAAATAATCAGAATCGCATGATCTTGGTCTTCAATTATAGAACGGGGTTTGCGTAACTATTGTCTAATAAAATTTGTTGCAAATGGTTAACCTGGAATAAAATAAATAGGACTTCATCACTGCTGCTTTCTAATGCTGCCTCGGGAATCCGGTCTGTTAAAGGAACCTTAGATACAGGGTTTTATCATGAAATTCTTCGGGAATTACGTTTTTTCACATAAACGCAATAAGTCCCTTTTTTGGGACGATATTGGCAGTGGTTCATTTCTAAATGGGCTTATTGTTGTACTTTTACGCCTCCCTTTTCCACTTGCATTAATGAATGCATAGGGGCTATGATGGTCGTATCGGTATTGCACGATACCTGGACGAATTTTGCAATTAAAGCATTTTACTTTAAGGCAATTGACTTTTCTTCCTTCAGTATCAATATTGACATTTTTAACTGTTGCTTTGGCTAGTTTTGAAATGTCAAGAAAATCGTTGAACTTTAATTCAGTTACTTCGTATTGACTATTTCTCTTTTTTCCTCTTTTTGAGCGAGCAAAACGAAATATATTTAACCAGTCATGCTTTGTGTCAACTGAGGCATACTTTTTTGTTTCTCAATTGCACTATGCATGCTGTCACACTCCATCATCGAGTGACCCCTGACCCGATTCAAGAAACTTTTGTTCTATCTCTCCAATGTGAATTGAATCTTCTTGAAGACAATACAAAAGAATGGCAGCAACATTCTGGTTGCGGTTTTGACCACCAAAAATGTCTGAAAACAAAGAAACTTATTTTACGTGTGCTGGCTGTCGATAGAGCTATTTGTATAAACCTTTGTATATATATTTGAATAGTACTATCATGAAACACAAAATTTTATTACGGAAGGCGGACCATGAGGGCGCTGCCTGTACGAAAATTTAGTGTGGAATCTAAGAGCGACTGGAAGTATAAAAATATTGAAATAAATAAATAAAATAAATTACTCAAATGTAAACAAAAATCAGTCGTTGCCAACGTTACCTGAGATTTTTTTTATTCATGCCTATCAATGTATAGAAGGTATGCATATACAATACATTTAATTGTACATGTGTTTTAGATTTGTTTTCAGGAAATTGTATTCATTTGATTTTGGATTTTCTATTTTTGTGAAATCTGAAAATTTAAAAGCAACGTTTTCAAATTTAAGATTTGATACAACGCTTCGTTGTTGATATAACGCTTCGTTGCCATATTTTGATTTTTTTCATAGCTAATCCACTTATTCTGACATTCTAATGAATAGCCAATTCGTTAGAATAGATCTATTCATTAGAATGAAATTTCTGTATTTTGACATTCTAACGAATAATGTTCACTGTTGAATGAATATATTAAATGAACAGGAATGAACTCGAATTCGAAGTTAGCTGTTTGAAGTTTCGATCTTATTTAGTGTGACCAAAGTAACAAAATTTAAAATTGTTCCACAAACTTTCAATTTCATTGAAACAATTGGATGGAATACAAAAAATACCTTAACTTAAGAAAAATTAAATTAATAAAGTTCTAAGTGCTAGTGATGTTAATTATTTAAAAAACCATCAATGACACTTTGAATATGGGAACATAAATTTAAGTTTATTGATATGAAAAGTAAAAAAATATATTAACAAATTGTGTACAGCTAACTCAGCACCTTTAAATGTAATACAATAATTAATGTACTTATAATTCGATTTGCTTTTGTCCCACATGTATTACCAAAAAAATGTAACTTTAAAGTCTCTTTATTTGAATCACACCTGGTCACACTTCACAATTGTCAACGAGAATCAAAAAGTAACACAGTCGATAAAATCGTTTAAATTGTCTTTCAAAAATTCAAATTGTTTTATTTATGAAAAATCAAAGCAGCATAAATAGAAGAAGAATTATGGATGCATCAAATCCATTGGGGATTCGATTTGTAAGAAAACCTCTCGCGATTTCATGGTTTTCTTCCATTAATTTTATAAGAACTTCCTTTTGTTCTCTAGTTGTCCAATTTGAGTGTGACTGTGACCTTTAATAAAAACATCAACAGATTTTCATTAAAATATATTCCATTTTCTTTATTTTTTGGAAAAAAAAAAACAGAACTTACATGTTTTTCTTTTAATTCTCTCATCAAGATGTGAACGCTTAATAAATGACGTTTGTTTCGAATGATTAGAAAGTCAAAGTTTGCTTTAGTTTCGAATTAAAATGAACTTTCGAATCGTTAGAAAGTGAAAATACGTATCATACGAATTCGAATAACTTTCGAACGAAAGAGAATGTCAAAATAAGGGTGATTATAAAGTTGGTAGTGGGTGGGTATGTAGAAAAGTAAGTATTAAGGGGGGTAGGTTGGTATGTATTAAGCAGAATTGTAAGGACTTAAGTCGTTTCGTCGGTGCAGGGAATTAACTTCACGGGAACTACCTTCACATGGGAAGTAACTTCATCACTAGTGGGAATTAATTTCACTTTTTTTTGTGAAGTTTCTCATAGCTAATGCATTCGATGCAGATATTTTTTTAAATTTGTATTTCTTATTATAAAGTTGGTAGTGGGTGGGTATGTAGAAAAGTAAGTATTAAGGAGGGTAGGTTGGTATGTATTAAGCAGAATTGTAAGGACTTAAGTCGTTTCGTCGATGAAGGGAATTAACTTCACGGGAACTACCTTCACATGGGAACTAACTTCACCACTAGTGGGAATTAATTTCCCTTTTTTTTTTTGTGAAGTAACTTCCCACCTATGATTGAAATATCTGAAAAAATATCAAGCGTTGAATTGTAAATCAAAACAAAAATATGTAAGTTTTAAGCCGATGAGTGCCGATCTACATCCCACCGTGAGCGCACGCGTGGGAGCGTAGTACATTCGTCTCTTGCTGTGTGTACAACAAAAAATAAACAAAGTTTAATAGTTTTTTAATTACTGCCCTCCCCCCAAACTTAATTAATTAATATTAAAACAACAAAACAAACAAATAAACCAACGCGCCGCGAGTGCTAACAAAAAAAAATAGCCCAAACATACAAAAATCAAAATTACACATAAATACCTACATTTCACGAAAAAGTTCTCAGTGCAGTGTTTCATTAATTTAAATTAAAAAAAAATCAACGCAGCGAGTCTCCCTTGTGCTCCCCTCCCTCTCTGTTCTACCTTCGCTCACAATTGTTTTGCATAGCCACTGCAAGTGCTGCTTGTTATATACATAATATACAGTGCGGTATTAGACTATGTAAAACAATTATTTGATAAATTACGGTTAAATTTTGTTTGGGGTTCAGGAGCGAATTAGTTTCAATTAACCATTAAGGCATAACACTAATGGTAAATTGTAACTGAAAAGTTTTGGTACCCAAATTAAATTTACTACATAGATAACTGTCTTGTTCTGGTTTTTTTTTGTGTTTTTGTGTATTGTGATGGCTGGTAAGTTTTGTGTTCAGTATAGCAACATTCGTGGGCTTAGAAAAAATTTTAATGCTGCATACGTTCATACTGTTTTGAACAGGCCAGCTGTTTTGGCACTAAGTGAAACTCAGGTTGGTGAAACCACTGATCACTCTGAGTTTAACCTCTTCGGTTATAGCTTAGTGCCTTTATTCTTTTTTCACCATGGTCTAGCCGTTTATGTACGGAATGATATTGCCTATCAACTTCTACCACAATATGGTCAGTGCACCAACACAAATTTTAATTATATGTGGTTTAAATTCACCGTCCAAAGGCGCATCATTCACACGTGTTTTATTTATCGCAGCCCAAGCCTGGATAGCAATTCGACTTCTAACGAATTCGATGCGCTGTCCGACTCTATCCAGAGAATTGTATCCCATTTTCCGCACAGTGAGATCGTTGTTACGGGCGATTTCAATTTACACAATTCTTCGTGGCTGCGCTATTCTGGTCAGACAACATCCGAAGGAAGGTATGTCGAGATTTTTGCTGAGTTAAACCACCTGACTCAGTTAGTTGACGAGCCAACTCGGATTCCTGACGTTGCAGGTCAATCCGCTAACACTCTAGACTTGTTTTTACTTCTGATCCTAATAAATATACTGTCAGTGTATTATCGCCTCTAGGCACATCAGACCATTGTGTCATATCTGCAAATTTCTCATGCCAAAAAACCCCAGTTAAAGTTAAAACACCTACGAGAACCGTTTGGCAATATGAGAAAGCCAACTGGGACGGTCTTAATGAATTCTTCAGGAACTTTAATTGGTCACTATGCTTCCTCGATAGTGACGTGGATTCCAGTGCAGATATGATTACAAACTTGATTCTTTGTGGAATAAGAAATTTTATCTCCAATAGGGTAAAATCTACCAAACCCAAAGAAAACTCATGGTTTGATTCGAGCTGTAAGGAGGTTATTAGGACCAAAAATGTAAGTTTTCGGAATTACAAAGCCAACCCAACTGAGGAAAACCGGAATAAGTTCAAACAAGCTAGAAAGACCTGTAACGGACATATACGACGCATTAAATTTTTGCATGACCAGAAATTACGGCAAAAAATACTACAATGTCCCAGTGGTAGTAAAAATTTCTGGTCATTTGTAAAAAATGTGCGCAACACTACGTCATCGTCAGTTCCTACGCTCGTTTCCAATGACACTCCCTATGTAAGCTCGATTGATAAAGCCAATTTGCTTGCAGCACAGTTTACTGTTAATTCGATGCTGCCAATGAGTGACATGACTCCGCCTGTACTTGAAAGCGTAAACGATTCTATGGGACAAATCTTCTTTCGCACTCGTTCAATTACTAGAGTACTTAAAAATCTTGACATTCACAAATCCGCTGGCCCGGATAGTATCCCCGCTATTGTTCTGAAGAGGTGTTCTTCAACGCTGGCAAAACCACTGCGTAAGCTTTTCCATCTGTCCTATTCTACAGGTCTCTTTCCGAGTGGATGGAAAACTGCATTTGTCCAGCCTGTCCCTAAAAAAGGCGAATCCTCCTCACCATCTAACTATCGTCCAATTGCACTTTCGTCCCTTCTTTCCAAGGTCATGGAAACGCTGATCAATTTTCAGCTTAAGAAATATCTTGAAGAACGGAAGCTTCTTAATGACCGGCAGTATGGCTTTCGTTGCAATAGATCCACTGGTGATCTTATGGTTTATCTCACCGAACAGTGGAACAAATCTTTACATCGTTTTGGAGAAAGTAAGATTATTGCACTTGATATTTCAAAAGCATTTGATAGAGTTTGGCACCAAGCTCTCTTATCGAAAATGCGTGCATTTGGTACTGATGAATCCCTTCTTCGTTGGGTTAGAAATTACCTTTCGGACCGTTCAATTCAAGTAGTATTGGACGGGTTCAAATCTGATATCCACTCGTTTTTGAAAACGAAATAAGGCCAAATTTTTAATTTGGGTTTATTTCGCTTTAGAAAACGAAATAATAGCAATTTGGCATTGTTTCGATTTAAAACTTTGCATAATTAGAAAAAAACATAAAGTAAAATTATCTTTTGTTTTCTCTCTATGCTAAATTAAATTCTTTATTCAATTTTGGGAATTACAAAATTCGGTAATTGTCTAGAATAGCTACTTTTGCTAAAAACATAGAAAAAAATTCGGAAAATAACCAAATCGGTGTATTTTTTCGTAAACTTTAATAAAAAATCGGGGGAAGTGCAATTTTGCAACAATTTTTTTTGTTATTAATTAAAAAAGTTGAAAAATGACAGATACTTGTTGCTCGATTGAAATTTTTGAAATTGGAGCCTAAAACAAGTTTTTTTGAATTGATAGCACGGGCGGCGTACTAACAGCTAGGTATGTAAGGGGGGGCGTGCTGCCCCCCTGCAACCCCCTGTTTGGGATCACTATAGGATTTGGGGTGGGTGCGAGTTTGGGTATATGCAAAGAACACGAATGCGCTGTGAGCCATACTTGCTTTTTAAATTTGGGAATTTCTTTGATTTTAGTGCTCAAATGCAAAAGTTCTTTGCATATACCCAAACTCGCACCCACCCCAAATCCTATAGTGATCCCAAGCAGGGGGGTTGCAGGGGGGCAGCATGCCCCCCCTTACATACCTAGCTGTTAGTACGCCGCGCCTTTAGCAAAAGTAGCTATTCTAGACAATAAATCAACCATTTTTGCGTGTTTTGTATGTAAACAAGTGAACTTTAAAAATTTTGTATTAACTTTTGAATTTTAAAATATTCGGCGTTGTTTCCATTATTTGTTTGGCCTTATTTCTTTTTATAAATCGAAATAAAGCCAAATTGGTTTTATTTCGTTTTGAACAACGAAATAAGGCCAAATTTGAAATTTGGTGTTATTTCATTTCGCACTATTTCACGTCACCCAAATTAAATTTTCAAAACAACAATATTTTGAAACGAAGATTTATACATATAGTGGTATATACATATGTATATATTAATATAATTAACATATTATACATATTAATATAATTAACATATTATAATTTAAAGGAAAACTTGAACAGAGTTTTGAACGATGGTTCTACAATATGGACATAAAATTGACGAGCGTGAGTTTTCAGTGATTCTTGCATAACAATCTTTGCAGACTTTTAAGTGATTGCATGGCTGCAGTAAAATATCTCTTTTCTTTTCAAAGCAAATTATACACAAACTTATGTCCTCAGACAAATTTTCTTCGAAAGAATCTTCGTTGCCATCATCTGATGATATTTCTTCAGTATTTTGAAGTAAATCTTGGTTTTTATTTAAAATTTGTGTTATTTGTGGCAGGAATTCAGACAGTGTAATTTGTTTTTTTTTTTTTAATTTTTTTGTCAACTTTTCAATAATGTTATTCCGAATTTTATATGTTTGTTTTGGGCCTTCAAAAAGTAAAATTGTTTTTCCATCCACAGCAGCAATAAAATCTCTCGTGGTGTTAAACTCCTCGTTAAGTAAACAGTCTAAGAACTTGAGGAAATTTCCATGCTTATGGATTTTCTTCGCCAGCCGACTATTATATCCCTCCAAAGCGCTTGTAGTCCGGATATTTTCGTTATAAACTGAAAATTTTATTGGAAGCTTCAGCTCTTAATAAATCGAATGCTTTATTTATGTTATCTGGGCTTAATAATGGTAGAACCAAGAGTTTTTTAAACCACTTGCAAACAGCGGAGTTTTTCCTCGTCGTTGGTAAAAAATCTTGAATTTTGGAAGCCTTCCTGCGGATTGCGCGCGTATAGTGGAACCAACATCCTTTGAGGGCAACTTCCGGAAAACCTTGAGAAGCCCACTTCGCAACGCAACTTCGAAGTCCGTCATGATTGAAAATGGACGAAATTCAAATAAATTTCTATCCACAAATTGGAACAAGTGAATGTAAAGCTCTTCAGTTTTATGAGTGGTCAATGCATATAAAAATGGATACACCTAAATCAAAAGATAGTTTTTGTATATAACTATTTATTAGAAAAATGATCTTACGTTTAAGTAGGGAAAAAAGCAAAGATCAGCTTTCGAAAATATTTTTATTTTATTCAAACTATTAAAGTTTTTATTAAAACTGTAATAGTAAAAAAAATCTCATTTAAACCATACATATTTTCAAAAGCTGATATTTGGTTTTAGTTAAAGTGCATTATATAATGCACTAAAACCAAAGATCAGCTATTAAAGTTTTTATTAAAACTGTAATAGTAAAAAAATCTCATTTAAACTATACATATTTTCAAAAGCTGATGTTTGGCTTTTGAATTTCATAATATTGTTTGATGAATTTATTATATAGGTATATTATATAAAGTAATATTCAAAATTAGCACGGAAGACTAACTTTTAATGCACTTATGTAGTTTTCAAAATCAATATAATTATTGAAAAATGAATACTGATACTCACATGTTCTGCATACGCAAAATGGACAGTTAATAATTGCTTGTAGCCAGTGGATGTTGGAACAACATTAAATGTACCATCAATTAAAAATTGCCTACTTTCACGATCAGAGAAGTTGGTGTTAATTAAGTCGATAATTTTTGATGCCATGAAAACAGTATAACTAAAACTATTCTACAAGATAGTATGCTTGTAAAATAGTTGTTCTTGATGGTATCTCGACTTTCCATAATTTTCCATGAAGGATTCGTTTTAAAGCACTTTTGTACCTCCATTGGTGTTTTTGGGCACTTAGGCAAGCTTTGTGTTCTTATTTTATTCAAGTTTCTTTTTATTTGTTTGAAATTAACATCTATTGTTTCGTCATTAATTTCCATCCGCTTAGCGTCAAAAATCTCCCTAGCCGTTAACCTTCTCTTAAGTGGATCATTGACACACTCCAGTTTCATACTTTTAAGGAACTTCAATTTTTTCATAACATTTTCCTGATCCTCGTGGGGATGAAGGGCTTCATTAACACCAATAATTTCTTTTTTATCCTCGTCAAAGAACACACTGGCCTTGCACTTACAACTTGCATAGCACGAATATCGCAAAACATTTTTCCGCGTACACTTTTTAAAATAAATTTGTTTTTCTTTGTAAACATATAATAATTTACTTGTTTTTCTCAAACAAGGTATAAATTCAAAGTTCACTTCCATTTTGTACTTTTACTTTTTTATCCAAACACTTAATCTTCTTAAGAACCAGCCCCAGACTACGTTCATCACTCAACTCACGATCAATAACTTGAAACAGAATTCTTATCATTAACAAATTCCTAACAGGATTAGTGGATCTGGCATAACCATGGGCGTAGAGCTTAAGATTTTATTTTTGTTTGTTTATTAAACAATAATTCCCTGCACCATGCAGGGAATTAACTTCACGGGAACTACCTTCACATGGGAACTAACTTCACCACTAGTGGGAATTAATTTCACTTTTGTTTGTGAAGTTATCTCCCACTGAAGGCGGGAGATAATTTCATCAGAAAATTGTGTGAAGTAACTTCCCACCTACGATTGAAATATCTGAAAAAATATCAAACGTTGAATTGTAAATCAAAACAAAAATATGTAAGTTTTAAGCAATTTAATGAAAACTAAAGCACTTTTAACTATAAACATAGGTAGGTAGGCAATAAAAAGTACAATAATTTATTTGCATACAATAATGTACATATTTACAAAAAAATGAGAATAGAACTGTAAAAACAATGTATAGAGGTATAATATCAAATTAAATTTTCAAAACAACAATATTTTGAAACGAAGATTTATACGGTGCAGGGAATTAACTTCACGGGAACTACCTTCACATGGGAACTAACTTCACCACTAGTGGGAATTAATTTCACTTTTTTTTGGTGAAGTTATTTCCCACTGAAGGGGGGAAATAATTTCATCAGAAAATTGTGTGAAGTAACTTCCCACCTACGATTGAAATATCTGAAAAAATATCAAGCGTTGAATTGGTGACGTGAAATAGTACCAAATGAAATAACACCAAATTTCAAATTTGGCCTTATTTCGTTGTTCAAAACGAAATAAAACCAATTTGGCTTTATTTTGATTTATAAAAAGAAATAAGGCCAAAAAAATAATGCAAACAACGCCGAATTTTTAAAGTTCACTTTTTTACATACAAAACACGCAAAAATGGTTGATTTATTGTCTAGAATAGCTACTTTTGCTAAAAAGTTTTTTTGAATTGATAGCACGGCGTACTAACAGCTAGGTATGTAAGGGGGGGCATGCTGCCCCCCTGCAACCCCCCTGCTTGGGATCACTATAGGATTTGGGGTGGGTGCGAGTTTGGGTATATGCAAAGAACTTTTGCATTTGAGCACTAAAATCAAAGAAATTCCCAACAAAAAAAAAAGCAAGTATGGCTCACAGTTATGAAAGAATCACAACGCATTCGTGTTCGTTGCATATACCCAAACTCGCACCCACCCCAAATCCTATAGTGATCCCAAGCAGGGGGGTTGCAGGGGGGCAGCATGCCCCCCCCTTACATACCTAGCTGTTAGTACGCCGTGGTATCAATTCAAGAAAACTTGTTTTAGGCTCCAATTTCAAAAATTTCAATCGAGCAACAAGTATCTGTCATTTTTCAACTTCAACTTATGTTAACTTCACATGAAAGTGAAATTGATTCCCACAAAAAAGTGAAATTATCTCCCACCTTCAGTGGGAAATAACTTCACCAAAAAAAAGTGAAATTAATTCCCACTAGTGGTGAAGTTAGTTCCCATGTGAAGGTAGTTCCCGTGAAGTTAATTCCCTGCACCGATTTATACATATAGTGGTATGTACATATGTACATATTAATATAATTAACATATTATACATGTAAGTTTGTTGCCATCTTATTCACAAACTTAGCCACCATAAAAACTACTTTTGCCAGATCTCTTCTACTGTCTCGACACTAAAACACTCTACATATTTACATCTAGTATTAAGGATCTTACTTTTCAATATTAATATTTTATTATTTTATATTAATTTTCAATCGTTTATAAATTGTTCAATAAATAGTATCAAAGCCGACATAATTGTTGATTTAGGTATGTTAATTAATATTATTTTTATTGTTATATTTTTGTTAATAATGTTTGTATTTGTTAATGTAATTATAAAATATAGTTCTTTACTGCATCAACTTGTGTCTTAGTCAAATTATTGGAATCATTCTTATCCCACCATCGAAGTTTCAAGCCAAACAGTTGGAACTTACAAATCAAGAATTAAGATGGAAGAAATAAAAGTTAAGTTCTGTTTAACTTCAGAAATTCGGGAAAAACAAACTATTGTTAACGTCAAAACTATTCAAATTTTGAACCAAGAAGACATTTTTTCTTTTCCAACTGAATATCAACCAATCCAAAAACATGGTGAATTGGCTAAGCTGTCCATAATCAAGGGAGCTGTGAAGAGCCTTAGTACAAGAGGAAAATTAAGGAATATTACTATTACACTGAAGAAGGAGTTGCAAAGTTTATATTTGGATGAGGAAGGTAATGTAGTTTTTGGTGGTTATTATTTAGAGGCAATAGACACATCCCCCCAACCCACTACCAATAACCCTTTGCCTAGTTTTGAAAATCCAATCCGATCTATGTCAAATAATATGGTGCTAGAAAAATTTTCAAGTAAAAATCAAAATGCAAGGTCATGGTTGAATTTATTTTTGCTCGAATGTCAGAGATTCCAATTAAATGAAAAACAATTTCCGGAAACATTAAAATCTTACTTGGAAGGACCTGCTTTAGACTGGTTCTTATCTTTATATAAAACGTGTTCAATGAATAAACCTTGGGATTTTTGGAATCATCTTTTTTAAATACATTTGGAGATAAATCGTGGAGTGAAATTGATTACGCGTATTCTTTTCATTGGTTAAATGGTCCATTTTTGGATTTTGCTTTAAAAAAGATAAATCTTCTTATTGATGTCGATCCAGACCTTAGCATAAATTCTCAAGTTAATTTTATTGTATTGGCTTTACCAAAATTTGTAAGATCGCGTTTAAATAAAAAAGAATTAACAACGATCGAAAAACTTATGTCTAGTTTGCGACAACTCGATCCTATATCAAACAATAATACACAACCTAGCAAATATAAAACAGAAATAAATAGACAAAAACTGAATTTCGTACCATGTCAGATTTGTGAGAAAGCTGGTTTCGCAAATAGATTTCATTCAGAAAGCGTATGCAAAAATAAAGCAAGACCAGCTTATGAGATTCTCAGAGTCAAAAAACTAAATATGATCCCGCTTATAAAGCTTAATGTTCTAGTTAAATCAAATTGCAATTGCGCTTTATGATTCGGGAGCCAATATATCATTAATTAATTATACATTTTATAAGAAATTACAATTGAATGACAATATAAGCGGGATTCAAATGATCAAAACAATGAGTGGTTTTACAGATGCGCATTGCGCGTGGCGAAGTAACTGTTACTTTAAAAATATTTAATATACAGAAACTATTTTCATTTGTAATAATAAAAAGTTTTTTTGAAGAAGATTTGTGAATCGGGCTGAATTGTATTAAAGAGTTTCGATTATGTCAAAATGAAAATTTAGAAATTACTCAAAATTTGATTCGTATTCCTGAAAATTTTATATGTAATCAGAGCTTGATTTCAACGTTTGAAAATAAGAGCAATGATTTAAATAATCTCATTAACAAATATGATCTTGTTTTTGCGAAAGAAAAATTTGATATCAGTACTGTAAAAAATTTCGAAGCAACGATAAGATTAACTGAAAACAGATATATTTCGAGAAAACCATATAAATGTTCCATTCCGGATAAAATAGAAATAGAGTCACAAATAAAACAATTATTGAGAGCAGGACTTATTGAAGAATCATATAGTCCATATGCTTCCCCAGTGACTTTAGTTTATAAGAAGGAAGAGGGAAAGAAATCACGATTGTGTATTGACTATCGTGAGCTTAATAAAATAGTTGTTCCTGAAGGTCAACCATTTACTCGAATTGATGATCTTGTTGTTCGTGTAGGAAAGGGTGTTTACTTTAAGAAATTAGATATCAATGTTTACCTTTTGGTTTAAAATCAGCTCCTGCTATATTTCAAAGAATTTTATCAAGTATAATTAGAAATAATAACTTAGATTCTTTTGCAATAAATTATATACATGATGTATTAATTTTTTCACATAACTATTCTGGCCATTTAAACCATATTAAAAGAACATTACAGGCTTTACCAGACCACGGTTTAAAGTTGAATACAAATAAATGTAGTTTTGCACAAAAAGAAGTTACTTATTTAGGAAATAAAATATCAAATAATAGTATTAAACCGATTAACGATAATTTAATTGCTATCAACGATTTCCCTGAACCAAAAACAAGAAAACATATAAGAAAGTTTTTGGGCAAAGTAAATTTTTATTTAAAATATATTCCTAGATCTGCAATGACTCTAGAACCTTTACATAACCTTTTAAGAAAAGATGTAAAATTTGTATTGTCAGATAAATGTAAAGACAGCTTTGAAAAAGTAAAAAAATATGTATGTACAACACCTGTTTTAGCGATATTCGATCCAAATAAACCAATATACATTTATACGGATGCTAGCATAGAAGGAGTTGGTGCAATTTTGAAACAACCTCAAGAAGATGAATCTGTTAAACCTGTATTTTATTTCTCAGGAAAACTAAACAAATCTCAGAAAACAAAAAGAGCAATATATATTGAATGTTTGGCAATAAAAGAAGCCATATTATATTGGCAATATTATTTAATAGGCCAAAGATTCAAAATATTCACTGATCATGAGCCATTACGTAATTTCAACATAAAAAACTGCAAGGACATAGAATTACTTCACATTTTAAATTACATATCTCAATTCGAATTTGAAATTCATTACAATCCGGGTAGAAACACATCAGAAGCTGATTGTCTTTCGAGAAATCCAGTACTATCAGAAGAAAATGAAAGTAATAATTCACAAATAAAAATAGTGAAGCACTTAACAATACAAAATATATTGGATGATCAAAAGAGATTAACGTGTGATAAACATTATAAAATAAAAAATAACATTATGTACAGAACTTTAAATAATAGAGAGAAAATATGGTTAACAGAGGAATATGGTATTTTATTACTCAAAAAAATACATAATTCGCAAGGCCATATTGGTTTCAAACAAATGATATTAACAATTACACCAACATTTTACTTCAAAAATATGCACAAACATATAAAAATAATTTGTAGGACTTGTGAAACATGTATTAAAAATAAAACAAGATTCGGTAACTTCAAAGCTCCGTTATCGCATTTAGGTCGGAGTTCCGACCTGCATTCCACCGTGAGCGAACGCGTGGGAGCGTAGTACATTTGCCTCTGTTGTGTTGTTTTTGTAAAACAGAATTTAAAATCATTAAATAAATATTCACCTCCCTTTTAATATATAAATAAAAACAAACAAAGAAACCAACGCGCCGCGTGTGCAAAAAATAAAAAAATAGCCCATATAAATTAAACCAAGCTTTCCACTTTACCCAACAAAAAAAAAAATAAATTAAAAAAAAATTAAATTAAAAAAAAATAAATAGTGCAACCAAAAAAATACCAACCAAAACAAAATAGTGCAAACAAAAATAATCTCTTAAATTAATACCCACCATACAATATAAAAAAAATAGCAATTGTGTACCCATATACCTAATTAAAAATAAAAACAACACAGCGAGTTCCCAATGTGCTCCCCGCCCTCCCCATTCTAACTTCCCTCACAGTTACTTGCATAGCTGCTGCGCGCACTGTGTTAAATCATGCAGTGTAGCAAAAGACTATGTAAGTAATGCAAGATAAATTGCGGTTAAATTTTTGTTGATGTACAGGAGCGGATCAGTGTGATTACCATTAAGGCATAACACTAATGGATAATTGCAACTGTGAAGTTTTTTTTTGTAATCAAAATAAATTTACTGCATAGTTAACTGTCTTGCTTTGGTTTTTTTTTTTGTGTTTTTGTGTATTGTGATGGCTGGTAAGTATTGTGTCGAATATAGCAACATTCGGGGGCTAAGAAAAAATTTGTGTTCTGTATACGTCCATACTGTTTTAAACAGGCCAGCTGTTCTGGCACTAAGTGAAACCCAGGTTGGTGAAAACACCGATCACTCTGAGTTTAACCTTCATGGTTATAGCTTAGTGTCATTATTCTTTTCTCACCATGGTTTAGCCGTTTACGTCCGTAATGATGTTGCCCACCAGCTTCTGCCACAGTATGGCCAATGTATTAATACAAATTTTAATTATAGATGGTTCAAATTTACTGTTGAAAGGCGCATCATTCATACTTGTTTTATTTATCGCAACCCAAGTTTGGATAGTAATTCGACTTCAAACGAGTTCGATGCGCTGTCCGACTCTATCCAGAGAATTGTATCCCATTTTCCGCACAGTGAGATCGTTGTTACGGGCGATTTCAATGTACACAATTCTTCGTGGCTGCGCTATTCTGGTCAGACAACATCCGAATGAAGGTATGTCGAGATTTTTGCTGAGTTAAGCCACCTGACTCAGTTAGTTGACGAGCCAACTCGGATTCCTGACGTTGCAGGTCAATCCGCCAACACTCTAGACTTGTTTCTTACCTCTGATACTAATAAATATACTGTCAGTGTGTTATCGCCTCTAGGCACATCAGACCATTGTGTCATATCTGCAAATTTCTCATGCCAAAAAACGCAAGTTAAAGTTAAAACCCCTACGAGAACCGTTTGGCAATATGAGAAAGCCAACTGGAACGGTCTCAATGAGTTCTTCAGGAACTTTAACTGGTTACTATGCTTCCTCGATAGTGACGTGGATTCCAGTGCAGATATGATTACAAACTTAATTCTTTGTGGAATGAGAAATTTTATCCCGAATAGGGTAAAATCTATCAAACCCAAAGAAAACTCATGGTTTGATTCGAGCTGTAAAGAGGTTATTAGGATCAAAAATGTAAGTTTCCGGAATTACAAAGCCAACCCAACTGAGGAAAACCGGAATAAGTTAAAACAAGCTAGAAAGACCTGTAACGGACATATACGACGCATTAAATTTTTGCATGACCAGAAATTACGGCAAAAAATACTACAATGTCCCAGTGGTAGTAAAAATTTCTGGGTTTTTTTTTTTTTCGAAATTCATTTTTTTATTCATTTAAACTTAACTCTACTTACATGCTAGACAAAATGGGAAACTAGCCTAATTAATTCTACTTAAATATAACTTACTGGCCCTAATCGGGCGCTCTTAGAAATTCATGATTCTTAAAATTAATGCCTTTCGGCCTACGAACTAAGATTGTTTTATTTATTTCAATTTATGTTTTTTTTTTTTTTAGAAAAGTTTAAAAACTAAAATCTTTATCATTTTTTGGGGTTTTTACTTACATACTAAAGTCCTTAAAATAAAACTTAAAATTACCTAATCTACCTACAAACTACTTAAAACTAGAACAACCACAGCGGCAAAACAACTATGTCCTTCTATTTGTAATTCCGTCGAGGATTTTTATAATATTGTCTGTGATATGTGTTTGCATTTTTTTTTTTTTTATTTTGATTTCTTTTTTTTTTTTTGTATTTTATGAGATTTTGTTTTTTTTATCCTTTTTTTCTTTTTTTTTTTATTGTGCCACCATTCCTGCTCTACTTAAACCTAAAACTTAAGACTAAAACAAGTATGTAAGCCGGCCAAGGCAAAAATACCCCATCCCGTATTACCCATTATCAGTTGCAGTTTGAAGCCACCAAAACTGGTTCTCCTGCTTCACCCTATCAATGCGGTCCTTTTCGGACACAGCCCTACTGAACCGAAGCAGCTCCGCTCCATCACGAGCGAGGATGCCCCGTTCATACAGGAGCCGCCGGTCTACGGTTTTTCGCCTGACGTGGTAGATAAGCGGTACTGCCAATCTATCCTGTATCATGCCGCACTGGTCTAGATAAAGGAATGCCTCTGGTGGGATAAAGCCGCCGCTCAAGCGTGCATTGTCGAAGTAGTTGTCGTTCGGATAGAACGGACCGAAAATCAAATTGTTGGTCGAAGTCATAGCCCTCACAATGTGACCCCGAACAAGTTTTATCACAAAATTGTCAATTCTATTGATTCGAGCCTCGTTGTATAGAACCTCGTTTGAATAATAATGCAGATAAGAAGATTCCGGTGTCCGATACAAACCGAGACAGCGCCGAAGACACTGTCTCTCGAACACCCGAAACTTCTCCATTTGGGAAGGGGCAATGTTGAACCACACTGGACAACCATAAACAATCATTGGCCGTATGAGGGCCATGTAGCAAATTACCTTCACTCTGGGGTCAAGCCGACTGCTGTAAAACAGCCGTTTCGTCAGAGCGAAGGCTCCTCTGGCCTTAGTCAGAGCAGCATCCATATGTCTGTCGAAATATAGATACTGGTCCAACCAGATACCGAGGTACTTCACTACACTTTTGCTCGTCAATGCCTGTCCGTGCGGGTCAACAATGACCATCTTGCGCCAATTCTTACACGTATCTCGCGAGGCTTTAGCCAACGGAGTCCGGAACAAGATTGTCTCCGACTTTTGAACATTTATTTTCAGTTTCCAATCGTCGCAGTATCGCTGAATCTTCTCGAAGTCACGCTGCAAGAGAATTCTAATAACTTCAACCTTTCGAGCCGTTCTGTACGCAATCAGGTCGTCGGCATACGCAATTGCGTTAGTTAAGCTACCTATCAGATCGCTGGTGTAAATGCTGAAGAGGATCGGCGAGTTCACCGCTCCCTGTTGAAGACCGTTTTTAATTTCAAAGGTGGTGGTAGAAGTTACATTGCCACTCTTGACAACAAACTTTCTACCGTTGAGCATATCATAAAGCATATACAATAATGGTTTACTGATGCCTAGTCTGGTGAGTTTAAGGTACAACCCTTCTAACCATACGGTGTCGAAGGCCTTCTCTAAATCAACCAGAACAGCACCCGTGCATTGTTTCTTGGACTTGTTCCATTGGATATCAGAAACGAGCTTAGACGCGGCATGAATAGTGTCATGTCCTGCCTTGAACCCGAACTGATTATCCGGAATTATACTGTTGTCTGCAGCCCACTCAGCCAGAGCCCTATTGATTACCTTTTCAAATACCTTGCTGATGCTTGGAAGAAGACTTATTGACCGGAGATTTGAAGGATTGGAGTTGTCCTTTCCCTTTTTCGGGAGAGGATGAACCACTGCTGTCTTCCAACGCACTGGATAATATGCATTATTCAACGCGTTGTTGAACAGAGTGGTGTAGATGTCTATTGCTTCAATCGGTAGGTGTCTTAGTACAATATTGGATATACCGTCGACACCTGCTGACTTCTTATTTCTTATTGAATCGAAGATGAGCTGGAGTTCTACCTTCGTGATGAGCAAGGGACTTGGGCCCGTTCGATCGGCGATTATAGCGTTTGCTAAAAAGTCGTCATCAAACCGGGTAAAACCACGGTTCTCGGATCGCCAATGCGAAATATCATTCCTCAGGTAGAAGTGATGAAGTAAGGCTCTGTTCTCCAGGTCGTGGTTCGGGCGAGTGCAAGCATTCACCTTATACACTTGCTGGAAAGCAGCACCAACTGTCTCCACTTTCTCCTGCGGATCTTCAATCACAAAGAAGTCATCATCCAAGACGGCTTCCTCAGGATCAATTTGCGCTGTCAGAAGTACGTCTGTGTTCTCTACTGTTCTCAGGAGTTTAAGACACGGAAGGTCGTTCTGGTTCTTGGACCTAAATATCTTATTAATCTTAGGGAACATACTCGGGTCGCTAGAATTAACGGCCCGAATTTTCTTGTCCCAGTACAAATTGATAGATAACCTGTAGTTTTCCTTGATCAGGGTGTTGACGTTTTTAATCGACGACTTCAGTGTCCTAATCTCCAGGTCGTACGGGTCTGTAAATCGTCTGTACAAGTTTTTCAGTCTTTTCAGTAGTTCGCTTTTCTGTCTGTGTAGTGCGTCTATAGTCGCGTTACTGTAGACGTTATTTTGGTCGCGTTCCTTGTATTTCGGTATTGTCCGTTCCATTGTTCGTTTTATTATCTTGTCCATCTGTTCAAGGTGTTGGTCGATTTCTGTATTTGTCAAGTTTCTGTTGTTTGGTGGGGCTATGTCACTCGAACGAAGTTCTCTTGCAAGGACTTGGGTAAAACGTGGCCATCGCATCTTACTATAATTGTAAGAATGCTGTTGCGGTAAAATTTACCACAACAAGTTTCACTCGCCTATTGTATATCCTTTACCCTTTTTAACCTTCCGTTCTTCGTTGTGGCTCCAAAATATTCTAAGAGTTCAGTTGAATCCTGTCTTCCATCAGTCAGTGGCCTGCTCTTAGTATATACTGGAAAAGCAACCAAAAACAGGTGCGGACAAAATGGTGCATTTGTGTGACAGGCGGTCCACAAAAGACTGGGTACGATGGATGGTCTACACGAATACCAATCATGGTGACAGACAGGTGGTCTGGTCACCAGAACAAACAAAAAAAAAAGGCACGAGCGACACTTGGTCCTCGATTGCTGATGTTACTCAGATGAGAATGGCTGCATGCCCGACATAAACCAATCGCTTATTGTAAAAGATGGAACGTTAACACGAGTCCCTAATCCCCTAGTCTGCGCGAAAGTCCAACGACGAATAGAGTAGAATCGCGAGATTAAAAATCACTGCCAACTTCCACACTCCGACAGTTAAAACAAAAAAAAAAAAAGAAATTGATAAGCTTTCTTCAATTTTTACTAAATTGTAATTTCGTACGAGGGGAAAAAATGAACGCGTTAAACACTTGAGTTTCATGCAACTTATCAAAGTTTCTCCAAAATTATGGGGGTGTGAATAGGGTGGCTGAATGCACCCATTGAATTCCCGCTCACTGGAAGAAGTACCAGAGGTCGGCGAATCCAATGACGGTGGTAGTGCATAAAGCTGGGGTGAAACGTGCGAGTAGGAAAAGTAGTGGTGTCTCAACGGCGTTCGCTCACTCTTGCAAATATGCTAGGTGTAGCTGAATTAAAACGCGAACGAAACCCACACTTTCTGATTGGCCGAAAGCATGTGGGAATGGAAAACAAAGAAGAGATCTTCAAGGCAAGGTGAAAGCCTGGAAGATCACTTTTTTGCGATATTGATTCTGAGCCAGAGGTTGAAGAGATTTAAAGAAAAAGAAAAAGAAGATAAAGGAAAAACTTTGAGAAGGGAAAGAAATTCAAGTGTTGTTTGAAGTGATATAGAAATTGTAAAATTTTGAGGAAAACGAAAGTGAAAATTGGAGGAAGTTAGAAAGGAAAAAAAAAAAGGATTGGGAAACAGCTAGGAGAGGGAAGTTGGCAGGACATCCAGAGATAAAAGCTAAGTATTTTATTTGGTATTTGGAGAGTAAAATTTTTTTGTGCGTGATAGTTATTATTGAGAATTGTTTAAATAATCGTTGGGCTTTCGTTTCGTAAAGAAAAAAAAAGGTTATTCCGAAAAAGCGGAACTCGCGACCCGTGTTTAAAAATTGTCTTTGTCCAGTCGGGACAAAAAGGTTAACGGTCCATCTTCGGTGTTATACACCATTTCTTTGTCTTTCAAAATTCTTAAAAGATCTTGGGTTTTAATCCTACTTGTAAGGTTTCCCAAGCAAAATTTAAAATCATTAAAAATACTTCTACCTGTTTAAAACATCTTCTTTTTTATTTGTTCACAAATTGTCTTATTTGGTTCCGCTCCAAAAGGTTTGTGATTTCCTTTTTTTACAAAAAAAATCACTGGCGCCCATTTTGCTTCTTTTATTTTTTTTTTCATATATTTCAGGAACACCCTTTATTCAAAGTCAATAATCCAATTAATTTGATAAGGTAAATCATTACAATTAATAAAACGTACCTTTATTCCCAATTAATCGAACCCACCCCAAAACTGAGCTATCGGACGACAGCACTGCTTTTGCTGTTTGTGTGGAAATTAACGAACAAACCTATTCGCGTTTGACAGTTGTCTATTATTTTTATTTCATTTTCAATTAATCACAAATAGGTACTACTCGTGCGCGCCGGCTACCTATTTGATTAAACTATAATTCGTTTGCGATTTGGATAACTTTGTTTTTTTTTATTATTGAGTTTGCGGACAATCACTCCGCCATCGTAATATTCATCCTAAATTAAAATCGTAAATTCGGTTGTTAATTTTCATTACAATTTGGCGCCCAACGTGGGGCTTTCTTGTTTCTTTTTTGGTTGAAATACCTACATACATACTCGTGATTGGTTTTGTCCTGTGTTTAGGGAAGTTAATTGTGTTGTGATTTACTTTTCTTTTAAAGATTTAATTACTTGGTGGTGTTTTTTTTTTTTTCATTTAGGTGAGCTGTCGCGGGGAATTTACGGCCACAAGAGGCCTAAGGATATAACCTTTAAAAAAAAAGGAAAGGAGGGAATTCGGAAGTTTGTTTATTTTGCCTGGAAAAAATAATAAGTGAGTCCTTTGAATATTCTTTAAATTTTCGCATATATTGTTTCATAGTGATAGTAGACACAAATATAATTTTCATTGATTTTGTTATTTATTTTACTTTCATATAATAAAGTGATATATTTTTTTTTGCGTTGTGCTTTCGGAATCCATTTTGGGATAGTGGTTGTATAGCGTTCTCTCTCGCACCTTTTGTGGAGATAGATTGCATATTTTAGTGAAGTTTTGTTCAGATTTAAGTGTTGCCATTGTACTAGTTTGAATATTTTAATAGTTTTTTTAAATTTTCTGCAATATTTTAACTTCATCGAATTTAATAATTAATTAATTAATTTTTTTCTTCTCTTGCGATATTGTTTATTATAGTTAAAATAAAATCTTGTTCAACGACGGGTTTACGTGGATGTTTTTTTTGCAATCGTTAGTTCCTATATACAGTGTAATTAAAGAGTTTTTAAATAAAAAGAAAACAAATTTTCTTAGGATTTTTGAGACTTTTACCTTTCTTTTCGGTTCTTTCGCGTTTGCTTGTTTTCTTTTGGTATCAATCAGAGGGAGTTTTGAGCCTTTCTTTTAACTTTTGTTTTGGCTTAAGATTATTTTACGTGTTGTTAAATTTGTTTCGGGGTCATTTTGGAAAATAGTTTTTTTGTAATATGGACGTGAGTCAGATTAATAGGTTATCTCAGGACGAGATTACCTATGAAATAGAATGTCGTGGTTTGATTGTCGGTACGGTTGAAGAGATGAGGAAGTCTCTTAGGACAACGCTTAAGTTAGAACGTAGGAATTCTTTTGTAGCTGCATCATATCCTTTCACTTTCGAGGAGGATTTGATGGCAGTTGAAAAGAAAGTAGTCGAGATAGGGAAACTTTTAGAGAATCCCCCGAAATCGGAAACTTCGGGTGAATATCTAAAAATTTTAACGAAAGTAGAGTGGTGCTTGCGTAGGTTAGATAGGAGCATTCCTGAAAATGAAAGTCAGGATAAATCAAAGCTTGCCTTGAAAAATAAGGTGATTATGACCATGTCGGTATTAGAGAGGGATGATGAGGAGGATATTGAGGAAGAACAGGTTGTAAGGGAAAAGGAAAGGGATAAACAGCTTCCGGCTGCAACAACAAGAAGTGTGTCAATGGGTACTGCTGTCGATACACCTACAAACTTAGGAGAAGCAGGCAATAGGAGGAATAATGCTGAAAATGGAGATTTCGTTTCAGGAAGGATTTATGTGGAATCGGACCGATTCCAAAACATCGCCAAATGGGAGGTTAAATTCACTGGGGAACGCTGCGGTACCTCAGTGAATGCATTCTTAGAGAGGATTGAGGAAATGAGACAGGCTAGGGGGGTTTCGGAAACCCAACTTTTTAGGTCAGCAGTAGAGCTTTTCGTCGGAAAAGCATTGATTTGGTATAGGGCAGTTAGGGTTTCGGTTAATTCGTGGCAGGAACTCGTGAAAGAGTTGAAACTCGAGTTCTTACCACCGAATTATGACGACCAGCTTTTAGAGGAGATTAGGCGTCGGACTCAAGGCAAAGATGAGTCCATCGGTGTCTATGTCGCGACGATGTCGAATTTGTTTGGTAGATTGACAGAACCCATAACTGAAAGTAGAAGGTTGTCAATGATCCAAAGGAACTTGACACCCTTTTACCAAACACAACTTGGTTTGGCGAAACCAACTTGTGTGTCAGATTTGGTGACATTAGGTAGGAGTTTAGAAGCCGTTAGGGCCAACGTAGATGCGTATGTTCCACCAGCAAGTGTTAGGCAGAATAGGTCTTTGCTAGAACCGGATCTAGCATATGTAGGTGTCGATACTCCTTCGGTTTCGGTTGTTACAGAGAACAACGAAACTCATCGCCAGGCCCAATCATTGAACTCATCTCGTGCCTATTCGAGCATTCGGTGTTTTAATTGTAATGGATCAGGCCATTACGCAGATAGGTGTTCCGCTCCTAGGCGTTGTTTCGGGTGTGGGGCTTTAGGGGTCAAAAGAGCAGAGTGTAGGAAATGCTCGGGAAATGGGCAGCGAACTCCTGCGGCAGCAGGGCGAGGAGTTCAGAAGCGTTAGGGTTTTTGCCTGCTGGAAACCAGCTGGTAAATAGGGTTCATTTAGGGTTCACCTTGGAGGCAAACGGGAATGATAGGAGACCATTTTTAAAAGTTAGTATTTATGGTTCTGAATTCGTAGGACTACTAGATTCAGGAGCTTCCAGGACCATAATAGGTAGGGACTCTTGGAAAATACTTGGTGATTTAGGGTTTACTGTGAAGAAAGACACTGTCCACTGCGTGTGTTTGGCAGACGGGTCAGGTGTCGAAGTGTTAGGGACACTCTCTCTTCCGATAGTAGTTGAGGGTAGGGCAATCCTTATTGATTGCTTAATTATACCAACTTTGCCGCACACCGTGATTTTAGGCGCAGATTTTTGGGCGCTGTCGGGCATTGTCCTGGATCTCAGGTCACGAGAGTGGAATTTTTCCGAACAGAACAGTGCTGTTCCGGTATGTTCTATTATAGAACGATCAGAGTTGGATAATAGGGAAATAAAAGCGTTAGAAACTTTAGTGGAGGATTCGTTTAGGAAAATGCCCGAGGGCTTAGGTTGCACAACACTAGTCGAGCACAAAATTAGGACGTCGGCAGAGCCGATAAAACAACGGTACTATCCGGTCTCCCCGGCAATGCAGGTTCATATAGATAGGGAACTTAATGAAATGTTAGAGGCAGGAGTTATTGAGAGATCGACAAATGCTTGGTCATCTCCAATACTGTTAGTAAAAAAGAAAGATGGCTCCTTTAGATTCTGCGTGGACTATAGGAAGCTGAATAAGAATACGGATAGGGATGCGTATCCCTTACCGTATATTAGTGCAATTTTAGATAGGCTTCGTGGTGCTAGGTTCTTGTCTTCACTAGATATCAAGTCAGCGTACTGGCAGATACCTATGGAGGAGGAATCTAAGCCTTATACTGCCTTTACGGTACCTGGGCGAGGTTTATTTCAGTTTAGGAGAATGCCTTTCGGACTTCATAACTCACCGGCGACTTGGCAAAGATTTATCGACACGGTATTGGGTGCCGATCTTGAGCCATTCGTTTTCGTCTATTTAGACGACATCATTATCATTGCCGAAACTTTTGAAAAACATCTCGAAGTTCTCAGTGAAGTGATGAAAAGGTTGAGCGATGCCGGATTAAAGGTTAGCAAGGAAAAATGCAACTTTTGCATGCCTTCGCTTAAATTTTTAGGATATATAGTGGATCGTAATGGGTTGCATGTCGATCCTGAAAAAGTAGACAGTATGGTTAGGATTCCAGCACCGAGGAATGTTAAAGAGGTTAGGAGTTTTATAGGGACAGTTTCTTGGTACCGTCGTTTTGTACCAAATTTCGCTGAATTGCTCAGACCGTTGTCAGATTTATTAAAAAAGAATAGGAAGTTCACTTGGACTCAAGAATGCGAGGATAGCTTTAGGAAGGCAAAAGAGTGTTTGGTGACAGCACCTATACTCACTTGCCCAGATTTCAAACGACCTTTTGTCGTTCAAACAGACGCGTCAGATTTTGGTATCGGTGCAGTTCTTTCACAGAACTTTGATGAGGGAGAAAAGGTTGTCTGTTACCTTAGTAGGTCTCTAAATAGGAATGAAAGGAATTATAGTACGACAGAGAAGGAATGCTTGGCTGTGCTTTGGGCTATTGAGAAGTTGCGACCGTATCTCGAAGGTGTTCGATTTACTGTCGTAACTGATCATTATTCCTTGGTATGGCTAAGTAATTTGAAAGATCCACAGGGAAGGTTGGCTCGTTGGGCCATTAGGTTACAACAGTTTGACTTCGAAATCGTTCATCGCAAGGGGAAAGAGCATGTGGTTCCAGATATGCTGTCTCGAGGAGTGCCACAGTTGGGTGGTATCTCAGAAGAGGTTTCAGACCCTTGGGTGGTAAAAATGATTGCGCAAGTGAATGCCAATCCACTTAGGTTTCCGGCCTGGAGAGTTGAGCATGGACAATTGTTCAAGCTCGTAAAGGCTAGTCATATTATAGTTCATCAGGATAATCAAGAATGGAAGAGAGTGATAGGTAAAAAGGATAGGTTAGGGATTTTACAGGATAATCATGATAACCCATTAGCGGGTCACATGGGAGTTAGGAAAACTTTCGCCAGGATAGCGGCAAAGTTTTACTGGCCGAAAATGAGAGCTGATATCACCAAGTACGTTAGGAGTTGTCAAGTTTGCCAACAGGTGAAACCTATTAATGAAAAACCAGCTGGGTTAATGACGGAGAGGGTAGGAATCAAATCACCGTGGGAGATGATTTGTATAGATTTGGTAGGGCCGCTTCCTAAATCTAGTAGGGGTTTTACATACATTTTGACGGTGGTGGATTACTTCACAAAGTTTCCACTACTGTTTGCGTTGAGGTCGGCTACTGCAAAAGCTATCTGTAGGGAACTCGAAGACAATGTCTTCCTACTTTTTGGCGTACCAAAGGTGACCGTCTGTGACAACGGTCCCCAATTCCGATCGAAGGAATTGAAAACGCTTTGCCAGGCGTACGCGTCACAAATAAAATGTACAGCCCATTATCACCCGCAGGCGAATCCTGCGGAGAGGATTAATCAGATCCTCAAAACCACCTTAAGGGCATATGTTGGGGAAAATCAACGGGTTTGGGATACTCAACTGAGTAAAGTGGCGTGCGCCATTCGCACGTCACAACACGAAGTTTTGGGAGTGTCCCCTTACTATGCGAACTTCGGGAGGGAAATGGTAACTTCGGGTAAAGAAGTACCATCTGTAGGGAATGATTCAGAAGACGTTCAGGATCCGGAGGGGATCAGGGAACGCTTTCAAAGGCTTAGGGCCGATATTGTTAAGAAGCTGGGAGTAGCTTCTAAACGTTCTGCGGAAGTCTACAATCTTCGACGGCGTGATGTTCAATATCACCCCGGCGAACTTGTATGGCGCAGGAATTTCACGCTTTCGGATGCCGCGAATTATTATGCAGCCAAATTAGCACCGAAATTTGTCGGTCCGTTTTTAATTGATAAGCGTTTGTCACCTTGGACATACGTCGTGAAAGATAGTAATGGTAAAGAACGCGGAACTTGGCATGTTAAAGATTTAAAACCGTTTACCAATGCATCCGAAAATTTTAATGATTAACGTAGTTTACTTTTGTTTTGATTACTTTGCACTTCGATTTTGTTAAATTGATTTTAGTTCACATTTTTTTTTGATGGAAAATCCTTAATCTTGTTTTCCATTACCTTGGCACTTTTAGAAAATGTGTTACAGAATTGTAAGCACATTTCCTAGGAGGTAAGGGTGGGATTTGTTGCGGTAAAATTTACCACAACAAGTTTCACTCGCCTATTGTATATCCTTTACCCTTTTTAACCTTCCGTTCTTCGTTGTGGCTCCAAAATATTCTAAGAGTTCAGTTGAATCCTGTCTTCCATCAGTCAGTGGCCTGCTCTTAGTATATACTGGAAAAGCAACCAAAAACAGGTGCGGACAAAATGGTGCATTTGTGTGACAGGCGGTCCACAAAAGACTGGGTACGACGGATGGTCTACACGAATACCAATCATGGTGACAGACAGGTGGTCTGGTCACCAGAACAAACAAAAAAAAAAGGCACGAGCGACACTTGGTCCTCGATTGCTGATGTTACTCAGATGAGAATGGCTGCATGCCCGACATAAACCAATCGCTTATTGTAAAAGATGGAACGTTAACACGAGTCCCTAATCCCCTAGTCTGCGCGAAAGTCCAACGACGAATAGAGTAGAATCGCGAGATTAAAAATCACTGCCAACTTCCACACTCCGACAGTTAAAACAAAAAAAAAAAAAGAAATTGATAAGCTTTCTTCAATTTTTACTAAATTGTAATTTCGTACGAGGGGAAAAAATGAACGCGTTTAACACTTGAGTTTCATGCAACTTATCAAAGTTTCTCCAAAATTATGGGGGTGTGAATAGGGTGGCTGAATGCACCCATTGAATTCCCGCTCACTGGAAGAAGTACCAGAGGTCGGCGAATCCAATGACGGTGGTAGTGCATAAAGCTGGGGTGAAACGTGCGAGTAGGAAAAGTAGTGGTGTCTCAACGGCGTTCGCTCACTCTTGCAAATATGCTAGGTGTAGCTGAATTAAAACGCGAACGAAACCCACACTTTCTGATTGGCCGAAAGCATGTGGGAATGGAAAACAAAGAAGAGATCTTCAAGGCAAGGTGAAAGCCTGGAAGATCACTTTTTTTGCGATATTGATTCTGAGCCAGAGGTTCAAGAGATTTAAAGAAAAAGAAAAAGAAGATAAAGGAAAAACTTTGAGAAGGGAAAGAAATTCAAGTGTTGTTTGAAGTGATATAGAAATTGTAAAATTTTGAGGAAAACGAAAGTGAAAATTGGAGGAAGTTAGAAAGGAAAAAAAAAAAAGGATTGGGAAACAGCTAGGAGAGGGAAGTTGGCAGGACATCCAGAGATAAAAGCTAAGTATTTTATTTGGTATTTGGAGAGTAAAATTTTTTTGTGCGTGATAGTTATTATTGAGAATTGTTTAAATAATCGTTGGGCTTTCGTTTCGTAAAGAAAAAAAAAGGTTATTCCGAAAAAGCGGAACTCGCGACCCGTGTTTAAAAATTGTCTTTGTCCAGTCGGGACAAAAAGGTTAACGGTCCATCTTCGGTGTTATACACCATTTCTTTGTCTTTCAAAATTCTTAAAAGATCTTGGGTTTCAATCCTACTTGTAAGGTTTCCCAAGCAAAATTTAAAATCATTAAAAATACTTCTACCTGTTTAAAACATCTTCTTTTTTATTTGTTCACAAATTGTCTTATTTGGTTCCGCTCCAAAAGGTTTGTGATTTCCTTTTTTTACAAAAAAAATCACTGGCGCCCATTTTGCTTCTTTTATTTTTTTTTCATATATTTCAGGAACACCCTTTATTCAAAGTCAATAATCCAATTAATTTGATAAGGTAAATCATTACAATTAATAAAACGTACCTTTATTCCCAATTAATCGAACCCACCCCAAAACTGAGCTATCGGACGACAGCACTGCTTTTGCTGTTTGTGTGGAAATTAACGAACAAACCTATTCGCGTTTGACAGTTGTCTATTATTTTTATTTCATTTTCAATTAATCACAAATAGGTACTACTCGTGCGCGCCGGCTACCTATTTGATTAAACTATAATTCGTTTGCGATTTGGATAACTTTGTTTTTTTTTATTATTGAGTTTGCGGACAATCACTCCGCCATCGTAATATTCATCCTAAATTAAAATCGTAAATTCGGTTGTTAATTTTCATTACAATGCGTTGGAACGAATTCATCCAATTCCACAAGCTCGTTCGGAATCTGAATTACAGCAGCGAGTCCGCAGTGGTTACTGTCGTAATCGACTGTCTGTAAACAGTTTCGAGGGTGATTACCCACTTTGTCCGTTATTGTCAGTCTGGTATCGTACAGCAAAAGGTCCAGAAAGGAACCGCTCCTTGGGAACGATGGCCTTTCAGTAGCCAGCAGGTCAACACCATATTCAACACCGTGAAGATTCATCAAATTAAAAAGATGATTACCTCTTGGATTATTTGTTTGATTTCCCCAATCTTCATGTTTCGCGTTCAAATCTCCAGCCATAATGAAGTAGTTTTCTTCCAGGCTCAGTTTTAGTACTCTGAAAAGAATCTCGAGCTCTGAAATAAAGATAGTAGGCTGCGGAGCGTCAGCCGCATAAGCCGCAATCATATACATCCGCTTCCCTTGAGTGAGAGAGATGCATACGACGCAAACTTCTAGCGTCCTGAGCTTTCGCAAATCATTATTGTATACGACTTTATAATTAATGCCCTTACGTATGAAGATTGCAACACCGCCTCCTTGAGTAGAGCCGGGTCGATCCCTTCTTACGATATTGTAATTGTTGTTAGTCAGTTTATGTTTCTGGTTTAGCTTGGTTTCGCTAGCCATAAACACATCAGGACTGTGGTCTTTTAACAGCTGGAACAAATTGGCTCTACGTTCGATCCTAATCAATGAATTCACATTCAAACCTAGGATCCTAAGGCGCGTCTTCGGCAGCGCGCCCTTAACCCTGAATTTGCGCTTGGCCAGCCATCATAGAGTAGAGTTTATCTACTCTTCCGGCTTGCTCCACGATCTGACTTTGCAGTCCTGCCAACTGGCCTTGAATACTCAGCAACAAGGACAGAATGTCTGGCTGCCCCGCCGGCGCCTTAGGCTCTTGGGCCTGTGGGACGACCGGTGGTGGAGCCTGTCTCGCTTTACCCATTCCTTTCGCAGATCTGGCGTAAGAAACATCGGGTCTTACGAATGACAAAAAAAAAAAAAAAAAAAAAAAAAAATTCTGGTCATTTGTAAAAAATGTGCGTAACACTACGCCATCGTCAGTTCCTACGCTCGTTTCCAATGACACTCCCTATGTAAGCTCGATTGATAAAGCCAATTTGCTTGCAGCACAGTTTGCTGTTGCTGCCAGTGATTGACATGACTCCACCTGTACTTGAAAGCGTAAACGATTCTATGGGACGAATCTTCTTTCGCACTCGTTCAATTACTAGAGTACTTAAAAATCTTGACATTCACAAATCCGCTGGCCCGGATAGTATCCCCGCTATTTTTCTGAAGAGATGTTCTTCAACGCTGGCAAAACCACTGCGTAAGCTTTTCCATCTGTCCTATTCTACAGGTCTCTTTCCGAGTGGATGGAAAACTGCATTTGTCCAGCCTGTCCCTAAAAAAGGCGAATCCTCCTCACCATCTAACTATCGTCCAATTGCACTTACATCCCTTCTTTCCAAGGTCATGGAAACGCTGATCAATTTTAGCTTAAGAAATATCTTGAAGAACGGAAGCTTCTTAATGACCGGCAGTATGGCTTTCGTTGCAATAGGTCTACTGGTGATCTCATGGTTTATCTCACCGAACAGTGGAACAAATCTTTACTCGTTTTGGAGAAAGTAAGATTATTGCACTTGATATTTCAAAAGCATTTGATAGAGTTTGGCATCAAGCTCTCTTATCGAAAATGCGTGCATTTGGTATTGATGAATCCCTTCTTCGTTGGGTTAGAAATTACCTTTCGAACCGTTCAATTGAAGTAGTGTTGGACGGGTTTAAATCTGATATCCACAAAATAAACGCTGGTGTGCCCCAGGGCTCCGTTTTGTCTCCGACACTTTTCCTTATTTTTATAAATGATCTTTTGTCTGAAACTTCTAACCCACTTAATTGTTTCGCTGATGACAGTACCCTCAGCTTCTCATATTCGTTTTTAGATTCTCATCCTTGTTCTTCGGATGTGGACTATCAACGGCAGCGTATGATAAGCTCATTAAATTCTGATCTTGACAGCATTGTTCAATGGGGAATCAAAAACCGTGTAGAATTTAATGCTTCGAAAACTCAATGCTGTCTACTGTCACAAAAGCGTAACCCTCCCCCAATGCCACTATCCATGAGTGGTACTTGCATCGAGGAGACTGAACAGCTATCAGTCCTTGGTATGTGCATTACAAACCACTTGTTGTGGAGTGATCACATATTTGACATCGCCAAAAATGCTGCTAAGTGTTTAGGTTTTCTCCGACGATGCAAGAAGTTTTTTACCCCTTCTGATCTGGCTATAATTTATAAAGCCTATATTCGTCCAAAACTTGAGTACAATTCCCATATTTGGGCAGGTGCTCTTATAACCCACTTGAGTCTACTGGACAGAATTCAAAAGAGAGCCCTAAAAATGATAGGTGACCATTGTCTAACTGAAACTTTTGCATCTCTTGAGCACCGTCGCAAGGTTTAATGTCTCTCATTATTTTATCGCTACTTCCATAAACAATGCTCTAATGAAATAGCCAGTTGCATTCCTCCCCTCAAACAATTCAACCGTAATACTCGTTCTTTTAGGAATGCCCATCAGTTTACCCTTGAGCCCAATTTCGGACGTATTGTAAAGTACAGAGATTCTTTTTTTAGTCGCACTACACGAATGTGGAATGCTTTACCAGACTCAATATTTCATATTTCATATACATATCATAAACAAACAGTATTATGATAAACACACAAAAGAAATTGATTACAAAGAAAATGATTTAGTTTTTATTCAAACTGGAAACAAACTGAATAGAAACAAATTAGATAAAGTTCGAATGGGTCCTTTCAAAATAAAAAAAAAAAGATATCTAATTCCATTTACGAGATAGATTCTGGCCGAAAAAAGAAAGACTTGAACATTTTTCATAAGAGTAAAATAATTCCTTATTCTGATGATGTCTCTCGGGGAAGGGGGGATGTAAGTTTGTTGCCATCTTATTCACAAACTTAGCCACCATAAAAACTACTTTTGCCAGATCTCTTCTACTGTCTCGACACTAAAACACTCTACATATTTACATCTAGTATTAAGGATCTTACTTTTCAATATTAATATTTTATTATTTTATATTAATTTTCAATCGTTTATAAATTGTTCAATAAGTAATATCAAAGCCGACATAATTGTTGATTTAGGTATGTTAATTAATATTATTTTTATTGTTATATTTTTGTTAATAATGTTTGTGTTTGTTAATGTAATTATAAAATATAGTTCTTTACTGCATCAACTTGTGTCTTAGTCAAATTATTGGAATCATTCTTATCCCACCATCGAAGTTTCAAGCCAAACAGTTGAAACTTACATACATATTAATATAATTAACATATTATAATTTAAAGGAAAACTTGAACAGAGTTTTGAACGATGGTTCTACAATATGGACATAAAATTGACGAGCGTGAGTTTTCAGTGATTCTTGTATAACAATCTTTGCAGACTTTTAAGTGATTGCATGGCTGCAGTAATATATCTCTTTTCTTTTTAAAGCAAATTATACACAAACTGTTGGAATAATAATTTATTTGAATAATTTACTATTGGCAATGTCGGCTCCCACTGGAAATTGTATACCTGATTATAATGAATTCTTATACATATCTTATATACTTAAATATACTAATAAAGTTAGTCTTTCTCTTGTCATCATACACGACGGTTGTCTTCTTTTGTGACTCATAAGTTATCAGGTTATGGGCCCAGGTCACGTGAGCCTGCAGAAAGTATAAAATTACAGTTTGTTTTTTTTTTAAATTCAGAAATGGAGTCTGAAAGTTTTAAAATAGAAAAATTGCTTGATTCGGAACAATATTCGATATGGAAGTTTCAAGTTCAAATTTTACTTAAAGCTTCTGGTCTATTTGAACATGTAAATGACCCGAACAATAAACCAGTAAAGGGGGAAAATGAGACCCAGGTAATTTTTGATGCTAGGTTATTAAATTGGACGAAAGTCGATAGCAAGGCTCACCGCATAATTGCAACGAGCGTAGGTTCAACACCGCTTCGTCACATTGTTAACTGCAACACTGCACAGGAGATGTGGACGAAGTTAAAGGCGGTATATGAACACACTTCTAATCATATGATGACGCCTGATGATGACGTTGCGACTCACATCTCCAAGTTGGAAAATATTGTTAGGCAGCTTAGAGATGTTGGAGAGCAGGTTTCCGACAGCATGGTGATTACAAAGGTGTTTATGACTCTCCCTGAAAGTTTCCAACATTTCTTTTGCGCTTGGGAATCCACGGCAAAGGAACAACAGACGTTAGAGAATCTGAAGTCACGGTTAGTGATGGAGGAAAAACGTATGCATTCACATTCGTCTACTTCAGGTAATTGCATTAAAGACACAGCGTTAATTGCAAAGCAGAGGAACAAGAAGCAGCAACAGCAGAAAGTCTCCACACCTGGAAAGTGCTTTAGGTGCAATGAATTTGGTCATTGGAAAAAGGACTGTCCGAAAAAGTTTGCCGATAGAAAGAAGACTGGAAACCGGAATGAAGTACAAAGGGGGGAGGCTCTCATGTGTAATTCTGAATTATGCTCTGTGCAAGGATGGACTGGAAGTACAAGTGAGGTTTAAACGGGGGAAAAATTATTTTCTGATGCTAATGAAGTGAGGACTGGAACTTCAAGTGAGGCAATGGAAAAGAGGAAGGTTTTGAACTTTGATGATGCTTTGTGGACTGGAACCTCAAGTGAGGATAAAGGGGCGGTATATATATCTTGTGGTGGTGACCAACTGAAGACTGGAAGTGTAAGTGCGGAACAAACGGAGAAGAGTAATTTCTTGGCTGCATTGGATCGAACTAGGACTGGAAAAGGAAGTGAGGGGCGAAAGAATAATATATTGACAAGTACCTGCAATGCGTTGATAATGAATAATGGTGAAATGGATGATAATTGGTATCTCGACTCCGGTGCTAGCGACCACATGACCCATAAAAGAGATTGGTTTGTGTGTTTTGAAAGATTTTCTAATCCAATTGACATAAGAGTAGGAAGTGGTCAAAAGATTTTAGCACTGGGAACAGGTGATATAAATATTTTATCCTACAATGGAGAAAAATGGTGTGAAAAGCATCTCTCAAACGTTTTGTATGTGCCAAAAATTAACGGAAACCTTTTTTCACAAAGTCGTGGTCTAGATAAGGGTTTCAAGTTTATGTCTGACAGTTTGCGATGCGAGTTCAAGAAAGACGATGGATCTGTTGTGGCAGTGGGAGAGCGAAAGGGGCAGTTGTTCTAAATGTGTTTTGTTGTTCAAGGCCTGTCGGATCATAAGGCAATGTTAGCATCTTCTAAAGATCTGCCATTAAAGGTATGGCATGAAAGGATGGCTCATCAAAATGTCTCACAGGTACGTTCTCAGTTGTTGAAAGAAGGTATTCCTTTTATAGATGCTAAGGAATTTTCGTGCGATGACTGTATGTATGGGAAACAGCATAGACTTCCATTTCCCAAAAGCACATTTAAAGCTAGTCAACCGGGGGAGTTAGTGCATGCGGATGTATGTGGTCCTATGGAGGAAACTTCTATAGGGGGTTGCAGATATTTTGTTCTTTTTAAAGACCATTTTTCCCATTTTAAGGTAGTTTTTTTTTGTAAAAAACAAGTCAGAAGTTTATTCATCAATAGAAGAGTTTATAAATAAAGCCAAATGTGAGATGCGACTCCCTGTGAAGACACTTCGTACAGACAATGGGTTGGAGTTTGTTAACGAAGCTGTAAGATCGCTTCTGAGCAAAAATTCTATTCGACATGAAACCACCGTACCATATACTCCGGAGCAGAATGGCAGTGCTGAGCGAGAAAACCGTACTGTAGTGGAAGCGGCACGTTCGATGCTTCATGCGAGAAACTTATCCAAGATGTTTTGGGCTGAAGCTGTAAATACGGCTGTGTATGTCTTGAACCGTACTGGTGTAAGCGCTATAAAAGATAAGTCACCTTATGAGATGTGGTGTGGTCGTAAGCCCAGCTTTGAATTTTTCAAAGTTTTTGGAACCGAAGCATTTATCCACATACCCAAGCAAAAACGCAGAAAATGGGACAAAAAAGCTGAAAAAGGTTTGTTCATGGGGTATTCAGAGACTTCCAAGGAATACCGTGTCTGGATACCTACTCATCGAAAAGTAGAAATAGTGCGAGATGTTACGTTCAAAGAATTTGAACAATATCAAAATGTCTTAACTGAAGCTTCTCAAGAACCTTCAATATCCCAAGATTTGTCAATCGCAGAAAATGAAGGAGAAGATGGAGAGCAAGCAAGGGAAGACGTTTACGAGTCTGCTGACGAAGAAGTGGAAGGAGTTGAAATAATCCAGAATGATGATGGTGGGAGTAATAATGATGGCGGTGATGTGACACTTCCATTGAGGGATCGTCTACGTAACCAGAAAGCTGTAGACTATTCTGGTATGTGCAACATCATTCAGAGACATGCTTTCCTTGCACAAGGAGAACCAAACACCTACCGCGATGCACTTGCTTCCGATGATGCAGCTAATTGGAAGAGAGCAATGGAAGAAGAGATGAATAGCCTTCATAAGAACCATACCTGGGATTTGGTACAGCTTCCGCCGAACAGGAAAGCAATTGACAACAAATGGATATATAAGTTGAAGGACTTAGAAGTTGATGGTTTGCAGAGATTCAAAGCTAGATTGGTGGTTCACGGATTCAGTCAAGAACGGGGTGTTGATTATTTTGAAACTTTCAGTCCAGTGGCAAAATTTACTTCCATACGCTGTATTTTCGCAATTGTGGCAAACGAAGGATTAAGTATATCTCAGTTTGATGTTAAGACGGCCTTTTTAAACGGCGATTTATATGAAGAGATCTACATGCAGCAACCTCAAGGCTTCGATGACGGATCTGGACGAGTTTGCAAGCTTCGAAAGAGTTTGTATGGGTTAAAAAAGGCGTCTAGGTGCTGGAATGAGAAGTTTACGGCCGCTTTGAAGCAGTTTAACCTTAAGCCTAGCGAAATGGATCCATGTGTATTTATTTCAGCCGATGTTAATAGGCGTATGATCCTGGCGATATATACTGATGATGGCCTAATAGCTGCACAGGATAAAGAGGATGCTTTGATATTAATAAAGTTTTTAAAGACGCAGTTTGAGATAACAACATTGAATGCGGATTGTTTTCTAGGTATGCAGTTAAAAAGGAAACCCAATGGTGCAATTCATGTCACTCAATCACTTTATACTGAGCATATTTTGCGGAGATTCAATATGCTTAATTGCAAACCAGTTTCAACTCCAGCTGAAACCTTTTCTTATTCAGAATCCTCCAAAGAAGTCAAGTTTCCCTACAGAGAGGCTGTTGGATCGCTTATGTACCTGGCTGTTGCCACCCGCCCAGACATAGCCTATGCAGTAGGAGTAGTTTCACGATATTTAGACTCACCGAACCAGGCCCAGGTCAATGCAGTCAAAAGAATACTGAAGTACATCAGTGGGACTCGAGAAATGGGTATAATTTTTGAAAAAAGTAAATGTTTTTCTTTGGTTTGTTACAGTGACGCTGATTACGCCGGAGACCATAGACTAGACGTTCCACCACTGGTTTTATTATTACTTTGGGAAGTGGACCGGTGTCTTGGTCATCACAGAGGCAAAGATGTGTGTCCTTATCTACCACCGAATCGGAGTACATTGCAGCGTCACAGGCAGTGAAAGAGATGGTGTGGCTTCGGCAACTTGTCTTCGAATTAGTTTCAACTGGCAGTGGAGAGGTTAATCTAAACATGGACAACCAGGGAGCAATAAAGCTAATCAAAAATCCTGAATTCCACAAACGCACGAAACATATTGATGTTCGTTATCATTTCACCCGTGAACGATTCAGCAGAGGTGATTTTAAGATTAACTATGTTCCGTCTGAACATCAAAATGCAAACATCTTTACAAAGGCTCTATGCAAAGATAAATTTGAAAAATTCACCAAGTCCAAAGTAATAACACAAAGGGTCCCATTCCTCTAAGATGCGGGCAAGTGCTGCCTATTAACACAAAAAAATTAGCATAAGCGCAATTTTGAAATGAATTCTTTCAAGTACGTGACGGGAAAGCCATCTAGTAGCACAATATTTTAAAATTGTGTGTAAATTAGTAATAAATGTTCTTGAAACTCTTGGAATTCCAACCTTCTGCTAGAGCTGTTACAAAAATGGTGATTTATTTCCTTTATTAGCTTATCGACTACGTCTGGAAATTGTTCTGCTGCAGCCTTCAATGAAAGATTTAAATTATGACATACGCAGCCATTTACAATGAGACTGGGGACGACTTCCTTTAATTTTGCCTGAACACCGTTTGTTTTGCCCATCATAACAGGACAATTATCTGCGGTGAATCCAACCATGTTTTTAAATGAAATATTTGTTTGTTCAAAAATATTTTTAATTGTGTTAAAAATTACGGAAGCCTTTCCGTCAGGAACTTCAGTAAGTGTCAAAAACATATCTTGGCATTTTTCGTCGTATGTATATTCGAATAACCACCGCCAAATTTTGTTTATAGTTATATCGGTACTTTCATCTACAACTAATGAAAAATATTGGCGGTTTGTTATTTCGGAAATAATTTTCGAATTTTCCGGAGCCATTATTTCTTTGATAATTTTTTGGCCTTTGTGTCGATTCATGACCATTTTTTTGACCACTTCTGAGTCAGATAGTTTTTTTTTTAAAAGAATATTTAAATGATCCAATACTGCAAACGGTAAATTATGTTCTGCGATGAAAAGACTTAGGGATATTTCTAATTTTTTGGCATTTTCCGATGTTTTTATGTTTTTCTTTGACACGATAGTAAGCGTCGGAAAGTTTACGACATCGTAAACGAACTGTCACAATTTTGTATGAAAATACTTTACGATCACGTCGTAAATGAAAATATAGTAAGCGTGAAAAAATTTGTATGAAGGTATTATGAGATTTTATATATCAAAATTTGACATCAACAAATATTTCAATAATACACAACATTTTTATTTATTTTTTTCAAACGCTTCATTAAATCCACCGAAATTGTTCACCATTTCATTTATAACAATTAATGCAATTTTATAATTTTTATATAAAGGGGCGTTCATGAAACTTTTGTCGGAATCCTTACGATTTTACGACGTCGGAAAGTTTCCGACGTTTTATGAATACCCTTATTGGGTAATTGTGATTTGGGTATGTTCGCATCGCACATAATTTTTTGTAAGTGAAGTTGTGAAGATAAAAGGAAATTAATTTAGTAAAGGAATTAATCAATTTTGTACAAAAAATTAAAAATAGTACTGAAAATGGCAAAGATGTACTTACGTACTGAGAAAATCAAATAGTACTGAATTCAGTACAATAGTAAGCCTTTTTCCAACGGTGGTATACCTGATTATAATGAATTCTTATATCTTATATACTTAAATATACTAATAAAGTTAGTCTTTCTCTTGTCATCATACACGACGGTTGTCTTCTTTTGTGACTCATAAGTTATCACAAACTTATGTCCTCAGACAAATTTTCTTCGAAAGAATCTTCGTTGCCATCATCTGATGATATTTCTTCAGTATTTTGAAGTAAATCTTGGTTTTTATTAAAAATTTGTGTTATTTGTGGCAGGAATTCAGACAGTGTAATTTGTTTTTTTTTTTTAATTTTTTTGTCAACTTTTCAATAATGTTATTCCGAATTTTATATGTTTGTTTTGGGCCTTCAAAAAGTAAAATTGTTTTTCCATCCACAGCAGCAATAAAATCTCTCGTGGTGTTAAACTCCTCGTTAAGTAAACAGTCTAAGAACTTGAGGAAATTTTCATGCTTATGGATTTTCTTCGCCAGCCGACTATTATATCCCTCCAAAGCGCTTGTAGTCCGGATATTTTCGTTATAAACTGAAAATTTTATGGGAGTTTCCTAAAACAAGAAAAATATATATAGCAGATGAACTAAACTTTGAGTTCTAAGTTTTTTCAATATTTACCCGCAAAATCCATTGCTTTTTAAAATAAGTGGCCAACAAAAACACTGGTTGTAGATTTATACCTGAAGCTTCAGCTCTTAATAAATCGAATGCTTTATTTATGTTATCTGGGCTTAATAATGGTAGAACCAAGAGTTTTTTAAACCACTTGCAAACAGCGGCGTTTTTCCTCGTCGTTGGTAAAAAATCTTGAATTTTGGAAGCCTTCCTGCGGATTGCGCGAGTTAGGATCTTAAGCCATCGAGTTTAAAGAAAACCAATTTTTGTTTAATAAACATAACATAGATCTTTATTTTATGAACTTCCAACTTGGACTGAACTATCACTAACTTAAAATAATACGGAAAAACTCTTAATCCAGTAAGCCACTCCCAATTTGCCATCATTTCCGTTAAGCTGATCTTGGGTTTTGATTGAATCAGCGGTTAGTGCAAAACATTTACACTTGTTGGATTGTACTTTGATGAGCTGATGAGTTGGTACAAAAATAAGATATGCAGTGAAGTATGAACATAATTATGTTAGGACGTAACTCGTTCCCCGGAATAGAATGAACTTAAAAATGAAGTTCATAAGCATTTAGCTACATTATATAAATATACATGATATTCGTATATGTATGTGTATAATATACATTTTTTTTTATATAGACCCAGAGAAAAATCGGTGTAAAATTAGCCTATTTCGGGGGCTGATTTCACGTTAGGCCTAAGGCCGTTTTGAGCTAGCTTAGGAATAGGCTACGATAGCCTATTTTCCTAAGGTGATTTGAAAATCTTCAGATTTACCTTATCCCTAACATAAACCTTACCTATTTTACCTATTCCCTAAGGTGATTTAAATATTTCCCCTCCGAAGTTTGTTAAGGCAAATTACCTTATTCCTAAGGCAAATTTTACCTATTTCCTAAGGTAAATTTTACCTATTTCCTAAGGCAAATTTTACCTATTTCCTAAGGCAAATTTTACGTATTTCCTAAGGTGAATTTTACCTATTTTCTAAGGCAAATTTTACCTATTTCCTAAGGCAAATTTTACCTATTTCCTAAGGTGAATTTTACCTAATTCCTAAGGCAAATTTTACCTTTTTCCTAAGGTGAATTTTACCTATTTCCTAAGGTAAATTTTACCTTTTTCCTAAGGTAAATTTTACCTATTTCCTAAGGTAAATTTTACCTATTTCCTAAGGTAAATTTTACCTATTTCCTAAGGTAATTTTACCTATTTCCTAAGGCAAATTTTACCTATTTCCTAAGGTAAATTTTACCTATTTCCTTAGGTGAATTTTACCTATTTCCTAAGGTAAATTTTACCTATTTTCTAGGTCAGCTGAAAAAAAAGTTATTTTTAAATAAAAATAAAATTTGTATTTAATTTTATAATAGTATATTATATTTATTTATTTGTAAATATTTATACATATATATATATATTGATATCGTTAATCATTGTTGAAACAGAAGGAATTTTTTTGCCATTAAGAAAGTAATGAATTGATATCGTTAATCAATGTTGAAACAGAAGGAATTTTTTTGCCATCGTGAATATTAAAAAAAAAAGATTCAAAAAAAACCATTATGAAAAACATTGAGTAGGGTATTCAATATTTAAAACGTATGCAAGCTTTAAATAAAAAATAATACAATGCAAGTACGTATCCAATTTAAATTTAATGTTGTCCAAGGAAACGACAAAATTTTTGTATTTAAATTTCTCACCAATAACAAATATAACGGGTTGAAGTTTCGTGCCGGATTTTGACATTCTTCTTGTTTTTGTTTAAGGACCTGTTCAATGTGGCTTGCATTTTCAACTTCAGTAGTGAATGATTGCCTGGAGTCCTCGATTGTAAATTTCTTGAACTTGCCTTTGAACTGCTGCGATGATGGCGGCAGCAATCCATGTAACAAAGTTGCATAAGCAATGTTAACATTATCTGAAAATAAATTAAAGCCTCATAAGAAAAATATCTCGAATAAACATAGTATTTAAAACACAATTGAAAGAAAAGTATTTAATTAAACAAAGTGTTAAAATAGAGTCATTTTACCTATGTCAAGGTCAGCAATATTTTCTTTGACCTCATTGAGGTATGATTTAAGCCCGCTACACTTCACCCTCTCACTGAAGAATTTGATGGCAATTTTTGAAAATTGCTCCCACTTTGAAAAGTCAAACCCGTTGTTTGGCCTTAAGAAATCGAAATCCATGGCAATCTGTTTATAAAAAGAAGAAAACACATTGAATGTTATGTTAAAATTTAATGTATTTTTTGTTTTAAGAAAGGTGAAGAAATAGTTAAAAAAAAACGAATATTGTTACCAGCTCTGGCGCTCGTGAAAATTTGTAAAGCGGCCATTCCTGGAGGACTGTCTGAATGTCGTTGTCATTACTCTGGCTTATCATATCTCTCCTCATTGACATAGTTTGCTTCCATTGCTTAATAACGGTGTCCCAGTCGAGGTTTTGTTTTAGCTCATCGCAAAGTTTTTGCATCTCGTTAGAATTTTTTGGTTCCACATAATGATCTTCATTGGAATGATCTTCCACTTCTACGACTTTTGTCTTCTTTGATGTTGTGGGACTGTTATAGAGCTTCTTGAGCGACCTGCGCTATCCTCTATATCGATCGTACAGCTTACCCTTAGGGGGCATTTGGTTACAACCTCTAACAAAGTATGAGCTCTGTAATGTAAACAATGCTTTTTAAAGCACATTGTATTTAAATTCTTATATCTATAATTTAACAGGCAACTTATGTAATTTAATTTTTTTTCGTTCCGAGGACGAACTTTTGACTGTCCAGAGTTGAAGAGCTCTGACAAAATATGGTGGATGAAGTTTTCTGTTGGAAAGCTATTTGTTATTAATATATTATACATAAATTGAGGCCATGAGAGCAGTAGTGTTCTATCTGCTTTTGCAATTTTTTTCGCATGGTATTAGAAAAATGTATTGACTTGTCAATATAAAAAATGTGTATGCCAAAGTGTTGCTAATACGGCGTTTTCAGTGGGCTGGGCGTTAATTTAGATTTATTGTTGTGCGTAATGGTAAAGAAAGGAAAAAGGTGGCTAGAAAAGCCAAATGCACAATGGGTTGAAGAGCCACGTTGCATTGTTTCAACGCAAACCTCAAAAGTAATGTTTTTAATTCATAGAAACCTACATATTAGTTAATGAAAAGGTGAAACGTGTCCCAAAAATAACTTAATTGTAAGATAGATACGATTAAAAGCAGGATTGAACACTGTTGCGGTAAAATTTACCACAACAAGTTTCACTCGCCTATTGTATATCCTTTTCCCTTTTTAACCTTCCGTTCTTCGTTGCGGCTCCAAAATATTTTAAGAGTTCAGTAGAGTCCTGCTTTCCATCAGTTAGTGCCCTGCTCTTATTGTATTTTGGAAAAGCAAACAAAATAGGTTTCAGTGGTAATGCGGAGTTGTGTGACAGGAGGTCCACATTTTCATTAACTTTCAAAATTTATGACGGGCGGTCAGAAAATACATAATTGTGTGACGGATGAGTCACTAAGACGGATTTATCGAGTGTGCGACAGGTGGTCCACACAAGGAGAAACGATAGTGTGCATCCTTTATCTAATTGGCACACCACCCTAAAATTAGTATGGCTTAATGCCCACCCTAAAGTGTCGGAATACCAAGTAAGGTCACCTTGCGATGTGTTTCCCTTCCCTTAAAATTGTCTGCACGGAAGTCTAAGGGTTTAGAGTCTAAATTTAAAACTATCGGACCCTGCCTCTTATTCTTGGTTGAGAAATTCCAAGATTCCTAATTACAAGAACGCTTTCCTCAAGTTATTAAACTGGGCCGGTTTGGGCTGGGGATTTTATTCGCGAACTCTCAAAAATTTTTCGTTTACTTTTTCGACCAATTGGATTTGACGGATAAGAACTGAACTCGTCCATTAAGCCAAGGTTGGTGTTCAAATCACCAATATGAAAGAAACCACAAAAGTTTGACTGGTTTTTGAAATCGGCATGCACCCCAGCGAAAAAGCCGGGTGTCGCAGTTAGACCGAAAGAGAAAACCAGATCATAATAAAAGGTCAGAGTAGGATGGCATGTTTGTCGTGGCCTCTTGGATGAGGGAAGTTCGCCATGAATATGACACTTTTTGAAAAAGCTAAGAAGAGTGAGGTTGAAGAAAAGTAAAATTGGCGAAGGATTTTTGAGGAGAAAAAAAAGAAAAATCGTGTTAGTGCGTTTGGTGTTAACAAAACTAAAAATTGATAAAGAGAAAAAAAAACATAGAATTTGTGAGGAAGGCGTTATTGAGGAGTGAGGAAAAGGAAGAGGCAGGATCTATTTTTCAAACCAAAGCTAAGTATTTTTCTGTTCTTTCGAGTGAGTTTTTGTGCGTTCGTCTTTTCTGATAATTTGTGGTTGGCTATAAAGAGCCAAAAATTTAACCTGTTAGACTTTCGGTCGTTTCTTTTGTCTCCCGAGATTGCGGGACCCGCGTCCATAAAATTCTTTGTTCTTCGGGAACTTTCCCAAGGTGACCTTTTCTTTGTGTCCTTTGTTACACAACAATTGTTCTCTTTCTTTGTTTGTTCTTGATTTCATTTTAAATTGTACAATATCTTGTTGGAAAAAATTCTGGGTTTTCTACCTATATTTTATAAATAGGTTTCCCAGATATATAAAATAAAATATCTTAACCTGTTTTCAGTGAAAAATTACTCTTGAATTTTATTTTAATTGGGAAGTAAGTTTCCGCTCTTTTCTTTATTATTTTTTTCTTGATTGGTGATGGTAAGTACCATAATACTTCCTGGCGCCCATTTTCATTATTTTTTTTTGCTACGCCCCTGTGTAGTACCTTTTATTAGGTTTATAATTAATTTCGATTTTATTAATCGAGTTCGATTAATAAAATCTACATTTTACCAAACCCACCCCCAAACTGAGCTACTGGGTGACAGCACTGGTGTTGCTGTCGGTGGTAAAATTAACAAACCAACCTTTTTGGAATTTGACATCTACAATTGTTTACAATAAGAAAAGAGGTATCCGCTCGTGCGCGCCGGCTACCTATCAAGAATTATTTAAATCGTTTCTTTTTGTTTTCGAATTTTGTTTTGTTTAATTTTGCGGATTGTTGTTCCGCCAACCTAAATTAATATATAACATAGAAATAGTATATTTCGGGTTTGTTAATTTTACAACAATTGGCGTCCACAACGTGGGGCTTTCGCTTTGGCAGTGTCAACAAAAAAAGTGCTTGAAGTGCACTAGGTATATTGAAATATCGTGATTTGTATTGTGTTGTAATTAGGAAAGTGTCGTTCCTTTGTTTTATTTGAATAGAAATTTACTTTGTGTTATTTTCTTTTTCCTCAGGTAAAATTCAATCTGAAATCGCAACTACAAAAATACATACATACTACAGGAATACCCACAGAAATACCTGCGGTACCGTCAAGTGTTTGGATTGGTGGCAAAGGGGTTGTTTTTGTTCATAGGAGAGTACGGAGTAAGAATTTTACTTTTATTCGTGTTGCAATTATTTCTTTTATAATTATATAAAATTGATTTGGGTGAGAAAAATATTTTGGCCACCATTTTGTTCATTGCGAGTGATTATAGTGTTGTCTCTTTCAGACACATTGATTAATCTGTCAACGCAATTGATATTAATTTTTAGTAGTGTTGTATTGAGTCAGTGCTGTCGTATCAGCGCAATAACTTATATTTTAATACTTTTGATATTTTGAATATTACTTTTACTATTATAGGAAGCAATTTAATTTTCATTTCGTTTTTAGTTATTATTGTTTTTTTGATAAATATTCTTTTTTAATTTCGCTGACAACGATTCGGTTTTTCGTGTTCAATTTTTTTTTTTTTTTTTTTTTCTCTGTTTCGCTTCATTTAATATTTTAATATAGATTAGTTCTTTTTATTTTTGGTAATATGGATGTGAGTCAGGTTAATAGGTTATCTCAGGATGAGATAACCTATGAGATAGAATTTCGGGGTTTAACTGTAGGGACAGTGGAGGAGATGCGCAAAGCGCTTAGGGTAGCTTTAAAGTTAGAGCGTAGGAATTCTTTTATTCCTCCCGCTTATCCGTTTACGTATGAACAGGATTCGATGGCGGTAGAGAAAAAATTGATAGAGATAGGGAAGTTGCTAGAAACTCCGCCGAAGTCGGAAACTTCAAAGGAGTATTTGAAAATTATTACAAAGGTTGAATGGGGTTTACGTAGGATGGATAGGAGCATTCCAGAGAATGAGAATCAGGAGAAGGGAAAACAGGTTCTTAAAAATAAGTTGGTGATGGCCATGGCTGAGTTGGAAGAGGATGACGAGGAAGAGGAAGAGGAAGAAGATGAAGTCGACGATGAGGAAGAAAATAATGATAGGAAACAAAAACGAAAATCGGGTGGTAGAGTTAGCGAGGTTGAAAAGCAGCGTTCAGCTGAACCTCAGCAAAGTATGTCGAGTAGTACGGCTGCCGGTACCTCGAAGAATTTAGGAGTGGCAGATTCGAATAGGGATAGAATTGGGGATAGTGAAAATCAGGTTTATTCGGATAGGTTTTTCAATATAAAAAAATGGGACGTGAAATTCACTGGGGAGCGCTGTGGTGCTTCAGTGAACGCGTTTTTAGAAAGGGTTGATGAGATTCGTTCTGCTAGGGGGGTTTCGGAATCCCAACTGTTTAAGGCAGCTGTTGAGCTTTTCGTAGGGAAAGCTTTAATTTGGTTCAGGGCAGTTAGGCCATCAGTTAGTTCGTGGTCGGAACTCATTCGAGAGATGAAGTTAGAGTTCTTGCCACCGAACTATGATGATCAGTTATTGGATGAGATTAGGCGTCGTACACAAGGCAAAGATGAATCCATCGGAGTCTATGTGGCGACAATGCAAAATTTGTTTGGTAGGTTAACTGAACCAATATCGGAAAGTAGGAAGTTGTCAATGATTCAAAGGAACTTGACACCTTTCTACCAAACTCAACTTGGTTTGGCTAAACCAAGTTGTGTGTCCGACTTGGTCGCATTAGGTAGGAACTTAGAAGCGGTTAGGGCAAATGTGGAATCGTATCTTCCACCACCTAGTGTTAGGGATAATAGGAATCTGCTAGAACCGGATCTAGCATATGTAGGTGTAGAAACTCCAATGGTTTCGGTTGTTGTGGGGAATGACCAAACCAGAAATCAGGCCCGTTCTGGGAATCAAAACTCTTTGTTGAGATGCTATAATTGCAATGGATCAGGCCATTTTGCAAATAGGTGTTCCGCTCCTAGGCGTTGTTTTGGTTGTGGGCAGTTAGGGGTGAATAGACGGAATTGTCGTCGCTGCTCGGGAAATGGGCAACGGGCTCTTGCGCCAGCAGGGCGGGAAGTCCGCGGGAATTGAGTAGGTTGCCTGCTGAGAACCAGCCGGCAGATCAAATTCATCTAGGTTTTACTTTGGAGGCAAACGGTAGTGATAGGAGACCATTTTTAAGTATTAGCATTTATGGTACTAGATTTTTAGGTTTATTAGATTCAGGAGCTTCTAGAACCATAATAGGTAGGGATGCTTGGAACATTCTCCAAAACTTAGGTCTTTCTTTGAAAACAGACAGTGTTCACTGCGTTCGTTTAGCAGATGGAACAAGTTTAGGAGTGGTAGGGACTGTCTCTCTTCCAATAGTTGTTGAAGATAGGGCAATTTTAGTTGACTGTATCGTCATACCAACTCTTCCACAAACAGTGATTCTTGGTGCAGATTTTTGGGCACTTTCGGGTATCGTCCCGGATTTGAGGTCACGCGTTTGGAATTTTTCGGAACAGCCGGTTTCGATTTGTTCTATTACAGAACGTTCGGAATTAGATGAAAGGGAAATTAAGAGTCTAGAAGATCTGATAACTCAATCTTTTAGTAAAATGCCTGAAGGGTTAGGGTGCACAACTATGGTTGAGCACAAGATTAGGACGTCGGCGGAACCGATTAAGCAGCGTTATTATCCGGTTTCTCCGGCAATGCAGGAACACATAGATAGGGAATTAAACGAGATGTTAGAAGCAGGAGTTATTGAGAGATCGACAAGTGCGTGGTCATCTCCAATACTTTTAGTTAAAAAGAAAGACGGCTCCTATAGGTTCTGTGTGGACTATAGGAAGCTGAATAAAAATACAGATAGGGATGCTTATCCACTCCCATACATTAATTCAATTTTAGATAGGCTTCGAGGGGCTAGGTTCTTGTCTTCGCTAGACATTAAATCAGCATATTATCAGATTCCGATGGAAGAGAAATCAAAGCCATATACTGCCTTCACGGTACCTGGTAGGGGTCTTTTTCAGTTTAGGAGAATGCCTTTCGGTCTTCACAATTCGCCTGCGACTTGGCAGAGGTTTATCGACACAGTTTTGGGTGCCGACCTCGAACCATACGTTGTCGTCTATTTAGACGACATCATCGTCATTGCAGAAAATTTCGAAAAACATCTTGAAATTCTGAATGAGGTGATGAAAAGGTTAAGTGAAGCCGGGTTAAAGGTTAGTAGGGAAAAATGCAATTTTTGCATGCCATCTTTAAAATTTTTAGGGTACATAGTGGATCGAAATGGTTTACACGTAGATCCAGAGAAAGTGGAAAGCATGGTTAGGATTCCAGCACCGAGGAATGTTAAAGAGGTTAGGAGTTTTATAGGGACAGTGTCATGGTACCGTCGTTTTGTACCAAATTTCGCTGAATTGCTTAGGCCGTTATCGGATTTATTAAAGAAAAATAAAAAGTTTATTTGGAGCCAGGAATGCGAGGATAGCTTCAGGAAGGCAAAAGAGTGTTTGGTGACAGCACCTATACTCACTTGCCCAGATTTTAAACGACCTTTTGTCGTTCAAACAGACGCGTCAGATTTTGGGATCGGTGCAGTTCTTTCACAGAACTTTGATGAGGGAGAGAAGGTTGTCTGTTACCTTAGTAGGTCCTTAAATAGAAATGAAAGGAATTATTCTACGACGGAGAAAGAATGTTTAGCTGTATTGTGGGCTATTGAGAAGTTGCGGCCGTATATCGAAGGTGTTCGGTTTACGGTTGTGACCGATCACTATTCATTGGTAGGGCTAAACAATCTTAAAGATCCACAGGGTAGGTTAGCTCGTTGGGCAATTAGGCTCCAACAATTTGATTTCGAGATCATTCATCGCAAGGGCAAGGAGCATGTAGTTCCAGATATGCTATCTCGGGGAGTGCCGCAGTTGGGTGGTATCTCAGACGAGGATGTAGACCCTTGGATGAGAAAAATGATTTTAGCAATCAATTCTAATCCGCTTAGGTATCCGGCCTGGAGAGTTGAACAAGGTCAGTTGTTCAAACTGGTGAAGGCAAATCATGTGATAGTGCATGAAAACAATCAGGAATGGAAGAGAGTCTTAGGGAAAAACGAAAGGTTAGGGATTTTGCAGGAATACCATGATGGCCCACTAGCGGGACATATGGGAGTTAGGAAAACTTTTTCTAGAATAGGAGCAAAGTTTTACTGGCCAAAGATGAGGGCCGATATAACCAAGTATGTTAGGAACTGTAAAGTTTGCCAACAGGTAAAACCTGTGAATGAGAAGCCAGCTGGGTTGATGACTGAGAGGGTAGGAATCAAGGCACCGTGGGAAATGATTTGTGTTGATTTGGTAGGTCCGCTTCCTAAATCGAGTAGGGGTTTTATTTATATTTTGACGGTGGTAGATTATTTTACTAAGTTTCCGCTTCTGTTTGCTTTAAGGTCGGCCACTGCAAAGGCCATTGTTAGGGAACTTGAGGATAACGTTTTTCTCTTATTTGGCGTACCAAAAGTGATCGTGTGTGACAACGGTCCCCAGTTTCGGTCTAAGGAACTGGAAACGCTTTGCCAGGCGTACGGGTCACAATTAAAATTCACAGCCCACTATCATCCGCAGGCAAATCCTGCGGAAAGAATAAATCAAATAATTAAAACGACGTTGAGGGCTTACGTCGCTGAAAACCACAGATTGTGGGATTCACAATTGAGTAAGGTAGCGTGTGCTATACGCACTTCGCAACACGAGGTTTTGGGAGTTTCGCCGTATTACGCGAATTTTGGGAGGGATATGGTGACTTCAGGTCGAGAAGTACCATTAGTCGAAGATGGTTCAGGGAATGTTCAGGATCTGAGTGAGATCGCTGAACGTTTCAAGGAACTAAGGGAAGATATTGCGAAAAAACTGGAAGTAGCATCCAAAAGAGCTGCTCAGGCCTACAATCTCCGACGGCGTGATGTTCAATATCACCCCGGCGATCTTGTATGGCGTAGAAACTTTTCGTTGTCGGATGCCGCGAATTATTATGCTGCCAAATTAGCACCGAAGTTTGTCGGTCCGTTTGAAGTGAAAAAGCGTGTGTCACCTTGGACATACGTGTTAAAAGACAGTAAAGGTAAAGAACGCGGAACTTGGCACGTTAAGGATTTAAAACCGTATACCGATGCATCCGAGGATTAATCAGTAAAGTAGCTTATTTTTTTTGTAGTTATTTTGAATTATTTCTTATGTAACGTTTTCCATTTGATTTTTTTTTTTGATGGAAAATCCTTAATCTTGTTTTCCATTACCTTGGCATCTTTTAGAAAATGTGTTACAGAATTGTAAGCACATTTCCTAGGAGGTAAGGGTGGGATTTGTTGCGGTAAAATTTACCACAACAAGTTTCACTCGCCTATTGTATATCCTTTTCCCTTTTTAACCTTCCGTTCTTCGTTGCGGCTCCAAAATATTTTAAGAGTTCAGTAGAGTCCTGCTTTCCATCAGTTAGTGCCCTGCTCTTATTGTATTTTGGAAAAGCAAACAAAATAGGTTTCAGTGGTAATGCGGAGTTGTGTGACAGGAGGTCCACATTTTCATTAACTTTCAAAATTTATGACGGGCGGTCAGAAAATACATAATTGTGTGACGGATGAGTCACTAAGACGGATTTATCGAGTGTGCGACAGGTGGTCCACACAAGGAGAAACGATAGTGTGCATCCTTTATCTAATTGGCACACCACCCTAAAATTAGTATGGCTTAATGCCCACCCTAAAGTGTCGGAATACCAAGTAAGGTCACCTTGCGATGTGTTTCCCTTCCCTTAAAATTGTCTGCACGGAAGTCTAAGGGTTTAGAGTCTAAATTTAAAACTATCGGACCCTGCCTCTTATTCTTGGTTGAAAAATTCCAAGATTCCTAATTACAAGAACGCTTTCCTCAAGTTATTAAACTGGGCCGGTTTGGGCTGGGGATTTTATTCGCGAACTCTCAAAAATTTTTCGTTTACTTTTTCGACCAATTGGATTTGACGGATAAGAACTGAACTCGTCCATTAAGCCAAGGTTGGTGTTCAAATCACCAATATGAAAGAAACCACAAAAGTTTGACTGGTTTTTGAAATCGGCATGCACCCCAGCGAAAAAGCCGGGTGTCGCAGTTAGACCGAAAGAGAAAACCAGATCATAATAAAAGGTCAGAGTAGGATGGCATGTTTGTCGTGGCCTCTTGGATGAGGGAAGTTCGCCATGAATATGACACTTTTTGAAAAAGCTAAGAAGAGTGAGGTTGAAGAAAAGTAAAATTGGCGAAGGATTTTTGAGGAGAAAAAAAAGAAAAATCGTGTTAGTGCGTTTGGTGTTAACAAAACTAAAAATTGATAAAGAGAAAAAAAAACATAGAATTTGTGAGGAAGGCGTTATTGAGGAGTGAGGAAAAGGAAGAGGCAGGATCTATTTTTCAAACCAAAGCTAAGTATTTTTCTGTTCTTTCGAGTGAGTTTTTGTGCGTTCGTCTTTTCTGATAATTTGTGGTTGGCTATAAAGAGCCAAAAATTTAACCTGTTAGACTTTCGGTCGTTTCTTTTGTCTCCCGAGATTGCGGGACCCGCGTCCATAAAATTCTTTGTTCTTCGGGAACTTTCCCAAGGTGACCTTTTCTTTGTGTCCTTTGTTACACAACAATTGTTCTCTTTCTTTGTTTGTTCTTGATTTCATTTTAAATTGTACAATATCTTGTTGGAAAAAATTCTGGGTTTTCTACCTATATTTATAAAGGTTTCCCAGATATATAAAATAAAATATCTTAACCTGTTTTCAGTGAAAAATTACTCTTGAATTTTATTTTAATTGGGAAGTAAGTTTCCGCTCTTTTCTTTATTATTTTTTTCTTGATTGGTGATGGTAAGTACCATAATACTTCCTGGCGCCCATTTTCATTATTTTTTTTTGCTACGCCCCTGTGTAGTACCTTTTATTAGGTTTATAATTAATTTCGATTTTATTAATCGAGTTCGATTAATAAAATCTACATTTTACCAAACCCACCCCCAAACTGAGCTACTGGGTGACAGCACTGGTGTTGCTGTCGGTGGTAAAATTAACAAACCAACCTTTTTGGAATTTGACATCTACAATTGTTTACAATAAGAAAAGAGGTATCCGCTCGTGCGCGCCGGCTACCTATCAAGAATTATTTAAATCGTTTCTTTTTGTTTTCGAATTTTGTTTTGTTTAATTTTGCGGATTGTTGTTCCGCCAACCTAAATTAATATATAACATAGAAATAGTATATTTCGGGTTTGTTAATTTTACAACAACACGTTTTCTATAATTAAAATACTCAAAATGAAGAGTTTTCTACTTTTTTTCTACGAGCGAAATAAAAACGCAAATATATTGTAAAATATTGTAGGTAAAAATACTTACTTTGATATAATATTTGTACTGCTTGTTTTTATATTTTCTTTTATATTCACTTTTAAAACTTTTAACACATATACCTAAGTATAACATTTAATTGAAGAGATGAACTGCACGCTGCACGCCACGAAGTTTTGGAAGTAAATGATGAAAAGCACGTTTCCAAAGCAACCAGACAACGAGTTTACCTTAGGACTAAGGCAATTTTAAGGAACTAACATAAAATCACCTTAGGAATAAGGTGATCTTATGGCGTCACCTAGAAATTAGTTTAGGCCTAAGGCAAATTTATGTTAGCTCCTAAGGTAAATTTATGTTAGCTCCTTAGGTAAATGGCGTCACCTAGAAATTAGCTTAGGCCTAAGGTGATTTTACCTTAGGAGTTAACATAAATTTGCCTTAGGCCTTAGCTAATTTCTAGGTGACGCCATAAAATCACCTTATTCCTAAGGTGATTTTATGTTGGGTAGTTCTTTAAAATTGCTTTAGTCCTAAGGTAAAATAGAATAATTTGGATGGAAAACAACACATGAGGGTATCCTTTAGGGATATTTTGTTCGTTTTCTATTGGAAAAAGTAAGAAAACAGCGTCAAATAGTCATCCAAAAATGAGGATTCCTTTTAATAACATTTATTAGATCTTGGTAAAATTAGATATAGCGTAGGTAAAATTAGCTAAGGCCATGGTCAAATTTTATTTGGTTAAAGTTACAATGAAATAATGTGGGTGATGCAAAATCAAACATGAGCGTATCCTTAAAGGGGCATTTGAAAGGAAAATTGAAGTAAAATTCAATCATTTTAATGATTTTACGTTCTTATTACATTTTTCACATCATTATCTCTTTTAAAATCAGTTTTTTTAAGGGATTGTTTCTAATTACAAGTTTCCCTATTACATGTTGGAAAAAGAAAACATCTGACTTGTTTAATTGAAATTTTGGAACATAATATCATTATTTTCATATTGATTTAACATGCTAAACATGCTAAAAAAATCCATTTAAACAATCCAATTATGCTTTTTCAATGATAGCTATAATTTTCCCTCCAAAACTCGAATCAGGGTTGATTTATTTTATGAAATAGAATCTTATATTAAGAAAAACAAATCAAAGTGTGTTTTGTTTTATACTTAATTTGAATTTGGCTGAAGTTAAAGGCTTTATTCATTATAAGGCGCATATTATATATAGCTATCGTATTGAAAAAGCAAAATTGAAATGTTTAAATGGATTTCTTAGCATGTTATCTTTTGCCAAGAAATGCGAATTTTGTACCAATCGATCTGAAATCAACAAAATAATTGTTTGCCATTAAAAAAAGTTCAGACGGATTTTTTTTTCCGGAAAGATGATTCTGTTACTGAAATAGAAAATCCCAATTTAAACAAGGAATAAATGCGGAAGTGAAATTTTTTTTCTCAAACAAAATTATTTGACTAATTTCCCATCAATTGGAATAACATTTTCATTCCTGGCCAAAAGAAAACATGCTAAAAAATCCATTTAAACATTCCAATTATGCTTTTTCAATGATAGCTATAATTTTCCCTCCAAAACTCGAATCATTGCTTATGCGTGAGAAAATCACCTTAGGCCCTAGGTTAAATCACCTTAGGTCCTAGGTAAAATTTATTTCAGCAAAAAAAAAATAAATTTTACCTATGGCCTAAGGTGATTTTACCTAGGGCCTAAGGTGATTTTCCCTCCAAAACTCGAATCATTGCTTTTTGCGCTTTTGGTGGGAAAATCACCTTAGGCCCTAGGTAAAATCACCTTAGGCCCTAGGTAAAGTTTATTTATTATTTTTTTCTTTGCGGAAATAAACCTGTGTAATTAACAACAACAATACAAAATTTCTTGAAGGTAAAGAAAAAAAAAACATTTGTATATTTTTTAAAACTATAACAAATGTTTTTTTTCCTTTATAATGACATTTGAATCGCTAAGTTATTGAAGCATATTTCCTTTTTTTTAGGAAGAATTCAAAACTTTTTGCCGAACAAAAAAAAAACGTTAAATTAACTTAGGCAAAATAATGTTATAGCAAAATAACATTTCACCGAAAAAATTCCCCAGGAAAAAATTAGCTTAGGCCATAGGTAAAATTGCCTTAGTTCTAGGCAAAATTATTTTAGAAAAAAATTATTTTAGCAAAAAAAAAATCCTAGGAAAATTTACCTAGGCCTAAGGTAAAATTACCTTAGTCATAGGTAAGAGTCTAACATAAATTGCCTTAGTTCTAGGCAAAATTATGTTAGGAAAATAACATTCTAAGTAAAAAAAATTCCTAGGTAAAATAGGTGAAATTACCTTATTTCTAGGCTAAAATTTTACAATTAATTGCCTTAGTCCTAAGGTAAATTTATGTTAGGAAATATTTTCCATACAAAAATATTTACCTTATCCATCTAAGGCACGGTAGCCTATTCTAGGTAAATTTAGCTTAAGATTTTCGAGCATAAATTGCCTAAGAACTAAGGCAAAATTTTGTTAGAAAATAACTTCCATACAAAAAAAATTCACCTTAGGCAAATAAGGCAATTTTAAACAGTTTTTTTCTCTGGGTGTACATTGGGGCGTATTCATAGAGATTTACTAAAGTCGTTATTTCTTGATCTATAGTTTAAGGCTTGTTGATTAAATAAACACAGCTCTTATTCATAGTCAATTTTCCTTATGTGTTTAGTAAAACCCCAGTTTAAGGTTGTATTCTACTACATTATACTTCAAATGACAGGTCAAAGCAAAAAAATACTTTTATATTTTCAATGTTTTTATTTTGTGCTGTCATTCCTCAAATTGGATGTCGAAAAAAGTAAGTAAAACAAAACTAATTAATAAAAAATATAAAACATAGCAACAAACAACGTTCTATAATATTTTAGATGAATAACAAGGAAAATATAAAAGGCGAACAGGAAGGAAACTGGTCTTCAATTGCGGTATCAATCGACATTTTTCTGGACAGCAAGTTGACGTAAAATATATTTTATATGATTTACTTTTTCAATTTACAAATAAAAATAAAATATGACATTTGGCTGTGATAATAACTACTTAAACACAGCATTTCCTGTGTTTATAGTTAAACCACAGGTTTAGCTCTAAACTTAGGTTTAAATTTATTTATGAATAGCCTAAACTCTGGACTTGCTTAGTAACAACTTAGCAAGAGTTTAGTAAACATCTATGAATATGCCCCATTATGTTTAGGATATTTTTTTTTAATTTCTTATGAATAATTTATAATATTTTCATGTTTTTTTTTTTGTTTAGTTTACATAGGTAGATAATAGAACAATAGATTAAGATGATTCAAAGGTATAATAAGTAATTGTATAATTATTAACAAATAGTTGATATTAAATCGGAATTGAAAGAATACATGTTTAATTGGACACACTACCATATTATTTTTCGATTATATTTGTTATCTTGGTTATGTTGGTAGATACATATATGTGTAATTTATTTAAATATATATACAATCGTAGTATGCGTATATTACGTAAATTATAAAAAAAAATTAGTTCCTCTATTTTATACAGTTACGATAAATTTTATTCTAAATTTTTCTTACGTATTTTTTGATTTTAATATTATTTATTTATTATTATTTTTTTTATTTTTATTTTTTGTTTTTGTACTTTTCTTCTTGGTGTTTCTACTGTAACCCTATTATTTTTTTGAACAATGTGTTTATTAATCTAATTCATAAATTGTTGGATCCTTACGTCTAGTATTTAATTTGGTGATGTAATTTTGTTTTTTTCTAGTGATCGATCATGAATAATTTTTGCTAATTTTTCGTAATTCTCTTTATGTGTTTTAAGGTAGTCCTGTTTGGTTATATGTTCTGGATTACTAGGAAATGGTTGGTTTTTATTATAATGTCCTGTCAGAGCTTCGAATGGAGTAAATTTCGTAGTAGAGTGTATGGAATTATTATATGTATAAGTACTGCCTCGTTTACGATTTCTCCAATGTGCATATCTTTTTTCTGTGATCTTATAATACGAATAAGTTCAGTTAGTGTTGAGGGGAATCGTTCCACAGGCAAGTTTCCATTTGAAGTTTTTGCACAAATTGTGTGTTGAACTATGTTGTAAAGCTCTAAAAATTCTTTAAAAAGTGTTGAAACAAATTCGCTACCATTGTCACATACTATCTTTTTTGGTAGTCCGTGATGGGAAAAATAGTGTCGCAGAGATTTTATTAAATTAATACTTGTTCTGGCAGTCAACATATAGACAGCCGCAAATTTGCTAAATTTATCTAAAACAGTTAAAAAATGTTCTTTATGTATAGAATAGACATCTATGTATGTGTATAATTTCAAGGGGTTTTGATGGGGTCTCGGTCAATTCAAGTTTTATTTGTTCTCTATTACGATCGTATTTAAGTCTTTGGCATGTATCGCAGTTGCTTATAACCGTTGATATGATATGATTCATATTTGGGAAATAAAAATTTCTTTTAAGGTGATCTAATGATTCTGTTATACCTCTGTGATGCCAGTTTTCATGATATTCTCTTACTAATTTTTCTTGGTCATCTCGCTCAATTACATCTTTTAAGAGAACAGTGGATCTTACTAATTTTATTTTTGAATGGTTAAAGTAATTGGAGTATACAGACTGTATGAATGTACTTTTAGAATTAAGGTAGTTTTTAAATATTGATATTATATCTGCTTCATTGCAGGGGTTTTTAAGTTCGATAATATATCTTTTCTTTCTTTTAAAAAGTATTTTTAGTTTTGCTGAAATTTCAGTTTTTTTTACTATTTTGCGTAATAATAATTTGTCTAGAAAATTCATTAATTGGTCGCTCTGATATAGAAATGTGATCATTCATATTCTCTTCCCCTGAATGTACGGTAGATACTTCTTCGGATAATGTCAATATTGTTTTGCATCGATACACTTTTTAAACTTTCAGTTTCTAAAACGTCTAAATTTATTTCATTCGTGTTTATCTCGATTCGAGAAAGTGCATCCGCATTAATATTTAATCTTCTGTTTTTATGAATAATTTCGAAATCAAACTCCAACGAACGAGTTTGGAATTGGGTTCTTTTAAGGAAAAGAGCCAAGTTATGGGCTTGTGATCGGTGATTATTTTAAATTTCCTACCGTAAATATAAGGGTGAAAATATTTTGTTGCCCAAACGATTCCTAACAGCTCCTTTTCGATGGTACTGTAATTCTGTTCCGATTTTGATAAAGTCCGACTTGCATAGCAAATCGGTTTATCAGAGCCCAAAGGACCTTGGGAGAGTACTGCACCTAAAGCAACGTTACTTGCATCGGAAGTAACGTTGAAAGGCTTGCTGAAATCTGGGTACTGTAGGATGGGATCGTTACATAATATATTTTTGCAATGATCAAAGCAGTTTATAAAAGATGGGTTTAATTTAATAGTTTTACCCTTTCTCAAACACTCAGTCAAAGGTTTTGTCAAGTTTGAGAAATCTTTAATAAACTTTCTATAGTATCCGAGAAGACCAAGAAAAGATTTTATCTGCTTTGGTGTTCTCGGAATAGAAAAATCTTTGACTGCACTGGTTTTATCAGGGTTTGGCTTGATACCATCAGAAGTGTCAATATGGCCTAAAAATGAAACTTCTTTACGCAAAAACTCGGATTTATTAATTTGTATTTTCAAATTGGACTCCCGTATTTTTTTAAAAACAGATTTTAAGTTTTCTAGGTGCTCTTGCAAAGAGGTTAAAAACACAATGATATCATCCATATATACCAGACAAACTTTTCCCTGAAGGTCACGTAAGACATTATCCATTACCCGTTGGAATGTGGATGGCGCGTTTTTTAAGCCGAAAGGCATTCGGAATTCGGACAAACTCGTAGTGTCCATTTTCTACGGAAAATGCCGTTTTAGGGATATCCTGGGACTTAATTTCAATCTGGTGAAAACCAGATGCTAAGTCAATTGTGCTGAAGTATATGGACCTTCCTAACTTGTCTAGGATGTCTGTGATGTTGGGTATGGGATATCGATCGTCTATTGTTTTTTCATTTAGCTTTCTGTAATCAATTTCCAATCGCCACTTTTCTTTCCCGGTTGAGTCTTTTTTTTGTTGGAACAATCCAAATTGGAGCCGACCAAGGGGAATAGCTGGTGCGAATGATACCTTGATTAAGAAGCTCGTTTATTTGCCTGTTAACCTCTTCCTTATGTACATACATAAGGATATCGATAGGACTTACATAATATTGGAATGTCATCTTTAGTAGTAATCTCGTGTTTAATGGTATTGAAAAAAGTTAACTTTTCTCCTTCTGGGAAAAAAACATCGCGATATTTATGGCATATATTGAATAGTAAAGATTTTTCTTCTTTATTGAGATGTTCCGTTCTTAAGAGATCTTTAAAGTTATCTTCTGAGGTGTTTACTCTATAGTTTTCAGTAGAATCAGCTTTAATTGGCTGCTCAATAACGAAAGTCTGTGGGATACTTGATTTGTTTATAACTTCAATGTATGAATACCAGTTTTGAGCATAAAAAGTCCTTCAGGAACAAACAAATCTGAAGTTAAGCATGTTAGTAGGTATTAGGACGATAAAACGTGGGAATTTTTCTTATAATCCTAACAGTGTAAATTGTTATAATCCCAACAGTGTAAATCTGAGTAGTGGTATGGTAGTGAGGATCTTGCTGAGTTGGGATGGCAGTGGATGGTGGTGGTTTTGTGATGATCAGTTGTTAGGGATTCTATTAATAGATATGGTATAAGGAAAAGAAGTGTGTGTGTGTTTCATAGAATGATGGCGCATCATCCGATTCTAGGTGAGTTGGGATGGTAGTGGATGGTGGTGGTGGTTTTGTGATGATCACTTGGCACTTGGAGTAAGGGTGATTTTGTTAGGGTTCTATTAATAGATATGGTATTAGGAAAAGAAGTGTGTGAGTGTTTCATATGATGATGATGGCACACGTTGATGGAATCAAAATAAATGTTTGGTATAATTCATAGTTGAGAATCTAGTTCTAGATGTATGCCTTAAGCTATGTTCAGTACTTAGATCTTTATGGAGTGGTATGAAAATGTGTCTCAATTGTATTGAAGACAATGTGTATGTTAATATGCTGACGTTGGTTGGTTTCTTTGACGTCGTCGTCGTCGTCGTCGTCGTCGTCGTCGTCGTCGTCGTCGTCGTCGTCGTCGTCGTCGTCGTCGTCGTCGTCGTCGTCGTCGTCGTCGTCGTCGTCGTCGTCGTCGTCGTCGTCGTCGTCGTCGTCGTCGTCGTCGTCGTCGTCGTCGTCGTCGTCGTCGTCGTCGTCGTCGTCGTCGTCGTCGTCGTCGTCGTCGTCGTCGTCGTCGTCGTCGTCGTCGTCGTCGTCGTCGTCGTCGTCGTCGTTGTCGTCGTCGTCGTCGTCGTCGTCGTCGTCGTCGTCGTCGTTTCAGTTGGGTCGTCGCTCGGGGGGATATGAAATTTGAATATGGGATTTTAGGGGTGATGTAAAAAAAAATAATGAAAAACTTTGGAGCGTTGTAACTTTTGAAGGAGGCGTTTATTTGAAAAAATAACGTTATTTTGGTATCACTATCGTGCATACATAATAGAATTAAAAATTTAATTTAATTTAATTTTTTTTATTTAGTTTAATTTAATTTTACATTTTTTGCCCTCTTGAATCCGTATGGAAGAGAACTGTGATCTCCCAAGAACCGTCTCTTTTCCGATGTTGGTTTATAGGTCTTAATTTCATCTATTGTAATCACTTCATGCTCCTTTGTTCGTCGTATGTTACTTGATCTTAAGGTGATGAAGTCTCTTTCATTGAAAGATGATGTTGATGCTTTAAGTACAGCCTCTTTTATGGAATCAAAATTTATTTTCTGTGATGATTCATAATTTAGATTTATACCCTTAACTTTACAAACAATGTGTTCAGTTTTATCGTTTGTGCTGAATACTTTGTAAGAATAGTTTTTGGGCCCACCACTTACAAATTCAGTTATAAAGCTTCCATGTCCATAGCATTGTAACTCGTCAGTCATGTCACCAATAAAGTCTCCAACAGGAGGTTTGAATTCTCCTTGTCGGGATACATAAATCACTGAATCAGTGTCATAGTATAGAACTCTTTCTTTCAGTTGTTCCAAATAACTATACAACTTGAGGCGAGCCTGGTATATGCTGCAACGCAAACATTAACAGTTGATAAGATCTCGGATGCCTCCTCTTTAACCGTAAACGTTATCACAATATTTTTCTCGTTAACAGGTAAAATTTGTTGAACCTGTATTGACGGATGGGACATCAGATCGAACAAATCAGAAGATTGGTTAATGATTATTGTTTGCTGTTGGTTTTCTCTTTGGCCGAATTTACGCCAAAAAGAATTAAGAATAAGTTTAGCCAAAGATCTTTTTCCTGGATTGTTGGTAATTTCTGTAGGATCCAGTTTGATTCTTTCTTTTTCAAAGAAGTCATTTATGTATTTGTTCTGATCTTCTTTTGTTCTGCAATGGTTTGGCCAATCCGAAGCTTCTTGCTTTATTTTTAAAAACGTATTCATCATTGCAGTGAAAAGACCATCTGTATTTGTGTCTGAATCGTATTGTACCACATCATATTCCCAAATTTCAAACACTGAAACAAGTTTATAGCCCAGGTCAATAGCTTTGACGACTTCATCTATTACCCATGATCCGAATAATGCTCTTTTGTTGCAATTTTATTCCCGATAATTATTAGATTATTTTTAATCAAATTACACGAAATCGAAAATGAAATTAAAAACAAACAAAAGGAAAACACTTAAACAAATCGACCGCGCAAAATATCAAATGAAGAAATTATGCCGAACTGTCAAATAACAGCGGCGAAGAAGCGAGAGGCAAATTGCAACAGGCAGCAAATAAAGTGCTGCCACCACGACGAGCTCAGAATGGGGTGGGTTCAGCGATTATAAATTTAATCAACGATTCGATTAATTTAAGTTGCGTGAGGATTGGTTTGATATCACTTGATATCAAAAGTATTGTTTTAATTGAAAATTGCCACAGGGGCGTTCTTACGTTCAGTAAGCAAAAAGGGCGCCAGCAATTTTTTTCCTGAAATGTACAACAAAAGGAAATTGCAAACCTTTTAACAAGAACCACGAAAAGAAACACCAACACAACAATAAAACCACTATAGAAATAAAAAGAACAAAATGGATACCTTTTTGATTAAAGTTATTTATTTAAGAATGCCTGAGAAACCTTACAAGAGTAGGACTAAAACTCAGGATTTTTTCAACATTAAATAAAACTGTATGGACAATGGACCGTTAAGGTCTTAATCCCCAGAAATAAAATTTCGGGATTGAAACAAAGAATTAAACCAATTAACACCAAAAATAAATTTTCTACTTATCTTTTCTTTTCCAGTTTTTCCTCTATGATCCTCAAATTGCTCCTCTTTTTTTTTCTTCCTTTCCTTTCTTCTTTTTCTAATTTTCTTTTCCTTCCTTCTTTTTTTTGTTCACGACACTACTGATTCTTATCGTTTTTCTCAATTTTTTTTTCACAATCTTTGTTTGATATCACCCAAAACTTTTTTTTGTCTAAACACCATGAATGCTAGTAAAGAATTGACGGCCAGATTCCAAGATCTGTCCTGTCTCTTCTATTTCGTCTCCCGCCATTTTAGCTTTCAGCCAATATGGAGTGGCGGATTTCAATCACATCATCAACAGCCAATCGGAGATCGGCTTGTTGATCTCAACTTGTGATGAAATACTCGCGATCCTGCTTACTCGCCATTTCCTCTCACAGCTAAATGCAAGTCATCCTGGAATTCGCCGCCCGCTGGATTCACTTCCAGGTCACGACGATTCCAGGAGCTGCATTCAGCCACCCCCACTTTCTACTTCGATATCGAAACAAGACTAAGAAACTTAAAATTGAGAAAAACCTTTTCCTTTACTTTACCTTAACTTTAACTTTGACTTACTAACCGCGCGAAAGGAAAGAAAAAGAAAATAGTTACAATTTGGGATCTGTTAACTAAACCCGACTAATTTTCCCGAGACTTAACCGTCCATCAGTCCATACAATTTGTTTAGAGTTTTACAAATAATTAATAATATCAACGTTAAACAAACAAAATTATCAATGTAAATAAAAGAAATTAAATATATACAAAATGAATTTAACTAAAAAATATAAGTTTACAATTTTCATAAAATTTTAAGTTGGGCCGTAGGCCATTCTCCATTTGAAGTAACTTCTCGCGCAACTTTTCCGTATGCATCTACCAGACCGTCCATCTGGTTTGGTTTCACTTGAATGGAAACCAACCTTCTTTTTAAACCTGAAACGAGACTTGGTATTTTTTTCCTCACGAAAATGACAGAGAGAACCATGGTCAGAAGGACTATGGCCGTCCCGCTCTCTCTCATCCTCGTGTAGAAGGAATGTGACATTTGTCAAATCAAATAAATAAACAAAACCAAAGTGTAAAAGTGGATGCAAGATGCATCGTATTAATTAAAATTTAACTTAAATATAAAAAGAACTTGTTGCGTTCATTTATAACGCAACAAATCCCACCCTTTCCTCCTTGAAAAGGTGTTTGTTCATAACACAAACAAGATTACTTAAAAAGGGACTTCCAATATTTATTCGTTTTCCGCTAATGACGTAAATGGCTTCAGATCTTTTATGTGCCAAGTGCCATGATCTTTGCCGTTGTCATCTTCCAGAACATAAGTCCAGGGAGATAACCTTTTTGAGATTTTGAAAGGGCCCACAAACTTTGGTGCCAATTTAGCCGCGTAGTAATTTGCAGCATCGGACAAAACAAAATTTCTTCGCCATACCAGATCATTCGGGAGATATTGAGTATCTCTCCTCCTGAGATTGTATGTCTCGGCGGACTTCTTAACCGCTACTCTTAATTTTGTTGCTATCTCTATTCTTAACTTCCTGGACCGTTCTTCAATGGTTCCTCCTTCGACTCTCCTATTCCCTTCAATACTCTCACTCCTAATACCTTCGTAATTCCCACTCGTTGACATCTCTTTTCCAAAGTTTGCATAGTACGGACTAACACCTAGAACTTCATGTTGGGATGTGCGTATAGCACAAGCTACCTTAGCTAACTGAGAATCCCAGACTCGGTGATTCTCTGAAACATACGCTCTTAAAGTTGTTTTAATAATTTGGTTAATCCTCTCGGCAGGATTAGCCTGTGGATGGTAATGCGGAGTAAACCTAATTTTCGACGAATAACCCTCACAAAGTGTCCTTAACTCCCTACTCTTGAACTGTGGACCATTGTCACAAATGACAATCTTGGGAACTCCAAATAACAGAAAAACATTATCTTCTAATTCTTTACATACCGCCTTTGCGGTGGCTATCCTAAGTGGAAACAATAAAGGAAATTTGGTAAGATAATCTACTACTGTTAAAATATACATAAATCCTCTGTTGGACTTAGGTAAGGGCCCTACTAAATCTACGCTAATCATCTCCCAGGGAGATGATGCTCCTACTCTCTCAGTCATAAGACCGGCTGGCTTGTCGTTAATCGGTTTCACTTGTTGGCATATACAACATTTCCTAACATATTTAATGACGTCTGCTCTCATCTTAGGCCAATAATATTTAGCTCCTACTCTCGCGAACGTTTTTCTAACCCCCATGTGCCCCGCTAGTGGACTATCGTGACACTCTTTCAAAACTCCTATCCTATCTTTCTTTCCTACTACTAACTTCCACTCTTCGTTATTCTCGTGCACGATCACATGATTTGACTTTACAAATTTATATAACCTGCCATTGTCTACTCTCCAATTCGGAAAAGCTAACGGATTAGACTCAACTGACGAAACCATCTTAGTCACCCAAGGGTCCTTATCCTCATCTGAAATCCCAGCTAACTCTGGAACTCCCCGAGATAACATGTCTGGTACTACATGTTCTTTCCCTTTCCTATGAATGATTTCAAAATCAAACTGTTGGAGCCGAACTGCCCAACGTGCAAGTCTACCTTGTGGATCTTTGAGGTTGCTCAACCAAATCAAAGAATAGTGATCCGTTACGACCGTAAACCGAACTCCTTCGATATAAGGCCGTAACTTCTCGATCGCCCATAGAACTGCCAAACATTCCTTTTCCGTAGTGGAATAATTCCTTTCACTTCTGTTAAGTGACCTACTTAAGTAACAAATTACTTTTTCCCCCTCTTCAAATGATTGGGTGAGTACGGCCCCGATGCCGTAGTCGGATGCATCTGTCTGAACGACAAATGGAAGCTTAAAGTCTGGACATGTCAAAATTGGAGCCGTGATTAAGCATTCCTTTGCTTTCCTGAAACTATCTTCACATTCCTGTGACCAAACGAATTTCCTACTCTTTTTCAACAAATCTGTCAAAGGCCTAACTAGTGTTGCGAAATTCGGTACGAAGCGTCTGTACCATGAAACTGTCCCTATGAAACTCCTAACTTGTTTTACATTTTTAGGTGCAGGTATTTTGATCATACCATCAACTTTCTCTGGGTCTACATGTAACCCGTTTTTGTCGACTACATAACCTAAAAACTTGAGTGAAGTTCTGCAAAAATTGCATTTGTCGCGGCCTACTTTCAACCCTGCCTCTCGTAATCTCCTAAGAACCTCACTTAAAATCTCTAAGTGTTTGTCAAATGTATCTGTGACGATAATGATATCATCCAGATACACGAAGACAAACGGTTCCAACTCAGGCCCTAACACACTATCGATGAAACGCTGCCATGTTGCAGGCGCATTGTGTAATCCAAAAGGCATTCTTTTGAATTGAAAGAGACCCCTACCAGGTACCGTAAAGGCAGTGTATTTCCGCGATTCCAATGCCATTGGAATCTGCCAGTAAGCGGACTTAATGTCCAACGATGTTAAAAATTTGGCATTCCTAAGTTTATCTAAAATAGCCGAAATTATCGGCAACGGATACGCATCCCTTTCTGTAACCTGGTTAACCTTCCTAAAGTCGACACAAAATCTAAAACTATCATCTTTTTTCCTAATGAGAACAATTGGGGAAGTCCATGGACTGTTTGATTTCTCAATCACGTCCTCTTCCAACATCTCCTGAAGTGATCTATCTATATGTTCCTGCATTGCCGGTGAAACCGGGTAATATCTTTGTTTAATCGGCTCAGACGAAGTTTTAATGACATGTTCTACCATTGTTGTTACTCCTAATCCCTCTGGCATATTCTTGAAAGCATTCTCGACTAAATTCTTTAGTTTCCCTTTCTGATCCTCGTCTAATTCAGACTCCTCTGTGATAGACGTAGTATCTATCGAAGCCACTATCTCCTGGCTCGAAAAACTCCACATGTTTGAACGTAAATCCGGGACTATGCCCGATAATGCCCAAAAATCGGCACCTAAAATCAAAGCATGCGGTAGGTTGGGAATGACTAAGCATTCAATCAAATTGACCTACTCTCTACAACAATGGGTACTTTAACTATTCCTAACACTCCTATACTTGCACCATCTGCTAAATGAACTTCCCTAACATTTGAACTATCTAATTGTAATCCTACATCTTTTAAAATATGCCATGCGTCCCTACAAATAATCGTTCGCGATGCTCCAGAATCTAGTAATCCTAAAAACCTAAAACCATAAATATTAACTCCTAAAAACGGACGTCTATCTACACCACTTGAATCTAACGTGAAACCTTACCTAACCTTGCAAGCCAACTGGTCGCCAGCAGGCAACCTCCCTAACTCTGACGCCGGCGCTCTTGCCCTGCTGGCCCAAGAGTCCGTTGCCCGACGAGCAGCGTCTACAATTTTGTCTTGTGGTCCCTATATTACCACAACCAAAACAACGCCTAGGAGCGGAACAGGTATTAGCGAAATGGCCTTCCTTGTTACACTTAAAACAACGATTATTTCTATTGGGAGGGGGATCAGGATTAACCGCAACTCGAGTATCCAATACCGAGGCGATATAAGCAACATCCGGCTCCAAAGCCGACCTGTTGCGATAAGAGGGTGGAGGAACGAATGACTCAACATTTGCCCTAATGGTTTCTAGCCTTCTGCCCAAGGCCACCAAATCATTGACTGACTTAATGTCAGCTAAACCTAGCTGTGTCTGGTAAAATGGAGCGATATTCTTCATGAGAATAGCCAACTTCCTATTCTCACTCAGAGGCTCCGAAAAACGTTTGAAAAGAGTCTGCATGAGCGCAACGTACATGCCTATTGACTCTCCCTTACCCTGGGTTCGACGCCTGACCTCATCCAACAAGAGATCATCATAGTTGGAGGGTAAAAACTCCAACTTTAATTCCCTAACTAAATCTTTCCATGTTAAAGCCGTGTCCCTAATCGCCCTAAACCAAAGAAGCGCTTTCCCAGTAAATAAATCCACCGCTGACCTGTAAATTGCTTCCTCAGAAACACCGCGAGCCTCCCTTAATTCCTCAATTCGTTCGATAAAAGAGTTCACTGATGAACCACACCGTTCACCAGAGAACTGCACGTTCCACTTATATGGTCGCTCGGGATTCCGGTCACGGGGTGTATCACCCTGTAGTTGGAACCCACTAGAGCTCGTTCGTTGGCCGACTGACGCAGCTGGCGCATCCAAATCTGCTGTCGACATTGATGATTGATTATTATTATTATTGTTATTATCATTAAAATTTTTAGGAGGTTCCATCACCTCCTCTACCTCGGACAATTTCGCCATCAAAAGCAAAATTTCCCCCCTTAAATCCGCTACCTCGTTAACCTCATCCGAAGATTCGGCCTTAGCCCTAGAGATCCTACCCAACGACCACTCGATTTTTGTCAACACCTTCTGGTAATCCGACGACTTCGGATTTTTTGATACGTTCGGAAGCAAATCCCTAATCTCCAAAACTTTCGCCCTAACCGCTTTCGAATCCTCTTCAAATGAGTATGGATAGTGAGGACTATCCGAAGAAATTGAACCAGTCCGTTCCAACATACGACTAGCCCTGAGGGTCATCCTCATCTCGTCCACCTTAGACCCTTCCTTCAGTCCCCGCGCTCGTAACTCATAAACGAGTTCTTCTTTAGAAAGCCTATTAATGTCCATCCTAGCAAAAGAAAAGTTTTTCCAAAAGAAGACTACAAAAACAAATTTTATTTAAAACCGTCGATACAAAAACACCCTTTAACTGAATCAACCAACGATGACAACTATGCCCAATTAAAATAAAAAAAAATTTAAAACGATCAATGCTAACAAAAGAAAACTTAACGAGAAACTCTAATTCTCAACCTCAACTAAATCTAATATCAAAAAAAAAAATTAGCAATAAAAAAAAATGGTAACACCACTAAAGTAAATTTCAATAATTTTCAAATAACCAACAAAAAAAAGTAAGATGGTAACACCAGAAAAAAAATAATAATATTCAAATTAATTTTAAGAAGTCAACAAAAAAAAGAATTACTATGGTCACACCACTAAAAAAATTCCCTAAGAAAACCTAAAAGAAAATCAATATGTTAACACCAGTGGAGAAAAAAAATATTAATATTCAACTAAAACAAATTCTAAAATAACCAAAAAAACAATATGGTAACACCCAACAAAAGATCAAATAAATTTTCAGAAATCCTAAAAGAAAATCAATACAATAACCCCAGCAAAAATTATTTTAAATTTAATTTTAAGGAAACAACAAAGTTAATATGGTAACCCCAGTAACGGAAAAGAATCAAATAAATTAAAAAAACTAAAAGAAAATCAATGTGATAATACCAGCTAAAATTATTTAAAATTAATTTTCAGAAACAAAAAAAAGTTGCTATGGTAACACCAATTCAAATAAATTTTAAAATATCCAACAAAAAACAATATGATACCACCAGAAAAAAAAATTATATTAAAATCAATTTTAAGAAAATTAAAAAAGTTTATCTGGTAACACCAATAAAAATTATATCAAAATTAAATAAAATTCACTACAGCCAAAAAAAAAACAAAAGAATTGTCAGTAAAAAAAAACTTCAAATTATTATCGCACCAAAATTCTTATTGAATTAATATTGAAATGATTATATATATGAGTATATATGTATATAATTATATAGAAGTGATCAAAGGGTCACCTTCAATATAAATATATGTATATATGTATGTATATATTTTTCAGGGAATAAATTTTCCAAATTTATACAAAAAAAAATAAAAGAATAAAAGAAAAACACTCACTCAATTCAACCCCGAAAACCTTTCCAATTAACTGGACAATTTCCACCACTGCTTCAATTCCCAATCACACAGTTTTTCCGTAATTTATCCTCACCAACCAAGTTGGGTTAATTTTTTTTTTGAAGAATTTTCACCGCTGTTACAACTCCCCGTCACAAAATTATTCCTTTATCCAACTTCACAAATATCCTATATAAAAAACAAAAAGAATTAGTAACAATTTCAACGATAAGCAAAAGAACAAAAGGTCACAAAACTTAGCTAAAGGAAAAACCAGACACCACGACACAGCACAAGATTTCCCAAAAACGACAAGTAAATTTTTCCACACAAGATTTCCAAAAGAATGAAGCAATTTTTTTTTTTCTTTTACAAGCACCACGTTGGGCGCCAATTTGTTGCAATTTTATTCCCGATAATTATTAGATTATTTTTAATCAAATTACACGAAATCGAAAATGAAATTAAAAACAAACAAAAGGAAAACACTTAAACAAATCGACCGCGCAAAATATCAAATGAAGAAATTATGCCGAACTGTCAAATAACAGCGGCGAAGAAGCGAGAGGCAAATTGCAACAGGCAGCAAATAAAGTGCTGCCACCACGACGAGCTCAGAATGGGGTGGGTTCAGCGATTATAAATTTAATCAACGATTCGATTAATTTAAGTTGCGTGAGGATTGGTTTGATATCACTTGATATCAAAAGTATTGTTTTAATTGAAAATTGCCACAGGGGCGTTCTTACGTTCAGTAAGCAAAAAGGGCGCCAGCAATTTTTTTTCCTGAAATGTACAACAAAAGGAAATTGCAAACCTTTTAACAAGAACCACGAAAAGAAACACCAACACAACAATAAAACCACTATAGAAATAAAAAGAACAAAATGGATACCTTTTTGATTAAAGTTATTTATTTAAGAATGCCTGAGAAACTTTACAAGAGTAGGACTAAAACTCAGGATCTTTTCAACATTAAATAAAACTGTATGGACAATGGACCGTTAAGGTCTTAATCCCCAGAAATAAAATTTCGGGATTGAAACAAAGAATTAAACCAATTAACACCAAAAATAAATTTTCTACTTATCTTTTCTTTTCCAGTTTTTCCTCTATGATCCTCAAATTGCTCCTCTTTTTTTTCTTCCTTTCCTTCCTTCTTTTTCTAATTTTCTTTTCCTTCCTTCTTTTTTTTGTTCACGACACTACTGATTCTTATCGTTTTTCTCAATTTTTTTTTCACAATCTTTGTTTGATATCACCCAAAACTTTTTTTTGTCTAAACACCATGAATGCTAGTAAAGAATTGACGGCCAGATTCCAAGATCTGTCCTGTCTCTTCTATTTCGTCTCCCGCCATTTTAGCTTGCAGCCAATATGGAGTGGCGGATTTCAATCACATCATCAACAGCCAATCGGAGATCGGCTTGTTGATCTCAACTTGTGATGAAATACTCGCGATCCTGCTTACTCGCCATTTCCTCTCACAGCTAAATGCAAGTCATCCTGGAATTCGCCGCCCGCTGGATTCACTTCCAGGTCACGACGATTCCAGGAGCTGCATTCAGCCACCCCCACTTTCTACTTCGATATCGAAACAAGACTAAGAAACTTAAAATTGAGAAAAACCTTTTCCTTTACTTTACCTTAACTTTAACTTTGACTTACTAACCGCGCGAAAGGAAAGAAAAAGAAAATAGTTACAATTTGGGATCTGTTAACTAAACCCGACTAATTTTCCCGAGACTTAACCGTCCATCAGTCCATACAATTTGTTTAGAGTTTTACAAATAATTAATAATATCAACGTTAAACAAACAAAATTATCAATGTAAATAAAAGAAATTAAATATATACAAAATGAATTTAACTAAAAAATATAAGTTTACAATTTTCATAAAATTTTAAGTTGGGCCGTAGGCCATTCTCCATTTGGAGTAACTTCTCGCGCAACTTTTCCGTATGCATCTACCAGACCGTCCATCCGGTTTGGTTTCACTTGAATGGAAACCAACCTTCTTTTTAAACCTGAAACGAGACTTGGTATTTTTTTCCTCACGAAAATGACAGAGAGAACCATGGTCAGAAGGACTATGGCCGTCCCGCTCTCTCTCATCCTCGTGTAGAAGGAATGTGACATTTGTCAAATCAAATAAATAAACAAAACCAAAGTGTAAAAGTGGATGCAAGATGCATCGTATTAATTAAAATTTAACTTAAATATAAAAAGAACTTGTTGCGTTCATTTATAACGCAACACTTTCTTCATCGGAATGTGTTTTGTTTCATCATTCCTATTTTGACTACAGGTCTTATCTTACAAAACGAAAACATGAGCTTATCGTTTTGTTTCATTGGTAAAACTGGATGAAATAAATTTTCTGGTGGAAGAATCTTACACTTAATGAGACCATTAATGGCATCAAGTTTCATGTTTGCACACGCTTCATCTATGCTTGTGTGAATCTTTGGATGACCAACAGGAAATTTTCCATATTTACAAACCCATGGATAAAGTGAGCAAACATCTATATACTTTATTTTTTCACCTTCCTTACATTTGTAGTAGGAAACTATGTTTCCCGTTCGTCCACCATAAAATGAATCTCTCGGATTCAAAGGTGCGTTAAGCAGTAAGGGGTGATTTTGCAATCTGAATAGTTCTTCTTCACTCAGAGACTTGAGGTAGTTTTCGGATTCACAGCTCCAGATCTCAATAACCTCGTAACCAAATGACCTCAAACGGGAAGACTTTGCCACAGTCCTATCGTACCTGTTGTTTAACGTATCGAAGTGATCATTGGTAAGAGGAGTATCACGTTTATTCCTTAGACAAACAGGGTGTCCATGGTAAAAGCATCCATGAAATTCAAAGACCTGCCTTGTTTCTTCGCAGAATCCATCGACTTTAACTCCATTTACAATCTGAAAATATAATTGTTTACGTTAGTTTCAAAGAGAGACACAATCAATTGTTGTTTTATTGCCGCCTCTCGCCCTTTAGCAGCATGCTTTATTGTTATTTTACGGTTGCCTTCCTCTAAAATAATCCATCTGATGGCTTCCTTTGATTGATTTTCCACCCATCTGTAATTATTGTTATAAATTTTGATTAGCTGATAAATTAGATAAAAAAAAAGAAAAAAAATTGATAGTGAATATATTTATATGTATGTACCTGTATCCATTTTTTGGGATTAATCCGATAGTATTTGGCTGAAGAAAATTCCGCCGAAATACAATATTACAGGTGGATGCTATCGTTGCTGCTTCTAGGAACGGCTCGACATTGGTTTGAGTAAGAAAAAAGTGTCTAAATTTCAGACATGCTTCAGTCAGAATCCTTACATCGTTTATGCAGTACTCTAGCATTTCTTGTTGAAATTTAAAAACATCGCTTTGGTGTTCTTTATACCAATTATAGAATATTTCTCGATTTTCAGATTTCATTGTATCTGGACTGTAGTATTCTATTTTAGGTAGCTTACCGATGTAGTTGGAGTTTTCTTTGATGTTGAACAGATGTGGAAAGAAACCTTTTTTCAAACCGGATGAAAGTTGAAATGTTTTTGGAAGTTTCGAAAGTGCCATCGGAAAATAGTTGAGCGAGTCGATGAACCTGACATTTCCTATTTCGATAATGATTATCTTACTGCCTCGCATAATCAAGTTGGGAGTCAAATGTGTTTCCTTTAAAATGTAGTTCAAAATGAATTGGTGGTCGTATGATTGTCCGTTATGGGCTAAAACAACCACTTTTTTGAAAGAATTCCGAACACTAAATATATGTTTTAGGAATCTTGAAATCACGTTTTCTTCCTTCTCTTTTTCTCTGATTACATTTAAAGAATATTTGCACGTTTGGCAGAATTGAAGACTCATGTTATCAATACAGATATCGCACTTTTGCTGGAAAACACATAAATTAGGTTCATGTAGTCTAACTTCCGATATATGAACATTTTCTTCGGCATTCAAGATTTCCTCTTGTACAATTTTTTCCTGACGACTTTCCAGATCATAGAAAATATAGAGGACAGAGTTAAGGTGAGGAGTTTTTGCATCAGGCTTCATATAACACAGATGATCTTTTTCAACATGTGTTTTACACTGTTTGCAAAAGTATTCCATGCAAAAGTGTTGTCGTGCTCCATTATATGATTTAAGGCATAACAAACACCTTTTTAACATATTACAAACAGAGTTTTTCCCTGTTGAATTGCTGGCCTTGTGATGATCGAAGCAAGAATTCCCTCTAAAATTTCGATTACAATCATCGCATGTAATTTCATTCATTGTTCTTGGGCATGGTGGAGTCTTTTGACATTGCGGACATGATTTTTGGCACCTGTGATCCTTTCTTGTATTATATGGAATGTGACATTCTTCGCAGTAGTACCCACAACAAAAAGCAGCCGTCAAAGATTTAATGACATTGTAGTGGTTATTATGGTAGAGAAGATTGATTTTTTTGTTTTATTTTCTCCTTCAAATATAACTTCTCTACCTTTAGTTGCATATTTGTATACAGTAATTTTATACTGATTAAAATATTTCTGAAACCCTCTTAACTCAGGTATTCCACAACCTTCTTCGGGAATGCTTATTTTTGCATCCACTAATAGCTGTAATGCTTTTTGAGTCTTTAATGTTTGTATGTCTTTTTGAAGTTGTTTTTGAGTTGATGGACTTTCCTTGTCTGCTATAGATTTTCCAATAATTAATGCCCATGGTAAACACAAATTGTCTTTATTTTTAATGAAGACAATTCCGCGACGTCTAATGCACTCCTCTTCATATGTATTAAACATATTTGTTTTTTTTTGTTTCCTGTCCCAGCAGGTAGCTTGACAGAGGTCACAGTCAAACAAAATTCTTCTGTATTCATTCCGAATGAATTACTCTGGAATATCTTCGAAATCATGTCCCAGACATCGCTTGCTCTAATCTTCGAACACTCTCGGAAGCTAAGCCAACCACTTCCACGTTCAACGGAGAAATTCTTCCCTGAAAAAGTTACCCCGACCTTGTCTGTAGGACTATCATTTTTAAGGGCATGTGCAAAAATGTCATTGATGCCTTCTTTTACCCATGAAGTTGGTTCCTGGTTGACTGGAACCGGATTGAGCTTGAATTTAATTTTGCGACCCATGAGAGAAAATTGCTTGATTCTAGTTTCTTCCTCTTCAAGTATTTGGAACCGTTGTATCTTTTTTTTTTTTTTTTTGGTGATAGAAAAAAAAAACAACAGTCAGTAATTTTAACGATTAGGTTAATTTATTTTGTTTTATTTTTATTATAATTATAATACATATATGTAATATACAAAATATTTTTTTGTTTTTTTTTGTTTTTTTTTTGTTTTTTTTTATAATTCATTAAAAAATAGATGCTTTTGCGTTAAAATAAAGTCATCTACCTCTTGTTCGTGCGATTCCTGCTGGTGATGCTGCTGCTGCATAAGTTGATGCTGCTTATGCTGTTGCTGTTGTTGATGGTGTAGTTGTCCTACCAGATCGTTGCTCTTCTCCTTTATGTGAAAATCTATGTGGAATGACGATTTCCCATATGGTTCCACTACCTCGAACTCGCAATTACTAAGCTCTTTAACGTCATCGTTATCCAGCTGGTTGTTGCACCTCTTTGGTAAAAATACCATACACCCCTCAAGTTCTAGCATAATTTGCTCACCGAACTTAGTTTTAATCCTTTTAGAATTAATAACGGAGTATTTTTTTTTCTGGATCAACTTTGAAAGGCTTGAAAAAGGTTTTTCAGCCTTACGCATATTGACCGCCGACTTTATTTTATTAATGAAAGACATAATACTTTATTTAATTGTATTTATTTAATACTTTCGAAGGGTTGGGTTGGGTGTATTTTTTATTTTAAATTTTATGATTTTAATTTCACTAACGTGTTCTTCTTGCGTAATCACGACTAGAACTAATCGACTCAGGCTCAGTCCTCTTACTCGTCACCTCGGTTAATAGTATTCACTTACATTTCTCTTGTCTCAATTTTTTTACCATTTCAAGATAACAGATTTTTCCTCGTTGTTTTATTTCAGAAGAAAAAAATGATCCTCGCTTCAAGCGACCATCACCATCATATCAGCCGTCGTAGCATCGCATATATTGATATCTGTTAAGAAGTGATCAGACTCAGACTTAGTCGTGTTAATCGGCACCTCGGCTATTAGTATTCACTAACACTTTTCTTATCGATTACAAAAAATCCTATTAGTATTCACTAACACTTTTCTTATCACAATTTTCCAATTCAAGATTATAGATTTTTCCTCGTTGTTTATTTCAAAGGAAAAAAATTAACCTCACTTCAAGTGATCATCACCATCATATCAGTCATCGCATTCCCAATTTCAAATTTAAAATCATAACTGCTGACCCAAGCCCAACTATTCTTCTTCTTACCACCTCTCTCACTCGCGCTATTAATTTTGAAAGTTTAAGTGAGAATACTTCAGATCGTTTTTCCTAATGTAAATCTTTTCTTTTGCTTTTTCGCCGATGATATTTCCACACAATAAGGATCCTAAAGAATTAAAGCAATGTTTGACATCATCTTCTTCCAGTTTTTCTTTTAATATTTAGATAACTGGTCTAAAATGCAGAGCTGCTACTGTGATTTATACTGATAGATCTGTTACACTGTACTGTGAATAACTGCTCCTAACCGTATAAAACCGCAAATCATAACTGAACTGTTATTAACAGGAAGTGTTTCTTCACTGAACTGCTCGGTACTGTATTTAACAGCTGTTACAGAGAAACTGGTAATAGAATTTGATTGTAAATGGTTTTATAACTCGAGAAAACAGTCAAAACCTTTTCTATAGCGACCATTATTCAGTGGACTTTCCTTATCGATTACAAAAAATCCATAATTGGTTTTCCAACAGTCGGCACATACATTTTCGAATGTTTTAAATGTCATATCGGAATTAACATGATCATTGTAAATGTGTTTTAAATTCATACTATCCTGTTTAAAAATTATCAAAAAATTTGCATTATCGCGAATTAAGTGTTTTGGTATTCTTGTATAAGTTTGACACAAGTAGAAACAATCTAATTGATAATGACGTCCCATACAAAAATAGTTTCGTATTGCATCTTGTTTTTCACAAGCAATGTCATCGAAAATAAATACAGAATTTCGTTTAGCCTCTTTTGGCAAAACGACATCACTATTATTAGAAAATGTGAAGAAACCCATATTTTTTATAGGTTTAATTACTTGTTTTAAAAACTCATATTTTGATTGGTGTAAAGATTTCGAATATATATATATGTTTTCAAATCTTAATCCATTTGGATGTAGTAGTAGACTCAACATAACATTTGTTTTTCCACAATTAGATGGACCAGTAATCAGGCCTCTTATACTATTCGGAAAAAGCTTGCCATGTTTCTTAATTACTCTAGGATTTTTTGTCGGTTCTAGGTTTCGTACTGGTAATTTGTATTGTTGTGGTATGAATCGCATGATGACATCTACTAAAATAGAAAACTATATATCAATAGTATTTATTTATTTAATCATCATTTCGTTTCTTAACTTTCTACAATAAAGATGATCATATAAAAATGATTGACTTTTCGAAAAAATTGATTAGTAAACAAAAAGTCGCGAGAGGAGAATGTTTAATAAACTCTCTTATAAACAAACTCCCATTTGAATTACATTTGCCGGGTTATCAGTATTGCGGACCTGGAACAAGACTCCAAAAACGATTAGATCGAGGAGATTCTGGAATTAATTTTCTAGATCAGGCGTGTAAGGAGCATGACATTTCATATTCCAAAAACGAAGATACATCTGATCGTCACAAAGCTGATAGAGTTTTAACTGAAAAAGCCTGGCAACGTTTTAAATCTAGCGACGCTAGTTTATCTGAACGAGCGAATGCACTTCTAGTTACTAATCTTATGAAAGCAAAAGTAAAATTTGGAATGGGTTGCTCGAATTCTAAAGTAACCAGTTACCTATAAAAAGGAGAAAAAAATGTATAAGAAAAAAACCGTTAGTAATAAAATAAAACACATTACCTTAAATCAATTGAGGAAACTTATTGGAACTAACCTTAAAGAAAAGAAACCTTTCAATCTAGAAAAGGCGAGTAAAATAGCCTTAAAGGCTGCAATTAAAAACGTAGAAAAGAACAAAGGCAACATTAAAACCCCGAGGGTTATTCCAGTACCAAAAGTTGGAGAGGCAATTCCATTTCTTGTGCCCCTATTTGCTGGACTTTCAGCTCTTGGGGCTTTGACGGGTGGTGCTGCTGGAGTTATCAAGGCTGTCAATGATGTAGGTAATGCTAGAAAGGACTTGGATGAGAAAAAACGTCATAACCTCAAAATGGAATCAATTGCTCTTGGTCATGGACTGCATCTGAAACCTTATAGAAAAGGACTTGGATTGTATCTTAATCCACAAACAAAAAACTTCTAAGGTCGCTACCCAATCGTGCATTGAATGAAAATGACATACAAAACTTTGCAAACAAATATATACCTCATTTTCGAGGAGTCTTCATGCGAGATAATTTACCAAAGACAAAACCTTTAAAGAACGAGTGTGGGGTTGTAAATCTAGATTCAGAAAAAGGAATTGGTACACATTGGGTAGCGTATTTTAAAAGAGGCAACCATATTGAATATTTTGAGAGTTTTGGTAATTTGCAACCTCCTAGAGAAATAATTAACTATTTAGGCAAACAAATTCGTTCAACTACACTCGGCATCAAAATTATGATTCATTTAACTGTGGACACTTATGTTTAAGTTTTCTTTTGCAAATGTAATTTACAATAAATAAAAAATAATTAAAACAAATCGACTGGTCTGTTTTCTATCATCATGGCAATGACACTTACTTCAGAACATCCCTTCTATCGGCAGAATATTTTCCACCTCTCGATGTTAGCAAGGATTATGTTTGTGGATTAATAGATTTTCAAACTTACAATTCTATACCGAATGTTGATGAACGTAACAACATGTTTCATATAGGGGAGCATGAAATTGAAATTCCCGTTGGATCGTACGAAATCGAAGACATTGCCAACTATGTAGCTGAAGTATTGTTATCATTAAATTCAACAATTAAGTGTAAAATTGAAGCCAACTCTAATACATTGCTTACAAGTATCGTAACTTCCGAATACATATGTACATATATTTCAATAGGGAGAGAAGCATAGGAACATTGCTGGGCTTCAGCAAAACCGTTCTTTCTCCCAAAGTACAGAGCATCGCGCCGCCTTTCAATTGATGCATAAATCTCAAAAATGATTTTTTCAGTTTTTCGAGAAAATCGTGGGCTCCCTTGCCGAAAAAAGGAGTATTTTCAAAAGAATTTCCCACTCAATCAAAATACACATCAAAAGAAAGGTATTTAAATGCTCTACCCACAACTGCAAACCAAAAGGTTCTACGAGCTCTCGTTTCGGGAAAAATTAGTCAAAAAAGTAAAATTACAGAATTTCGACCCAGCCCATCAAATTAAATTAAATTAAATTAAATTAAATTAAATTAAATTAAATTAAATTAAATTAAATTAAATTAAATTAAATTGAATTGAATTAAATTAAATTAAATTAAATTAAATTAAATTAAATTAAATTAAATTAAATTAAATTAAATTAAATTAAATTAAATTAAATTAAATTAAATTAAATTAAATTAAATTAAATTAAATTAAATTAAATTAAATTAAATTAAATTAAATTAAATTAAATTAAATTAAATTAAATTAAATTAAATTAAATTAAATTAAATTAAATTAAATTAAATTAAATTAAATAATTAAATAAAATTAAATTCAATTAAATTAAATTAAATTAAATTAAATTAATTTAAATTAAATTAAATTTTTAATTCTTTTATCTTTGAATTTACGTAGTGATACCAAAATAACGTTATTTTTTCAAATAAACGCCTCCTTCAAAAGTTACAACGCTCCAAAGTTTTTCATTATTTTTTTTTACATCACCCCTACAATCCCATATTCAAATTTCATATCCCCCCGAGCGACGACCCAACTGAAACGACGACGACGACGGCGACGAAGGCGACGATGACGTCAAAGAAACCAACCAACGTCGGCATATTAACATACACATTGTCTTCAATACAATTGAGACACATTTTCATACCACTCCATAAAGATCTAAGTACTGAACATAGCTTAAGGCATACATCTAGAACTAGATTCTCAACTATGAATTATACCAAACATTTATTTTGATTCCATCAACGTGTGCCATCATCATCATATGAAACACTCACACACTTCTTTTCCTAATACCATATCTATTAATAGAACCGTAACAAAATCACCCTTACTCCAAGTGCCAAGTGATCATCACAAAACCACCATCCACTACTATCCCAACTCACCTAGAATCGGATGATGCGCCATCATTCTATGAAACACACACACACACTTCTTTTCCTTATACCATATCTATTAATAGAATCCCTAACAACTGATCATCACAAAACCACCACCATCCACTGCCATCCCAACTCAGCAAGATCCTCACTACCATACCACTACTCAGATTTACACTGTTGGGATTATAACAATTTACACTGTTAGGATTATAAGAAAAATTCCCACGTTTTATCGTCCTAATTCCTACTCATGTTGGTTTAATGTGAATGCTACCATTTTCAACATCGACCGGTAAATAGCATATTTTTTTGCTCAAACTTGGTACCTCATAGAATCTAGACATGAGATTTGGTTTAAAATGTATGGGAATATTAAAGTCATCGCATTTTAGTTTAGAGTTTTTGATGTCAATTACAATTGCAAGTTGTTTAACAATATCGGTTCCTATGAGACCGTCAAAGTAGTTATGAAATCGGAAAATTAAAAAAGGTAAATCTTGTTTCGATTGAAGCTCTGGCAGGCCTCGCAAAATTGTTTTTTGATCTATGGTTTGGGTAGTAAAAAGAGTTTTTATTTCAATTGGCTGTATTTTAATTGGCTTTAAATATTTTAAACTATTTGGATTTATGAATGAGCAATTGCTTCCAGTGTCAATCAAGAATTTTAATTTTGTATTTCCTAGGCTGTAAATATTAATATAAGGTAAAAGAGTGGAATTGTAATTATTTATATCTAAATATCCTATTGGTCTTCAGAGGCTTGCAAACGAAAATCCATATCATCTACTTCTGGTTGTTCATTATTTATGGCACTATCTAAATTTTGATAATACTCCTGAGAAGGCAACATTTGACTGTACTCAGTTGAGTTTTGTTCTTCTTCATTGTAAGAATTATCATAAATTCCAGATTCTATATTATAGGATTGAGGTTGCCTGTTAACAGAAGAGTTTTGTTTTGAGTTCGCGTTAGTACTTATAGTCCTGGCATCCATCGGTTCTGCCAGTGGTAAATATCTAGATCCGGAATTAGAGTTGAATTTACTATTACTTGTAGAGTTGTTGTAATTTGGTCTATTTGAAATACGAGTGTTATTTGAATTTTGAGGAACAGATTGTCTAGGTGGTATATAGTTTGAATTTTGAGGAAGCTGTTGTCTAGATGCTATATAATTGGAGTTTGTAGGAAGATGTTGTTTAGGTGATATATGATTTGAATTTGTAGGAAGATGTTGTCTGGGTACTAGGATATTTAAATTATTTATTTATTTATTTTTGTAGTACCCGTAGCGTGATGGTTAGTGCGTTGGACTGTCATGCAAGGGGTCTTGGGTTCAATCCCTGCCTGTGCCACCTAACTTTTTTCACGGGTACTGCCTCTTGCGAGGAATTGACAAATTATCCAAGAGTAATTCTTGTCATGAAAAGTGCTTTCTCAAACTAGTCGTTCGGATTCGGCATATAAACTGTAGGTCCCTTCCATCTCTGACAACATTACTCGCACACAGGGATGGCTTAGAGTTGTAAGTCACTAGGCCCTGGTTCTCCATGGACTGTTGCGCCACCTAATTTATTTTATTTAAATTATTTATTACTTATCTTCAATATTACAATAATAATAATTTTTAATATTTTGGAATTCTATATAATACTAGCTGACCCGGCAGACTTCGTACTTCCTCAATCGATAAATAAAAGACCTTAACTTTTGTATAGATTAATTTCAAAACAAACAAAACGTATTGAATAAAAAAGCATTTTTTTAATTAAGCATGAAGTTTTAAGTTTGTTAATCAATTTAAAGCTTTCTCATAAACTATGTTTTTTGTTTTTTTTGTGGTGCGTAAATAAACAAAGAAGACGGTTTTCCGACGCTCGAACACGCGACGTATAATTGTCCATGCGCGAAACAGGGAAACTCCAAGTTGATTCCGCAAACTTCTAAAAACTTTCCTTGCGATTTATTTATTGTCATCGCAAGGCCAGACGTACTGGAAATTGTAAGCGTTTAAAATCGAATGGTAAATCCGTTGGAATTATCGGTATTCGCGGGATCAAGACATCCTCTCCTTTGTATTTTCCTTTTATGATTGTTGCCTCAATGACGTTATTCATCAGCTTTTTCACAGCCAGTCTTGTTCCATTGCATAGTCGAGGTTGATTAATGTTACGCAGCATGATGACAACTGATCCTACTTTTAACTGCAAATTTTGAGGTGGTAATCCAGGCAATTCCAGTGAATTTAAAAACTCCGTGGGATAGTTGACTACGTCATCCTGGTTCATAACGGTGTCGACTGATTTGAAGGAAACCAACTGTTCTGGAAGAAAATTCTGAATAGTCGCATTGAGATCCTCGACATCTTTATTTTTCGCTGCCAATATTGCTCGTTCACCCAGCTAATTATAGTTATTGAACTTTTGCGCTATATCTGGGAAAACACACTGAATAAGCTCCTCTTTTGAATCTGTGATGTGAATCCGGTCGAGGTGTCCATTGCAACTGTATTATTTCCAATATCTAACAACTGCTTCGCAAACACATTTGCAATTTCATCATGTTGCAAAAATACTCGCATGTTAGTTATTAATTGGAGTGTCTTTACGTACTGCCACAAATTCGATGATTTTAGGCATGCATTTAGTTCATCAGCAACAGTTGATCGGGGAATAACTGGAAGAGTCTGACGAAAATAACCTGACAACAGAATCATGGCCCCACCAAAATTATTTTGGTTGTCACGAAGATCTTTCAATGTTCTGTTCAGTGCCTCCAGTGACCTCTTATGGGCCATTGTGCATTCATCCCAAACAATTAATTTGTATTACTGTAGGATCTTGGCCATTGAGCTATTTTTGGCGATGTTGCAAATTGGTGTTTCGGTGATTTGCATGTTTAATGGTAATTTCAAGGCAGAATGCGCAGTTCGTCCGGCTTCTAGCAGAGTCGTAGCTATTCCAGATGAAGCCAACGCTAGAGCAACATCATTTCGCGATCTGATCCTCGCCAAAAGCAATGAAATTAAGAACGTTTTTCCGGTTCCTCCGGGAGCATCAAGGAAATAAATTCTACCAGATCCACTGTTCACAGCTTACGACTATTTTCTTGATCTGTCTCTCTGGTCATCAGTGCGGTTAGCACGTGAGGTAGCCCTTCGCACATTTGATTGACTGTGACGACCTAAGTCAAGTCGTCTTCTCCTCGGCATCATAACTTAATTAATCAAAGTGAGAAAATTTCTCGCTCACTTAACAGTAACTTAACAGTAAAGTGTCACTATCACAAAATATCAACAAAAAAAGAGCACACTACTTGGAATGTCACTATCACAAAGGATCACAAAAGTAAAGAAAGTTCTCGCACACGTAGCGGTAATCGTCACTCACAAAGATAGAACGATGCACTCATAGAATATCGTAACCATGATCGTAACACAATATCGTTTCGTGAAGCCGACCAAATTAATTGGAAACCAGTACTACTAATAGTTCGATTCACTTTTGTTTATTTTCGGAACGCGACATTAGATCCTCCAAAGCGCACGCGAAGACTATTTTCATAGATATGATTGAATTTGAACTTTGACTTTGAAATTGACTCTTTGACGTTAGGAACACACCTAAATTGCTTAGACAACAGTGAGTGATTATAATTTAATATGAACTTTATTGAATAGCAATAAAGTTCAAATTGACTCTAGAAAACGTTTGTATGGGAAATAGAAAAAGGCTGTTTTTAGGGTTTTCCCGGAAATTATTCGATTTTTTCTCGCCTTTTAAACCTTCCCTAGACCTCCACGAACATTTCAAGACTAATATCAGATAAATCCGTTCAGCCGTTCTCGAGTTTTAGTGAGACTAACGAACAGCAATTCATTTTTATAAAGGGTGTCCCAAAATTAACGCAAAATTTTAATTAATTAGAAAACGCCGTTTTTAGTCGTTTGATAGTTATATTTTTATTGACTCGTAAAGTACATAGGATAGGGTTATGTATGGAATAACACATCGGACAAATGGCCTCCACGGCTTTGCATGCACATGCGCACTCTTTTGTTGAAATTTTCCATGACCATTCTGCATAAATGTGGCTGAATTTCGTTGATGCAGCGTTGAATCTCCTCCTTTAATGCACGGGTGGTTGTGGGCTTGTTGACATAGACTTGTGATTTCAAATAACCCCATAAAAAGAAGTCTAATGGTGTTAAATCACACGATCTAGGAGGCCAATTTTGATCACCGAAACGAGAGAGTACACGACCTGGAAATGTCTCATGCAGTAATTGAATTGTTTCACGGGCTGTATGACATGTGGCACCGTCTTGTTGAAACCACATATTGGACACATCAATATCATCCAATTTTGGCAGAAAGAACTGTGTAATCATGTCGCGATATCGAGCACCAGTAACAGTCACTGCTTGACCAGCATCATTTTCAAAAAAAAAATGGCCCAATTATGCCTCCAGCCCAAAATCCACACCATACAGTCACGCGTTGTGGATGCATTTGTTTTTCGACAATCACATGTGGGTTCTCCGAACCCCAAATGCGGCAATTTTGGCGATTGACAAAGCCATCAAGATGAAAATGTGCTTCATCGCTTAGGATGATTTTGCTCGAAAAATCAGCCGCCAAGCTTTCACTATTTTTGAAATATTCTTTAATAATGAAGACACGTTGTTCTATCGTGTAACGCTCCATTTTTAATAACCCTATACTGTTAGCTGTCAAATTGCTTTTTTTTCAGGGTTGCCAACACTTCACTGCACAAATGGCGGCAAATTCAAATCTTGCGTTAATTTTGGGACACCCTTTATATATATCGGGTGATTTTTTAAGAGCTTGAGAACTTTAAAAAAAAAAAAAACGCATAAAATTTGCAAAATCTCATCGATTCTTTATTTGAAACGTTAGATTGGTCCATGACATTTACTTTTTGGAGATAATTTCATTTAAATGTTGACCGCGGCTGCGTCTTAGGTGGTCCATTCGGAAAGTCCAATTTTGGGTAACTTTTTCGAGCATTTCGGCCGGAATAGCCCGAATTTCTTCGGAAATGTTGTCTTCCAAAACTGGAATAGTTGCTGGCTTATTTGTGTAGACTTTAGACTTGACGTAGCCTCACAAAAAATAGTCTAAAGGCGTCAAATCGCATGATCTTGGTGGCCAACTTACCGGTCCATTCCTTGAGATGAATTGTTCTCCGAAGTTTTCCCTCAAAATGGCCATAGAATCGCGAGCTGTGTGGCATGTAGCGCCATCTTGTTGAAACCACATGTCAACCAAGTTCAGTTCTTCCATTTTTGGCAACAAAAAGTTTGTTAGCATTGAACGATAGCGATCGCCATTCACCGTAACGTTGCGTCCAACAGCATCTTTGAAAAAATACGGTCCAATGATTCCACCAGCGTACAAACCACACCAAACAGTGCATTTTTCGGGATGCATGGGCAGTTCTTGAACGGCTTCTGGTTGCTCTTCACTCCAAATGCGGCAATTTTGCTTATTTACGTAGCCATTCAACCAGAAATGAGCCTCATCGCTGAACAAAATTTGTCGATAAAAAATCGCGAAACACATTTCGAACCGAACACTGATTTTGGTAATAAAATTCAATGATTTGCAAGCGTTGCTCGTTAGTAAGTCTATTCATGATGAAATGTCAAAGCATACTGAGCATCTTTCTCTTTGACACCATGTCTGAAATCCCGCGTGATCTGTCAAATACTAATGCATGAAAATCCTAACCTCAAAAAAATCACCCATTAGATAGATGTAATGATAAAAAATAATAATTTAAGTTGGCAATGGCGTTGCCGTCTGTCTGATTGACGTGATCAAATATTTTTTTTTAAATATACATATACATATATAATAAATTAAATTACGTTATAATTTAATTTCAAACATCTTTACTTGATAATAATAACATTTTTCACTTAAAAAAGAAAATAGAGTAAAATAAATACGATCTTATAAAAAATTAAATATTACAAAAACATGACATTATTTTTTTTTTTTACTATAAAAATTCAGTTAAAATGTTATGTCTATAGGTGTATGCAGTCTCAATGAATTTGTATAGAGCAAACCAGTTATCACCATTTAGGATGTTCTTCGTTTGTTCCATAGTCAATCATAACTTTCCGAAGTGAGATAGCCTCAGATCCTTGTAGATAGGACATATTGCCAGGAAGTGGAATGTGTCTTCTTTCATTCGAAGATTGCATATAGTGCAGAGATTTGTCGATGATTTTTTGAACGGTGTGCCATTCAAATTTAACACCTCGCATCTCGCTCTGCAAATCAGAGATATCGCTTTTGGGCTATATCGATCATTAAAATAGTTTTTATTCATAAGGTCATAGTTTAACTCGGGGTATATCAACCTGTTATTTGAAGATATGGCTTTTTCTCTGCTTTCATTTCTGTGACTAATATCAGATAATTCCAACACTTTATAAAGTTGTTATTTCAACATTCCAGGATTAACATATTGTATATTAAGACTTAAATCATGTTTCGCTGCCAGACCCATCCAATCATTAACCCATTCTAATTTATTATCAAAAGTATATTTTGTCATAATAAGTGGTAGTCTATGTTCGGGGTATTTCAGAACTTTGAGTACGTAATCGAAGTGCAACTTTAATGTGAAATTAAATAGATTTGACAAACCTGTTTCTAAGCTGAGTACATAATTGGGTGTCGTAAGATGAAGATGGAAGAGTTTTTTTCAAAAAGTATCGAAGGAGTTTTTCAACTTCGTCATATTGTTTGTACCCCCAAGTTTGAGCACTATAGCACATTATGGATCGCATTACTGAATCAAATACTCGGTATTTAGCTGATATTGGTATTTCTTGTTTGTTTATTATGTTTCGCCAGGACGCATTAATAAGGCTTTTGGCGCTTGCCAGTTTATTTTCGAGGTGTAGGTTGAATTTCATATTTGGTGTCAATAAAATTCCCAGATATTTATAGTGTGTTACTATTTCAATCTCATTACCATCAAAGAACCATTTTTCCGTTGATAATAGTTTTGTTTGTCGGTTTCGAACAATCATTATTTTGGACTTATCTAGGTTTACTTTCAAGTTCCAGGTTTTGCAAAAACTGTTCATTTTATTTATCATTAGCTGTAGACTATGTGGGGTTTCCGCTAATAGTAAAATATCATCTGCGTATAATAGTACGTTTATGACTTGTCCTGCTATTCTTATGCCTGCAGATAGATGTGCCGTTATATCGTCTATAAATAACGCGAAAAGTGTGGCACTCAGAAGACATCCTTGTTTCACTCCAGACTTGGTTTCAAACCAGTTGGAGACATTTTTGCCGTCCCACACTTTTTGCCGTGTATTTGCATATAAACTTTTAAGAACTTTGAGCATTTTTGTTGACATTCCTAGTTGTGACAATTTATAGAAAAGCGCATTTCGTGCTATACAATCAAAAGCAGCTCTAAAGTCTACAAAGAATATGTAAAGTTTCCTATTTTGCCTAAGGAAGAACTGAGCTATGGTTGTTAATGTGAAAATGTTATCTACTGTAGAATAGCCTTTGCGAAAGCCTGCCTGGTATTCACTTAATATTTTGTTGTTTTCTACCCAAGTGTTGATTCTATTCAAAAGAATAGACCAGAATAGTTTTGCGATCGAGTTCATGAAAGAAATACCTCGATAGTTGCTCGGTGCATTGACATCACCTTTTTTGTATATTGGATATACAATGGCATCTCTGAAATCTTGAGGTATCTCTCCCAATCTAAATATGGAATTAAATGTAGCTAGCATTTTATTTAAGAATAGCATTTTTGTAACATTCATTTCCAATGCGGTCTGGACCTGGTGCTTTATTGTTTTTTGAATTAAGAAGTGACAGTTTGAGTTCACTCATAACTATTTCGACAACAAGAAGATCATTTTTGTTATATATGGTTCAGCAAATTGAATGCTTTCTCTAATGTCATGGGGATTGAGTAATAATTTGAAATACTCGGCTAGTTTCGATGCGGATACATGGATACCACAGACAAAGTCGGTACCCTTAAATATCTTTATTTTTTCCCAAAAACTTTTACTGTTGGTTGCGGTTGATAGTTCTGCTGCTAGGGACCTGAAATAATTTTCGCGTTTGTTTTTACAAAGAAGTTTATAGTTTCGATTGGCATCTATATATTGTTTGGTTACATTTTTATTTGGGCTTGTGGAATCCCGAATTCTTCTAAGAAGGGTAAATGAAAATTTTCTTGCTTCAAAACATTCTTGGTCGAACCATTTTTGTCGAAATTTTTCATTATTTGATCGCGTTTGAAGTGGAGAAACTTTTTTGATGCAGTTATTTAGTAATCTTATCTCTTCTGTGGGATTGAGTTGTATTGTAGTGGTATTATATGTGGACTCTGTCTCATTTGTTAGTTTATTTACATATGCGTTTCTTTGTGTTTCTTTCCAGACTAATTTTGGTGGCAAGGTTAAAGTACAGTATTCTGATTTAAAATCCAAAACTGCAGCTACTTCAAGAGGCATGTGGTCTGAAAAGATTTGGGTTCCCACTTTAAAAGAAGAAATTATTGCGTTCCGTTCTACTGATATTGCACAAATGTCTATAACAGATTTTCCTGAACCCCCTACAAATGTGAATTCCCCATTTGAGTCATCCCTACTACATCCGTTAAGGATATAAAGATTAAAAGTTTGACACATTTCCAAAAGTAGACGTCCATTTCTGTTTACGACTTTGTCTTTTGATTTGCGCTTCTTACAGACCTCCTTGCCAATGAAGTTAGTTTTGATTGGAATTATCTGACAGTCTCCAATTCTAGCATTAACATCACCGATGAGCATTATATTTTCGGATTCAATTGTGTTAAGTGAATCGTTAAGTTTATAGAAATCGTTATCCCAAGAATTGCAGTTTATGTAAGTTGGTAAGATAAAAAATTTTGAATTTAAGTTATTAAAGGTAAGGTAGGTTAGACCATTCACATCAACAAAGTTAGCATTAATATTTTTCTTGAAACCAAACAAAGATCCCCCTATGGCTCTGCCGAATTTGTGTTCGTGATAAGCCGCTATCCAATGTAGTTTATAATCGTTAAAATATTTGTTGTAAGTTTCATAATGATCGTTTGTAATAAATGTCTCAAAGAGGAAAAAGATGTCTTTTTACAAATTTAAAAAAATCGACATTAAAAAATTTACTTGCTAGACCAGCAATATTTTGTGATAATATATTAATGGTTCTAATTTCGTTTTTGTTAATATTCAAATTTCTACTACTTTTTATACTATTATTACTTGCGTTTCAGACGGCAACTCTGTTTCAATTATGATATTTTGTTTGTTGTTGTGTTGATACTTCAGGTGGCGCTACTCTCGCATCGAAGAAGGTTGATGAAGTTGACGGCTGTACATTGACAGTTGAATTGACATGCTGTTTTTGTTTTGGTTCCGAAGTAATTGTGTTTTCCTCTAATTCCAATTTCCCGAACATTTCCTCAAGAATTACCATTCCGTCGCGGTTTCCACATAAAAGCTTTCCATCTTGTGTTGTGTAAAATGTTTTTCCGTTTACCATCAACTTAAGACCTCTGATTTGTGGATTTACTGATGTATGTTTGGACTTAATAGCCCGTCTTATACGTAGAATTCTTTGGCGCCTCTTCAGCTCTTCTTTCGTGTAATCAGGGCTAACAAAAATGCCTGAGTCTTTAAGCTTCGCAGAATTCTTCAGTACTTCCGATGTGGTTGCTTTGCTATTTGTCTCTACCAATATGATTTGTTGATTGCCTTTGGGAGGCAAAGTTATTGTGTCTTCGAAACTGATGTCTTGATTGTCCAGAATTCGTTTTGTTACATCGTGCACAGCTGTTCGAAAGTCACTATGTGTTCCGTCTGGAATTGTGAAGATTAATTTTTTTTCCTTAGACCGCTTTTCTAGAAGTTCCATTTTCTTCTCCAGTGTGCTGTTTTTGTTTTTAATTTGTTCCAACTCCTGTGTAAGTGACTCATTTGTTGCCTTGAGACTTCTTACATCGGCAAAGATTTGTGCAAAATCTTGTTTTGTCGGCAAGTCTTGTATTTTCTCTTCTAGGTTCGCAAACATATCTTTAAGATCTGAAATCGTCATTGAGGCGACCGACATTTCTTTAAGATTTATTTTTTTGCTTGTGTTCGCTGATTCAGGGGATGTTTGCCACAAATTTCTTTTGTTCTTGTTCGACATAAGTTTCACACTTCTAAAGTTGGATTATTTTGTATTTTTTACGGTGTTTTTTAAAAAGATAATGACGGAAGTAATATTGTGATACGATAAAAGATCGATTTTTGTTTGTATGAAAATTTTTTTTGCGCAAAATTATAAATTTAAATAATTTTTTTTCAAGAGCCGTGAATTTATACTTTTGTAATTTTGACAGATCAAACGTCAATCCTTGTCTGGGTACTATATTATTTGAATTCGGAAAAAAATGTTGTGTAGGTGCTATATAATTTGAACTTGAAGGCGGTTGTATTCTAGGAGGCAAATAAAGATTTTGTGAAAAACTTTGGCTATGAGCTGAATAAGGATTAGTTGGAAAAAATTGATTGGAGTACTGTGTATAATGATTTGCTTGAGGTTGTAAAGTTAGAGGTCTTATTTGAGATGGTTTTTGAGGATATTACGAGTTTCTGAAATAAAATCGGTTTTGTTCTTTCAAACAGAAGTTTAAAGCTTCTGTTAATTTTGATGGCCGCATTGCTCTAATTGTTGAACCAAATGGTTCCCTCAAACCAGATAGGAGTGCATTTAAGCACATTTCTTCGTACAACGTTTTTTTGCTTCAATCACAGTTTGATTTTTTTCGTGCACCCTAACGTAATTCATTATAGTTGAAAGTATATGAATTATTTTCGTGTAAAAAGTCTCAACAGAATCTAAGTCTTGCCTAAGTTGGTGCAAATCTCGAATCAGACTAGTTTCGTTTCTTTTATCAGCATAGTGAGTTATAAGGTTACTTTTTATTTCTACCCAATTAGTGGAAGTACCATACATGTTCAAAACCTCATTTGCTGGCCCAGTTATTTTGTTCCGAATAGCTCTTAAAATGATTTGACTATAATCTGTTCCTGCTATTGACTGTATATGTGAAAGGATTTCTTTTACATTATTCAAAAAATCAAAAAGTAAGTGAGGGTTGCCATCAAAACTCGGCATATCTTAACCCGCATCGGGGATACGAAGCGAGTTAAATATATTTAGAGAAACGTTAGGGTTCATCGTGAATGAATTGAAACTTAATTCTACCACGGATAGAACTGAAGAACTAATAATTTTATCGAGAAGTAATCTCTGCTTTTCTAAAAGCTTCAAAATTTATTTTATATAGCTTTGTTTTACTGAAACTGGTAGTAGAGAGCGAACTTGATCTACGATGTTGCGGTTTCAATTTTTTAACATATGGAGGCATAAAGAATAAATAAACTTATTATTGTTTTATGAAAAACGAATTTACCGTACAAAAAATTATTTAATTTAATTTTTAAGTATATTTTAAGTTTCGCAATTTATTAATTTTAATTTATTATATCTTACACCTATTTCTAATTTAAATTTTTAAATATTCTTAGTAATTTAAATCTAAAGAGATTTTAAGTAACAATTATAAACATACCCTATTCTACTCAAAACGTTGCATAACATAGATCTTTATTTTATGAACTTCCAACTTGGACTGAACTATCACTAACTTAAAATAATACGGAAAAACTCTTAATCCAGTAAGCCACTCCCAATTTGCCATCATCTCCGTTAAGTTGATCTTAGGTTTTGATTGAATCAGCGGTTAGTGCAAAACATTTCCACTTGTTGGATTGTACTTTGACGAGCTGATGAGTTGGTACAAAAATAAGATATGCAGTAAAGTACGAACATAATTATGTTAGGACGTAACTCGCGTATAGTGGAACCAACATCCTTTGAGGGCAACTTCCGGAAAAACCTTGAGAAGCCCACTTCGCAACGCAACTTCGAAGTCCGTCATGATTGAAAATGGACGAAATTCAAATAAATTTCTATCCAAAAATTGGAACAAGTGAATGTAAAGCTCTTCAGTTTTATGAGTGGTCAATGCATATAAAAATGGATACACCTAAATCAAAAGATAGTTTTTGTATATAACTATTTATTAGAAAAATGATCTTACGTTTAAGTAGGGAAAAAAGCAAAGATCAGCTTTCGAAAATATATTTATTTTATTCAAACTATTAAAGTTTTTATTAAAACTGTAATAGTAAAAAAAATCGCATTTGAACTATACATATTTTCAAAAGCTGATATTTGGTTTTAGTTAAAGCTGAAAATATGTATAGTTTAAATGAGATTTTTTTAACTTTAACTGTACTGAAGAGTGAAGTTAGTTCCCACCTTCCGTGGGAAACAGTTACACATGAAAGTGAAATTCATTCCCACAAAAAAGTGAAATTATCTCTCACCTTCAGTGGAAAATAACTTCACCAAAAAAAGGTTAAATTATTTCCCACTAGTGGTGAAGTTAGTTCCCATGTGAATGTAGTTCCCGTGAAGTTCCCTGCACCCAATTTGGTGCAGGGGATTATTATTATTATTATTATTATTATTATTATTATTATTATTATTATTATTATTATTATTATAATTATTATTATTATTATTATTATTATTATTATTATTATTATTATTATTATTATTATTATTATTATTATTATTATTATTACTTATTATTATTATTATTATTATTATTATTATTATTATTATTAATATTATTATTATTATTATTATTATTATTATTATTATTATTATTATTATTATTATTATTATTATTATTATTATTATTATTATTATTATTATTATTTTTATTATTATTATTATTATTATTATTATTATTATTATTATTATTATTATTATTATTATTATTATTATTATTATTATTATTATTATTATTATTATTATTATTATTATTATTATTATTATTATTATTATTATTGATTATTATTATTATTATTATTATTATTATTATTATTATTATTATTATTATTATTATTATTATTATTATTATTATTATTATTATTATTATTATTATTATTATTATTATTATTATTATTATTATTATTATTATTATTATTATTATTATTATTATTATTATTATTATTATTATTATTATTATTATTATTATTATTATTATTATTATTATTATTATTATTATTATTATTATTATTATTATTATTATTATTATTATTATTATTATTATTATTATTATTATTATTATTATTATTATTATTATTATTATTATTATTATTATTATTATTATTATTATTATTATTATTATTATTATTATTATTATTATTATTATTATTATTATTATTATTATTATTATTATTATTATTATTATTATTATTATTATTATTATTATTATTACTATTATTATTATTATTATTACTATTATTATTATTATTATTATTATTATTATTATTATTATTATTATTATTATTATTATTATTATTATTATTATTATTATTATTATTATTATTAATATTATTATTATTATTATTATTATTATTATTATTATTATTATTATTATTATTATTATAAATAAATAAAGTGGGTGGCGCAACAGTCCGTTGAGAACTAGGGCCTAGTGACTTACAACTCTCAACCATTCCTGTGTGCGAGTACTGTTGTCAGGGATGGAGGGGACCTACAGTTTTAAGCCGAATCCGAACGGCAAATTTGAGAAAGCACTTTTCATGACAAGAATTACTTTTGGAGAATTTGTCAATTCCTCGCAAGAGGCAGTACCCGTGAAAAATATTTTAGATGGCATAGGCAGGG